>NEWO01000742.1:9882-38617 GCA_003013225.1 Phalaenopsis aphrodite
TTTGATCAATTTGGATAGTTTGAAATGGTTTGTCATGATTTTTTTTAGAGAATTTAAGGATTTGGGGCACCTTTGGAAGTTTAGCGTTCTATGGGCATTTTCATAATTTTGGTATTTTTTTGCAAAATTGGGTATTTTTGGAGGGTTTAGGGTTTAGGGGTATTGGTTCATGGGTCTTGACCACGCTTAACCACCTTAGAACCAAGTCTTGCCAAATGGTAACTCCTTCATGAACCTTCACATGTTGGTCTTAGCCTTCTCAACCAAAGGCCAGAGGCATAGAACCATCCATTCGAGATTCCAAAAAAGCAAAGTAAAAGGTGTCAATGAGTGTAGATTTCAGGATTTTAGGATAGGTAGGGAATTGTGTGTTCTTGAGTGTGTGAGAGATCAAATCCTACCCACCCAAGGCTGTCCTAAGTTCAAAAGTCTTACGGGAACTCATCCTAGAATCCTCACATGTTGGCCTCATTTTTCTAAGTATCGTTGTTTCATGATCATCAATATGGGTTTGAGAGAGAGCAATGAAGTGGTTTCAATTTCTATGTAGGTGGGATTTATCTCTAGCCTTCTAGGATAGTCAAAAGAAAATTTCTTTAGCTAGATCCTAAGCACTAATAGGAAGGAAAGAGTTCACCAAAATTGAGATGAACAAATGGACTTATAATAAGTGTGGTATGCTAACTAAGCACACGGCTCGTGTTGGTGTTGACCAAAGAAACCAACAAAACTAACACAAACGTTCTAAGCCAGCACATTTGGAATAAAATGGAAAAAAAAGTGAAGGAGGTTTCTGCCAGAGAGTATCTGGTGAACGTTTGACCAAAAACAAAGATTCTGAAAAGCATTAATGTGAAATCTTTTTCACAACATTTAATATCTAAGTAGAGAGGGGGATATTCTAGAAGTTTAGGTGACTCTACCTCTCACGCTTCCACCTTACGTGCACCCATATCAGAAGGTCAAGCTTGTAGTTCTCATTTGCAGTCTCACATATTGCAAAGGTTGTTAGATAACATCCATTATACTAAAAATAATGTATTAAATTTAGAGAATTTTGTAGATCATATAGAGGTTTATAATAGAAGACACAGTTGTTATGAAGAAAAATTTCACCCGTCTTTAGAAAGTTTTATCAGGGGTGACCAAAGTGTAATTTTTCCTTCATACCACAATAACCTTCATATGAACCTAATGCTCTTTGGAATAATGATGATAGTGATGATGATGAGGAGGAGAACTAAATTGAGGAGATTAGTTTTTTTATTTTGAACTTTATGTGGTACTGTTGTATTAAAGTGCTAATTTGTTTTGTGTTGTACTCATCTATAATGTTACTATTGTTTGTGTTGTGTTTTGTTAGATACTGTTATGATGTATTTATGTTATTGTGAGTAGTTATTTTATTTTGGTGGTGGTGATTGTGTTGACTATGTTTTTCAGTGTATTTTTTTAGTTTGTGTTGAACTTAATCCTGAATATTAGGAAGGCTTAGAATGTTACTAACTTTCTCTTAAGAACTTCATGTTTAAAATTTTCAATTTACTACCAGACATTTTCTTTATGTTGGAGTTGTGAATTTCTATTAGTGTTTGTTTGCGACACAAGTATTCTCTAATGGTTGTGTCAATAAATTCATAAAACAAATCAGATCAAATCAAATCTTCATCACAACCAACATTTTCCTTGATGGTTGTCTCCATAAATTCATAAAACAACCCTTGGTGAGGGTTAACAAACTCTCGCTTGGGATTAGCGGGTGTACCTCGAAATCATCAGATTCAGAAGTGGATTTGAAACTTGTACCAAAATTTTGTTTTTGTGATAGGCTTTAGAGGGTGCAATAGTTCTTCCCAACTATCGGATATAACACCAGCTTGCTCACGTAAGGAAAATATTAAGGATGCAAATCCCAAACACGCAGTAGTGGCAGTGGTAGCACAACTGATGATATTCTGATAAATCAATGATCAAATGTCAATCAACTTGAACTACTGAATGCAATAGTTCAAGGTATATCTATCTCTGAGAGCTTCCTTGAGGTGGTTGGTCAGTAGTAGATTAGCTGAAATAAAGTAGTTCCACGCTTTCTATATGACATCTTACTCTGATGTAGAGAAATTGACTCCTCTTTAAATTGTTATCTTCCAAAGTCCTCTGCTTGCGGTCAATGAAGATATCATCTCTTCCAAATCCTTCTAAGTCGGATTATAATTCGAATAAACATATAATACAATAGGAGGCAATTGGAAAAATATATTTTTTAGATAAGGGAAGAATGGTACTGACTTTTCTCAGACCATGACCTGAACTTCTTCAGCTTAAGGGTGATTAGCGTAAAATTGCAGAACTACGGAAATTACGGCCTCAACAAAAAAAAAACAAAATCATTCCCCCTATAGGAAAAAGATTAAATCTTTCACTGCTCCACCCAAATTTTTTAAACAACTCTCAGGAATCAGTTTTCTCGATTACAGTGCTTCGGTATACTTATCCTGAGCTTTCGAGCTAACTAAATTACCTGAATCAAAATTGGAATTCTCTTTATCTTGCTTCATTCTTGGGGCTATTTCTACAAATCACATAAAATTCACAAAAAATCCAAAATTCAAGACCAAATCACTAAACTCAACTTCTAAAGACTTAAACTTTCATTTCTATGTAATTTTTTCAGTGTTTTCTAAATTTTTCACCATGAATAGTGATTTTCGGTTAAACCCCCAATATGCCAAAAATACATGGTGAAAAAAAGAGTTAGATAGAAGTGAAGCTCTTACCTCAAGAAGGCCAAATCTAGCAAATTTCACATGAATCCTCAATGAAATCTTCACTCTATAAGAAGCCTTAAATCTACACTCGGGAACTTAAAGGGAAGAAGATAATGTTGGGGCTAAGAAATGGTGAGTTTCAGGTTAATTTTTCACCTTTAATTATTCATGAACAGATTTAAGTGAACCAACGCTTAAGCGCGACTTGTTCTGCGTATAGGCACCCACTTCTCGAGTTGTTATGTGCTTATACGCGAGATTTTGATGCTTAGGCACTAGTGCACAAATTTTAATGTTTTGGATTATAAGAGAAATGCACATCTAGCCTAAGTCAACCACCCTAAGTGATTTTATAAATCTTTAATAACTATTTTCTTCCCCATTAACTCTCTTATTTATCAAAATTCACCAATTTTCAATAATTTGATTCAACACAAATTTTCAAAAAAATTTACACTCTTATTTCTCAAAATTCACCAATTTTTAATAAATTGATTCAACACAAATTTACAAAAAAAATTTCACGAACACAAACACTTATATTAATTCACAAACAAATACAAACGCTTGAGATACATAATTTTTCAATCCAAAGAGTCTTGGATGAGATAGTCCCTAAGAACAAACTTAAAACATTAAACAAACTTAACATTCAAAACACTTAAAATAAACTTAATACTAACATCAAAGCTCCTACTACAAACAAACACTAAACTAAGAACTTAATTATATTCTCCTTTTAGTGAAACTAATTCCAACCTTTCATTTGTCCCACTTGGGGCATTTGGAATATAGATATGATAGAATGAATGGTGGTGAAGAGCTCTGGTTGAATCTTCTTCAACACATTTATTTTTTAAATGCCTAGAATTGTCAGCTTCTTTATAAAACTTGTATGGTTAAATTGCATCTTAAGTTGCCATCCAATAATGTGTGTTAGTCTCATTCACCTTTGATTCAATTGAAGCCATGTCAGCCACAATCTTTATGATCTTCTCTATTATGTCCTCTATAATATTGGCTATGAAACTATTGTATAACTCTTGCGCACTTTGACAAACAAACTTCTTCTTCATGGCTTCCTCCTTCTTTTTAATATCAATCTCCCAAGAAGACATTTTTCCAAGATCTATCACTCGTCACTTAGAATTTAGGGTGAAATTTGAAGTGGGGTGAGAATTCTCTTCATCCCCTACTATTTATAGGCTTTGAAACAAGCCTAAAACTTCTAGACACATTCTCAAACAACTAGCCCATGTTAAAACCAAATAAAACACATTTAAATCCTTTAGAAACATAATTTAGCACGTTTAGTTAATTGCTGCGCATAAGCACCGATTATTAGCATTTAAGTGATACACCAAAAAAATATGCATTTTTAGACCCATATTTTATACCTATTTTTGATGATATTGCAGTTTAATGGAAGGTATTTTGATGTTTTCTTACAGAGTGTTGATTTTTAGGGCTTAATGCAAAAAGGATTAAATTTGGAGTAAAAATGACGTTTATAAGGAAATGCTCAACGTCGGCAACACCGAGGGCAGTGTCGATGGCGCTGAACAAAATTAACGCGAAGATTTTTTACTCAGCCCAATGAAGCCAGACCAGCACCGACGGTGCTAAAGGCGGTGCAAACCCTGTTTTTAGAAGGTTCGATGTATTTGGATGATTTTTTGAAGAGGTTTTGGAGACACCTCTAAGAGAAACAACCTTGGGCTCTATTTTGGGCCAAATTTCATCAGAAAAAACTTTCCTCTACGTTTTTCACTCCTCTCCTTTCATTTTTTGCACCACATCATGTCATTCCTCTTCCATATTGGAGTTAATTAATGACTTTGCTTTTATAGTTTAAAGTTTTTGTGGTGAGATTTAGTGTGAAACTTTCTGTAAGAGTGTTGAAGAAGGAGAAAAGTGAGAGACATATTCTTCCTGCTTTTCTGAGAAAAGGCTACAAAGGATTTGCTTTGAGAAAGAGTTGTCAGATAAGTATTATTTGTTTATCAGTGTTGTATAAACTTTCTTTAATATATGAAATTTGTGTTTTGTTATTTCTTTCTCATAAAGTGTAATTAGTTTCCTCTATCTTTCTCTCTACTCTGAGATACGGTGAAATGAAGAGATAATATGAATGTGCCAATATTAAATTGTAAAATAAATTGTGATGATTTTCAACTCCAAACTTAATTTACTTGTCAATCTAGTCAATTGAATTGTTAAAATGTGTGTGAAATATATAATCCATGAAATGGAGTATGACTTCTACAACAGAGTAAGGATCACATTTGATTCCATAAAAGAGAACATCGTTTATGGAATTAAGTGCAAATAAATAGGAAAATATTCTTTGTTATGTGTATAATTGGATAACATTTAGGGTGACAAACTAAAGTCTTCAATTCTAACTTAGTCTTTAAAAATTGAAGCGAAAGCTAGCCTTCAGGTGAAGGGAAGTGGGAGCTCTGGAGTGGGAGCCGGTATCCACCTAACCTAGCCACAAATTTAAGGACTAAATACTGAGATTAGCCAATAATTTTATATGCAATGTATCATGGTAGAGAAATAAAATTGCTCCTACTTGACACAATACATATTATGAGCATTTATCTCATCTCATTTTTTCATAACCTAATTGTAGTGGGAAGGATGTTTTTTAACAAAAGAATCTCCGTTACATAAACATAGTTAATAGATTAGTATTTACTATTTTAAATTTTGTATACTTGATTTATAATAGTTTAGAAATCTAATTTTGATTCCATCTCAATAATTGAAATTAGTGAGAGTGATTTCAATTGACTTTCTGTAGATTTCCTACCAAATATGTTATTTCAAATTTAAACCTTCCCTGTAGAATCTATAATTGGGGTTTAAATAGAAAGTTCATTATTACTTGATAACGATACGTGTACTTGCGTAGAATCTGAATATTAATTGATAATATTTACTTAAATTTTACACAATCTATCACAACAAAAAAAGTCAGATCAAGTTTTTGCCGCCGTTGCCTGGGGAAGGTAATGATTGAATAAAATAGTTTTGATGAATTAGGAAATTTACAAATAATATATATATAATAAAAAAAATTATTATTATTAGGAAAAAATTTAAAAATGAAAAATCCAAAAAGAAATATTTTTATTAGAGTGTTTTACTTTGCTTGCTTTATTTATTTATGCGAAATATTGGATCTGAAGGTTTAGTACCTTACGATTGAGAATTATAACATACTATTAGAAAAATTCAAAAACAACAAAGAGAAAGTAAAAATTTACAAGAAATGATGAATAACTTAGATAATCCAATAAATGAAAATCGACCAAGACCTTTAAAAGATTATGGGAATCCGATAGCAAATTAACTTCACTTGACTATTCAAAATCCTGATGTTGGTGCTAATTCTTTTGAGCTTAAACCTATTATTATCCAAATGGCACAAAATAATCAGTTTGGAGGAGCACCTACTGAAGATCCTAACTTACATCTTACTAGTTTTCTTAAAATTTTTGCTGCATTTAAATATGACGGAGTGTCTAATGATACTGTTAGGCTTAGACTTTTTCCTTTTTCATTAAGGGATAAAGTGAAGGCTTAGTTAAATTTGTTAGCACCTAGTTCTATTCGAACTTGGGGAGAACTATCACAAAAATTCTTAGCTAAATATTTTCCACCCCGAAAATCGCTAAGCTTAGAAATGATATTACATCTTTTTGTCTGTTTGATGGGGAATCAATATATGAAGCTTGGGAAAGATTTAAAGATCTTCTTAGGAAATGTCCACATCATGCTTTACCAGATTGGTTAATAATTTAAACATTTACAGTCAATTAGTAGGATCAATGAGATCTTTTATAGATGTTGTTGTGGTTGGTTCATTAATGTCAAAACATTTTGATGAAGCATATTCTTAAATTGAATAAATGGCTACTAATAGTTTTCAATGGCCCTCTAAAAGGGTAAATCTTAAGAGAGTAGCTAGTATTCATGATTCTGATGCAATGTTTATTTTGGCATCTCAAATTGCTGCTATTTCTAAAAAGGTTGATCAAATGGGAATGAATTATTCTCAAGTACCCCCAATATTAGAGGAGAATTCACTAGGACAGATTATTGATACTCAATCATCTTATAAAACTTTAAACGCTATAAATAATCAAAATATCAATCCCTATTCTAACTATTTAAACCTTGGTTGGAAAAATCATACTAATTTTCTTTGGAATAATGATAATAATTTGGTGAATCCATCCAAAAAATTTGATAAATCAAGGAAATCCTAATTTTTGACCTTATTATCTCTGGGATTTAACTTCAACTGTAACCCACAAGTTAAGGAAAAGAAGTTGATGATGGAAAAAGTAATGTTGAATATGGGAAATCAAATACAGAATAAAAGGGCTGCTATTAGAAATATTGAAAATCAATTAGGATATATTTCTACTGCACTTAGTAATAGACCTTCTGGAATTCTTCCAAGTACTGTGGAAGTTAATCCAAAAGATCAAAATAAAGAGCAAATTAAAGCAATTCAATTACAAAGTAGAAAAGAAGCTGAAACAAGGATCCAAAGAGAAACTGAAGTTGATGAAGAAAAGGAAGAATGAAATATGATCAACAAGAAAATGAACAAACACAGAGCCCTGTAGAAAAACCATTACTTTTGTTTCCTCAAAGATTGAAATGGAAGAATAATGATAAACAATTTACAAAATTTTTGGAAATCCTTAAAAAGTTAATGATAAATATTCCTTTTGTTGAAGCTTTGTAACAATTGCCAAGTTTTGCTAAATTTATGAAGGATGTATTAAACAAGAAAAGGAAGTTTACACATTATGAGACCGTTGCACTAAGTGAAGAGTGTAGTGCTATTATTCAGAAAAAGCTTCCTGAAAAATTAAGAGATCGTGGTAGTTTTACTATGCCTTGTGTAATTGGAGAAAAGTTTTACAGAAAAGCTTTATGTGATTTAGCAGCGGGCATCAATCTTATGCCTTTATCAATTTTTAAACATTTAGATTTAGGAGAAATTTCCCCTACTACTGTAACTCTTCAGTTACCTGCTCGATCAATAACTTATCCAAAAGGAGTTATGGAAGATGTGTTAGTAAAAGTGGATAAATTTATTTTCCCTGTAGACTTTATAGTATTATATATGGAGGAGGATAAAAAGATTCCAATTATTTTAGGGAGACCATTTCTCGCAACATGGAGAGCTGTAATAGATGTACAAAAAGGAGAATTAATGATGAGAGTTAATGATCAAGAAGTGAAATTTAATATAGCGAAAGCTATGAAATATCCCGCAATAGAAAAAGATAATGAATGTTTCAGGATGAAAGTGGTTGATTATCAAAGTAATGAGCAGTTTAAGAATGAATTCAAAGATAAATTAAAGCAAGGAGAAATTTTTTATACTGAAAATGAAGTAAAAGAAGAAGATTTTGATTATATTCAAGGCAAATTTGAAGCATTAAGCTTGCTGGAAAATTATAGTAAAAATCTTATTCCTTTAAGTATTAAACCACCTGAACTTGAATTGAAGATATTACATGCCCATTTAAAATATGTATTTTTAGGAGAGTCTCTACATTGCTTGTTATTATATCTTCTGAGTTAACTGAAATTCAGGAACAAAAGTTGATAAAGATATTGAAAGTATAAAAAGGCTTTTGTATGGACTTAAGCAGATATTAAAGGAATTAGTCCTTTAATTTGTAAGCACAAAATTTTATTAGATGAACAATATGAACCTAAGGCGGATCCTTAGAGAAGATTAAAGCCAATAATGAAAGAAGTTGTTAAAAACAGATTTTAAAGTGGTTAGATGCTGGAATTATATATCATATTTCAGATAGTGCTTGGGTAAGCCCAATTCACTGTGTTCCAAAGAAAGGAGGAGTGACTGTTGAAGAAAACGAGAAAAATGAATTAATACTAAAAAGAAAAGTAACTGGTTGGTGAATTTGTATTGACTATAGTAAACAAAATATGACCACCAGAAAAGATCACTTTCCTTTGCCCTTTTTAGATTAAATGTTGGATAGATTGGCTGGAAATAAATACTATTTCTTTTTAGATGGATATACCAGATATCACCAAATTTTATTTGCTCTAGAGGATCAAGAGAAAACAATGTTTACAAGTCCATATAAAACATTTATTTTTTGTAGAATACCTTTTGGACTGTGCAATGCACCAATAAAATTTCAAAGATGCATGCTATCAATTTTAGCAATTTTATAGAGCATGGAGTTGAAGTTTTTATGGATGATTTTTCTATATTTAGGACTTCATTTGGGTTATGTCTTAAAAATTTAGAAAAAGTTCTGGAGATATGTGAAAAAATCAACCTAGTCTTAAATTGGAAAAAATGTCAATTTATGGTTGCCGGAGGAATTATTCTTGGACATAAAATTTCTGATAAAGGCATGGAAGTAGATCCTGCAAAAATCCAAGTTATGGAAAAATTACCACCTCCTAATAATGTTAAAGGGCTGAGAAGTTTTCTAGGACATGTTATTTTTTACAGGCGCTACATAAAATTTTTTTCAAAAATAACTAAACCCCTATGCCAACTTTTAGAAAAAGATAAGAAATTTGATTTTAATGAGGAATGCATAACAACATTTGAATTATTAAAGAAAAAATTAATCACTGCACCTATGTTATTGGGGTTGTATTAGGATAAAGGCACGATAAAGTTTTTAAAGTTATATATTATGCTAGTAAAACTCTAAATAATGCTTAAATTAATTATACTACTACTAAAAGAGAGTTATTAGCTATTGTTTATTCCTTTGATAAATTTAGATCTTATTTAATTAGAACTAAATGTATAGTGCATACAGATCATTCTGCTTTTAAATACTTGATGCAAAAGAAAGATACTAAACCAATGATAATTAGATGGATGTTTCTATTGCAAGAGTTTGATTTTACCGTGATAGACAGAAGGGAAATGAGAATGAAATTGCTGATCATTTTTCTAGAATAGAAATAGAAATATTAATTACTTTTGCAAATAAAATTTTAGAAAATTTCCCTGATGAACAATTATATAATATTGTTGAAATGGATGTACAGTGGTATGCTGATATAGTAAACTATATTGTAAGTGACATTCTACCACCTGATTTAAAGAATCCACAATTAAAGAAATTTATCTATGATTCGAAAGATTATTTTTGGGATGACTCATATTTATATAAGCAATGTAAAGATTTAATTATTAGAATATGTGTGCCTTGTGAAGAAACTCAACAGATAATTGAAAGACGCCATGATTATGAATTTGATGGAAATTTTGGAATAAATAGAACTACATATAAAATTTTGCAAGCTATATTTTGTTGGCCTACTATTTTTAGAGAAGTTAATGAATATATAAAACATGCAATAGATGTCAACGAATAGGAAATATTTCCAGAAGAGACAAAATGCCTCAAATTTACACATTAGAAGTTGAAATTTTTGATGTGTGGGGATTATACTTTATGGGATCATTTATGCCTTCAGTTGGAATTTTAAATATATTACTTGTTGTTGATTATATGTCTAAGTGGATTGAAACATTGTTGTGCCTAGATGTGATGCTCAGAGTATTTTTAAATTTTTAATTAAAAATATTTTTACAAGTTATGAAATGTAAAGAGTAATCATTACCGATGGAGGATCTCATTTTAGGAATAAGATAATAAAAAAATTAATCAATAAATATGATATAATGCTTAGATTCTCTAATGCTTATCATCCTCAAACTAGTGGTCTAACAGAAATATCAAATCATGAAATTAAACGTATTTTAGAAAAGCTATAAATACTTATAAATTGGAATGGTCTGCTAGACTAGATAATTCATATGGACATAAATAACTGCTTATAAAACTCTTATAAGAATGTCCCCATATAGATTGTTTTCTTAAAAAACATGTGATTTAACAGAAGAATTGAAACATAAAGCATTTTGGGCTATTAAAGAATTTAATTTTAATTTAAAGGATGCTGGTGAGAAAAGGTTTTTACAACTCAATGAACTTGAAGAGATTAGTAATTATTCATATGATATTACGAAATTCTATAAAAAGAAAATGAAAAAATGGCATGATCAGAAGATTATTAAGAAAAAATCTGAACTTGAATAAGAAGTTCTACTATATAATACAAAATTGAGATTATTTCCATAAAAACTAAAATCCAGATGGTTAGTACCATTTAAAGTGATTAAAGTCTATATTTATGAAACTGTTCTTATTAAAGATCCTAAAATTGGAAAGATATTTAAAGTTAATGGGCATCATTTGAAAGATTATTATGAAGAGCACATACCTCAATTTAGAGAATTTTTAATGTTAAGTTAACCCAACTAAACAAATGGTATGTCGGGCTGATGACGTTAAACCAAGCGCTTTGTGGGAGGCAACCTATACTTATATTATTATGTATTACTATTTAGTTTGTTAAGTGTCTTATATATTAGTAGATAATAATCCTACATAATTGCATTTATTATAAATTAAGTCAAATAATGGTATTAGAGGAAAACTTGGAATCTAATTAAATAAAAAAAATTAATATTACAGTTTTGGACACTGGAGCCGACGATGCCCTAAATAACGGACATCAGCGTTTGCAGCGCCAATCGGGAGCTCTGACAGTGCTGAGTGCTGTTAGACGATTTTAGACAACTTTTGGCGAGTTTTGGCACAATTTCACTTCATAATAACCACCGGGATGAGTTTAAAAAGGCCTAGAAACATCCTTGGATGCCTAGTCACTTCCTATTTTCGGATTCCATGCCTTCCAGTTCCAGAAATACTTTAAAGTATGGAGTTTTCAATAAAAGAAAGTTTATTAGTTTCAATGCACAAAAATTATACGATAAAGTTATTATGAAGAGGAGATTGATCAACGAAAGAGGATTTGTTATTCATGGAGTGATCAATCCTACTGGTCCGATTGATAAAATCATTATGTAAAGGGGTTTGGGAAGTTCTGTTACACTACGTCTACGATTGTCGTACCTATGGTGAAAGAGTTTTATGCAAACTTATGTGGAATTACTCAAGGTGTTGTCTTCGTAAGAGGTAAGGTAGTAGCATTTACTCCTGCAAGGATTAATGAATTATATATGATAGACAACATTCCAATCTCTCATTATACAAATTTCATTCCTACACGAGATTTGATGCAAGAGGTGTATATTATTTTGACGGATGAAAGTGATATGTGGGAGATACGAGATGAAAGATATGTTAGTTTCTCCACTTCATTACTTAATCCAATTTTGAAGTAATGGCATTTCTTTATTGCTGCAAAGTTACTCTTTACTATGAAAATTAGTAGAGTCACCAAAGAATGTGCTATTTTAAATTACTGCAGTCAAATGGAAAAAACCATTGATATAGGGTCTATTATATTTAAATTTATTATGGGTATCCTTACTAATAGACCAATTTATGGACTTGGGCATTCATCTACCATATTTTTGGATTGCAGTCAAGCCCTTATGAAAGTTGGGAAAAGACTTTATTACCTTGGGAGCCCATGAATCCTATAGATGAGAATTATTATGGGAATGGAAATGAAGTATTAGAAGCCATCATAGATCATTCTTCACATGCTACAACTCCATTCATACCACCAACAGTTGGAAGTTTGCTTGCTTTGGAAATGAAATTGAAGAAAATTGAAAGGGAAGTTTAGAGTATTATGAATGCAGTTAGAGATCTTAAATACCTTTTTGATCAAATAGATTGGAGAATGAAAGAAAATTTTGATCACATTGTAACTTTTGAAGCAGGATTAGTTCAAATGTTTTAAAAAAAGGGTGGATCGAAGAAAATTTGACGGATCAATTCCTGTGTTGATCCTTCTACAACTTACATGTTCATTACTAATCTATGGGAGATATCAGAGGAGGAGAAAGCACTGAAGAATAGGCGAAATAATTGAAGACTTTAAAGTTTATATCTATTTTAGAACATTATATATATTTAGTGTAACTGTGTGGATTTAATTTGGTTTATTTATTTATTCATTTTTGCTTTAGAATTATGAACTTTTATTGTGTGTATAGTTTTGTGATAGCATTTAGTATTGTGGCTCTATTTCGATGTTGATTTATAATTAGTTTGTTCAATATGTGTGATTGTGTAATTAAAAAATGTGTTTGTAAAAGTGTATTTTCATATATAAAGGTTAGTTTGTTATTGTTTGTGAAAATTTGTGTTTGTGAAATGTTTTGTTTTGTGAATTATTCTTAGATAAAAATTTGTGTTTAAAATACTAAAAATTTTGGAGTAGTGATTTAAAGTAGTGTTTAAAAATCTTGGAAATTGAAAATTTAAAAAAAAAATCAAAATATGAAATTTTAGACTTAATTATTATAAATTTACACCTTTAGTATTAACTGAAGTTGTTTTGAATTTTTATTAGTTATACTATTATATTTTGAAAACTAAAATATGGACGTCTAAAAGTTAAGGTCTTTATCATAATTCATATTTTTTATGTAGTAAAGGAGTTACTTGAGGACAAGTAACATGTAAGTTGGGGGGATTTTGATACACCAAAAATATATGCATTTTTAGATCCATATTTTATACCTATTTTTGATGATATTGCTCTTTAATGGAAGGTATTTTGATGTTTTCTTGGAGGTTGTTGATTTTTGGGGATTAAAGCAAAAAGAAAGTAAAAAGGATGAAATTTTGGATCAAAATGACGTTTTTAAAGAGATGCACAGAGCCAGCAGCGCCGACGGTACAAAACAAATTAACGCGAAGATTTTTTACTTAGTACCGACGATGTCAGTCCTTTGTCGACGGCGCTAAAGGCAGTGCAGACCCCATTTCTAGAAAGTTTGATGTATTTGGACGATTTTTTGAAGAGTTTTTGGAGGCACCTCTTGGAGAACTGATCTTGGGCTCAATTTGGGGTCAAATTTCATCAAAAAAAGTGCTCCTCTACGTTTTTCACTCCTCTACTTTCATTTTTTGCACCACATCATTCCATTCCATTTCCATATTGGAGTTAATTAATTATTTTACTTTCATAATTTAGAGTTTTTGTGGTGAGATTTAGTGAGAAACTTTATGTAAGTGTGTTGGAGAAAGAGAAAAGTGAGAGATATCTTCTTTCTACATTTCTAAGGAAAGGCTACAAAGGATTTGCTTTGAAAATGAATTTTTAGATAAGTATTGTTTGTTTATCCGTGTTGTATGAACTTTCTTTTTTATATAAAATTTGTGGTTTGTTATTTTTTTCTGATGAAGTCTGAGTAGTTCCCTCTATCATTCTCCCTACTCCGAGATATGGTGAAATGAAGAGATAGGATGAAAGTGCCAATATTAAATTGTAAAATAAATTGTCAAGATTTTTCAACTCAGAACTTAATTTACTTTTTGATCTGGCTAATTGAATTGTTAAAATGTGTTGTGAAAAATCTGATGTGGGAAATGGACTATGAGTTCCACAACAGAGTAAGGATCACATTTGATTCCATGAAGGAGAACATTGTTTATGGAATTAAGTGTAAATAAATAGGGATATATTCTTTTGTGTGTGTAGAATTGGAGAACCTTTAGGATGACAGACTAAAATCTTCAATTCAATCTTAGTGTTTAAAAAATGAAGCGAGAGCTAGCCTTCAGATGAAGGGAAGTGGGAGCTCTGGAGTGGGAGCCGGTATCCTCCTAGCCTAGCCACGGATTTAGGGACTAAACACTGTGATTAGCCAATGATTTTCTTTGCACTGTATCAGGGTAGATAGTTAAAATTTCTCCTATTTGGCACAATAAGTATTATCAACATTTATCTCATCTCATTTTACATAGCCTCATTGTAGTGGGAAGGATGCTTTTTCACATAAGAATCTCTATTACATAAACATAGTTAATAGATTAGTATTTACTGTTTTAAATTTTGCATATTTGATTTAATAATAGTTTAGAAATTTAATTTTGATTGCATCTTAACAACTAAAATTAGTGACATTGATTTCAATTTACTTTCTGTGAACTTCCTAGCAAATTTGTCATTTCCAATTTAAACATCTCCGTAGGATCGATATTTTGGGCTTAAATAGAAAGTCCATTATTACTGGATAATGATACATATACTTATATAGAATATGAATATTAATTGATTATATTTAATTAAATTTTGCACAAAAAATTGAAACAAAAAAAGTTAGATCATTAAGCACCGATTTTTAAATTAGCACAGGTCATCTAAGCATTCAAATATTCATTCTAACATGTCTAAGTCATCTATTAAGGTCTCAGACTCATTAGTAAATCATTATATATTAAAAATACTACCATAATTTTTTTTAATCAAACACAACAACATAACATTAAAACTAGAAACACACTGATAAACAATGGATTGCCTCCCGTAAAGCGCTTGGTTTAACATCATCAACCCGAGATAAACCTTGCTTATTCCAGGTGACCAAACAACATAAGTTCATTTAATCTAAGTTAATCATCTATAAAATAGGGTTCCAGCCTGTGACCCTTCACTTTAAATGTTTTCTCAGTTCTAGAATCTTTGATATCCACTGCACCATAGAGATAAACTTGTTGACCTCACTTTTCGTTGAGGTTTAGTTTTCCATCTTTAGTTGCCTAAGGTCTAGCCATAGGACTTTCTTAATGACTATTCTTAGAAAGCTAGAAAGGGATCCCTCACCATTAGGAATTCTAAACTTTTCCTTTCTCAACTTGAAGTTTCACATAGTGGTCCTAACCTCTAGCACTTAATAGGTGGGGTCAGTATGGATTGTTTGACCTTAAGGTTGACCCTAAGTGTTGTTCTGGAGCTAGTTGACTCATTTCACTCACTATCACCTATATATACTCAAAACCCTGAGACCCAAACTTGTTAAATTTGATCCCTTAATCTTTTGGGAGACTCATGTAGATGGTCCCCTAGACCAACTAGCCCTAAGCTAGGGCTTAGGTAAGACCAGTGCATAGAGGACCCAAATGGAGATTTCATTAGTCCATAGCTCATGCATTGTGGTTGGCACCCAAATTCTACCCAAATATCCAACTTGACATTTTGCCGCCAAATTACGTAAATGCCCTTGAAATAAAAAATTATCCAAAAATAACAATTTCACCCAAAATACCCAAATTTGTCCAAAAATCATTTCAAACCATTTCAAAGTACCCAAATTGCCCAAAATTAGCCAAAATTACAAAAAAACCCTTGGCACCCCAAAATTTCCTAAAACTACCAAAATCACTTCTAAAGTCTCCAAGACCAATTTTGACCCTCCAATTGAACACAATTTGATCAATTTGACCATTTTGACCTCCCAAATTGCCTTTAAAGGCCCAATTTCCCAAAATTCATCCCAAATGTCCATCAATTTAGACCTTATTTCCCTCAATTTCAAATCTAAACTCAAACTCACATTTCATTTGATCAATCAAAACCAAATCCAAGCCTAATTGGCTCATGCTTTGAGCTCAATTTGATCCAATCAAAACCCATATTTGACCCTATGACATAATCTCACCTAATTGAACCCCATAGCCAGCACAATTTTCCCAAATTTGAATCCTAAACTCTTCTTAACTATCTTGCACATCAAATTGGACCTTTAAATGGCCTTGTCCAAGCCTCAATTTTACTTAATTTTAACCTAAGTCCAAAACCCCTAAATTTTCTCCAAATTGGCTATGTCTCCAAATTCCAGCAAATTGAATGGGCTAACCCTAAATTGACACCCATTTTATGATAAAAACTTTTCATGACGTTCTTATAGACCATTTTCAACCATTAATTTGGACTTAGCCCAACCTTAGCTAAACTTAGGCCACAGTCTAGTCCAACATGCCCAATTTGACCAAAATCTCAAAATACATCAAATTGAGCTTCCAATTGAACTCAAAATCATCTCAATCCTTCAAAAAAAAATCTTCATGACAATCATCTACATAATGTTGATCAATTAATTGGGCTCAAAATCATTACTAGCCAAACCCAAACCCAATTTTTAGTCATTTGGACCCAACTTGAACCGTGCATAAAAATTGGCTTGACCATCTCTAAGCCACAAAATTAATGACTCCACAGCCACCAAATACACCCTATGGACCAGATAAAACCAACTTAAACCACCCAAGTGAGCTATGGAGCAATGGTCCCTTGATTTAAGGGATCTTAACCATATTTGGGCCTTATTTGAAAATACTTTGCCATCATCACTTACACTTATGAGTTAATCATAATTAACTCTCCCCTGGACTCCCTGAGCCAATAAGTGACTAAACCTTGGCCAGCCACCCCCTCAGCCACTAGAAACAGCCACCCTAAGGGAGTCTCAAGTGGTAGAAACCCAAAATCGAACCTCCTTGACTTGGCTCACTCCCATTGGCCATTAGAGCCTTTCATCCCTCCACCTCAGCAAGCTTTAGCACCCAACTCCAAGCCTTGAGCTCCACTAGAAGAGACCTCTCCCAGGCCAAAGAAGAGAGTGCTTGAAACCCTAAGGAAACTTTGTCAAAATCTCACCAGAGCTTCCTAAAAACATCCCCAAGTGCAATCCCGTTGCTCCCAGCAACTGATAGTTACCCCTTACAGCCAATTTATCCACTGAAATTTGCCCCAAAACTAGGTAGATCTCTCCACACCTCCAAACTGAACAAAACTCCAATTAATTGTGCATACACCATCCCCATAGTGAAATAAGTTGATTCCCCACAAAAAAGCCCCCTCTCAAAAAGCATGTAACCTAGCTCTAGACCAATAATAGAAATTGAGCTTGATTAGAATCATACCTAGACAATTCATCAAGGCTTGAGACTTCTTCCGAAGGTTTGTTGGGTCCAATCAAAGCTACAAAAAACATTTAATTGAGGCCTCCTCTCTTAGACAAAGGTATTGAACCTCAACCCTAATCCGAGCTTATTTTGATTCTACATTTGTAATGGCTTGATTTCATACTTGATTAACCATATAGATGTGTTTGTCTTGAGTAGATTAAGGTTTAAAAACAATCCCCATGCAATTTGGGCTAGTCTAGCTTGAGATCTTATGGTTTTAGTGTGAACGACTTACGGGTTAAGTCGCTTGGGGACGATAACGAAGAGCTATTTGATAGTGCATTTATTTCATCACAAAGAAGATTAAGCTGGATCAACTCTTGGTGCGAGAAGGCGGGCCATGTGGCATGCCAAGGTGGAAAGCATAACGAATGGGTGCGCGCCGTTGGTGAGTTTGGAGCCGCTGTAGAAAAATAAGGATTTTCTGAATTATTTTAAATGTCTAAACTTAAAAAATGCATATCTTTCTCTAGAAAAATCATAAAAATAAATGAAAATTTCTCACTTGCTCAGTGAGCACAGGAGAATAATTTGGACCAAAAAAAAATATTTTTTAAACATATTATTTTTAATTAATTAAATACCCTTTTTGGTATTTTAATTCTCCATGGCTTTAAATATTTCACCATGACCTAAAATTTTTAGGGTTTGTTCCTCATCATAGAAAAGATATTCTTTGATTTCTAGCCCTAATTTTCAAGCTTAGGTGACTATTTTGAATTATTTTAATTATATAAGGAAAAATATCACTTGAAAAATTATGAAAATAATTTTAGTAGGTTTCTTGTGGTCAGGGGAGTCTAGAAAAAAAAATTGTGATGTATTGAATCATCTTGTAAATTCTTATGATTAATTAAATTCATATAATTTATGTTAATTTGTGTAAATTATACACTTATCCAAAATTGACAAAATCACTTCTTTACTGTCCATAATAATCATATTTACTCAATGTAAAAATATTAAAATTATTTGATTTAGTCTAAGAACTAAAATGAATTTTTAAGGAAACCTTGTATTTTTTGTATAAAAATAGTTATATTAAATTAAATAAGCTTAGAAAAATTATGAAAATTGGTTCTCTGAGTTCCTTGTGACTAGGGTCATTTAATAAAAATAAAATAATTTTTTTAAAAAAAATATTTCATTTTTAAATTATATTTTGAATTATAAATAATTAAGAAAATCAAAATTTCAAAAATAAAAAATATAGTTTAAAATGAGTGGAAATGTCCTCTGATCACTTAGAACTCATTAAGGTATTTTTCCTAATTTTTCTAAGTTAAAATAAAAATTTTAAAAGTTTAAAAATGAATTTTTCATATTTTCCCATTTAGATAATTATAATAAATAAATTAAAAATCAATAAAATATAAAACTTGGTTCTCTAAGTTTTCTGAATTCAGAGAGGCCCATTAAATTTATAAAAATAATTTTTAGTAATTAAAACATTATTTTCTATTTAATTTAATTACTGAAATTGATTAAAAATTAAATAATAGTAATAAAAATTTTATTCAAAAAATCATGAAATTTTGCCTAAGTGTCTTTGTGACCTTAGGAGACCTCTAATAACTTTTCCGTAAATACTAACTTTATTTTGGATAATTAAATAAATTAACCTTTGAAAATCCTATTTTCTAAATTTAAATAATTATCTAAATTAAATTAAAATTTTGCGAGGTCCACATATTCTCCTCTAACATTATAATTACCTCATGAATATGACACTTTAAACCCTCGAAGTCATTTGAGTTGTTCTTAATGAATTATGAGGTGAAGTGTCTCAAGGGCAAAGTGGTAATTTTAGACTTTGGTGGCTTAATCAAAATTTAGCATTAACCAAAGGGAAAAGGGGTAATTTTGATCTTAATAAACATATTTGGACGATTCAAATACAATGGGATTAACAGGTAGAAACCCGCTGAACACGTTTGTACAATGTCAATAAGATTATAAACATCCTAATCTTCATGACTTGGAAGTCAACTAAGAGCAAACGATTCTTAAGTGACGGGCTTAAGTCAGAAGTATGGAAATTCACTTTTCTTAAGCCCAATGTTGAAGATGATTTGACCATTTCATAAGAATACATCTCATTTAAATCAAAATTTTGATAATCACCATTTCACTTATCACGATTGTTAAGTGCTTAGTAGTGACATAGGCTCAATATCTAAATCAAATTGATCGGATTTAGAAGATAACATAATTGGAAATTAACATCTTTAAACACTACAAGCCTTACCTTATTTGTGGGCACCACAATCTTAAATAACCTAAACTTAGCTTAAGGGCGCCCACTCACATAACTCTTAAATGAAACATCAATTGATTAATCGAGTATCCTATCCTTAGGATAATTAAATTATTAAGTTTCACCGAGCAATGAGGCAGTCACACTTCACCCTTACATGATTAATGGAACATTATGATAAGTCAAAAAGGAACTCAGAACATTTCAACAGGTCTCTAAAATGGTCTAAGGTCATGCCTTAAACATTTTGAAATCTATTGGACATTCATAAGAGAAAGTTGAACTAGTGATATTCTGTTCTAAAATTATCCACTAGGATCTTCCAAGACTCAATAAAAACATAGCTTGGGGTTTGGTAGCTAAACCTTCATCTTCTCCTACAATTTAAATTCCTTGCAATATTATATACATGCCTTGCATGTACTGACCTTTCAGGTGGTGGAACGAGAAGATTAGCCAGGTACGCTTTTACAGTTTACAGTACTTTCTTTTCTTGTACTTCTCACACTGTAGTTTTAAAATTACAAAACTTGCATGTTAAACAACGATGTCACCCTGCATGAAAACCAAAACTGTTAGGATAGTCGTAAAATGAAAACCAAAACTAAAGTTAATAAAGATAAAACTTACCACCACAACATTTAAAATATAAAATAACTCAAAATTTAATTACAAACATCACAAAACAACAATTGCAATTAAATTAAGACATCTCTACCAGATGATCAGGAATCTCTCGAAGGAGGTAACTTATAGTTGCTCATGAGATTTCTCCCACGGTCTAAATGAAAGTATGAAACTCATTAAGTTGAGTTTAGAAAATTCATTTGGACTAAGTGAATCCATCAGAAAATAATGAAACCAAAACGAGGGAACCATAGGATCCTAATCAGTGTCGCACTAATCAACTTTAATATGCCCCATAGAATTTAAAGAACTATAATAATAGAGACATCTGACTTGACATCATAACTTGACACATTAAAAAACTTAAACTCATCATAACGAGGAGCTTGGAGCTAGCATTGTGGGCAGCACGACCACCGTCAATAGTAGGAGGATCTACAACAGAGCATATTTTCTCAGATCTAAATAATAAAACATAGGATTCTAGGTTGTTTTCTTATGCAACATAAATCCTCAGCTTATCTTTAGGTTTTTGTATGACCCTGCTATACAACATAAGCCCAAACTCGTCTTAGGATTTTGAGGTTATCGTTTGTAATGACCTAAACTCTCACATCTTCCAGGTTATTTTTGTGTTCATTTCGGATGAATGTAAGCCCTAAACAAATAAAATTGGCAGGATGAAACATTTAAATAATTTCTCCTCAAAATCAAAGCCAAACAATAGGATAGACCTGGAAGTCACCATGGTTCTCCTCCGAATCTATGACATCCCCTAGTTCTTCCTTGGACTCTACAAAAAAATGTTCAAAATTTTAACCATTCCCCTTTCACACCTATTTTTCTGATTTTGTTGAAAAGTCCTATTCTTTGACCTTTTTGAAGACAACATTTCCTAATTTTCTCAAGAGTTTTCATAAGTGACTTTGGTCATTTGAGATGTATATAAATATTGGGGCTTTCCCTTATAGGAAGCTTTTCCAAACCCAGCTTAATATAAACCCTTTTTAATTCTTCATATTAAATAGGGGAACATGTCGACAATTAAAATGGTTTTGCAGACCAAACGGATGTCATATATCACTTAGTTTATATGATCAAGCCCTATCCTCAAGTCTTATGTTTCTCTTTCGGGATAGTTATAGGGTTTAAGTTATAGTGCTCTTTCATTTAAACTATGAAAAATATGTTGACAGTTTGATTTCATATTTTTCTAAACTCTATATATACGTAAATTAAATGTCTATCCAAAGCGGGCGATGGGATTCCGATTCTGGTGACCGAAAGCTTCTAATAGGAAACTCCTCCAACCAAAAATAGTGCCAACAACATCTGGTGACTTCGTTGGGGAATAATTTTTCTCTACATATTGATCGGGGAATATTATCTTCATATGTCGATAATGTGTTCATATCCCACATGGACCAAATCACCTTTCTTCCATTGGTATGCTTTACCAATTTCTTTCTTGGGTAAGTACGACCAACTCTTTTATTTTTCATATGTCGGTAATAGTGCCAACAGATTTTGGTGATCTATAAAGCTTGTTATTTCCATTTCTGCTAAGGGAAAAGAAGTTGTGATTGTCAAAGACCAGACTAAAGGATTGGTTGTCTCACCGTCAGTGTTTGAAGAAGATCAAGACTACTACCATCATGAAACATACTAAGCTTGATTGGTTATTTACAATGACTTTATATATGCAATAAAATATAAGATAAATAATGACATATTAAATATTCAATAATTGTAAAGTCACACTTATCAACGCAAGTATACGTATCTAATGGAGTGCTTGATATCGATCCCACAAGGAGTAGTTTACAATTACGGACAAAGACTTTAGAAAAAGCAATACTTTAATCACAACAACGACGTTCAATTTGCTTATGTGCCACTAATAGGCAATTGAAATAAATAGATAATTTTAATAACTAATAAATAACTAGTGATATTAAGTAGGGTTTAATTGTGATAGTCAATATATAAGAAAGCATCATTCTCCTTTTCAAGAAATTATGATGAATGGATAAAATGAATTAGTTCAATTTATATTGTGTCAAATAGGAGCATACATATTCTTTACCCTTTGGTTCAGTCATAAAGAATATTGACTAATCCTATGCTTGTTTATTGAATTTGCGGCTAGGCTGGGAGTATACCGACTCTCACTTTGGAGCTCCCACGTTCCCCTGACCTGAGGGCTAACATCTACACTTCAGCACCCAAACGATTGGACCGAATTGGTGATTTTCATCTATCACTCTAAAATCTCCATTTCTACGCCGGATTATATTATTTCCCTATTTATTTGCACCCAACTTCCAATGGTTTTGACCTCCCTGAATCTTGGATGTAATCTTCACTTTAGTTGTAAAACTCAACATATTTTAACATGTCAATTTGCCAGATTGAAAGTAAATTAAGATCGAAGTGAAAAGATCATCACAATTACTTAAACATTTTCATGGCTTCACCAATTCAAATCATCATTTCACAAATCTCGAGACAAGGAGAAAGACAAAGAAAACTACTCAGAACTCATGGGGAAAACACAACAAAACTGGGAATTCATATATAAAATAAAAGTCATAAAAACTACAATAAGTAAATAACTTATCTCCAATTTCTCCGCAAGAACACTCCTCAAAGTTCCTCTGAATCTCTTCCTATCTTTACAGCACACAGAATTTCTTTTCGAAGTAGTAAGGCAGAAGAAATCTCTCAGTTTTCCTCCACTCTTATAATCTCTCGAAGAAATCCTCACAATATTGGAACTCTAGTAAATACACTAATGGAACCTCTCTAACATCCAGAACCTCTAGACTCTTCAATTTTCAGCCAAAAAAGTTCTTTTAAAGTTGTGGATGAGCTTTCTCAAGAGTTGCCCAAGCATCCCTTCAAAATTTGGCCTTATCCAAAGCTTGAGTAGGCATAACTTTCAATCTAGTCGTCGGCGGGGTCGATGGCCGTTGGCGGGCTTCTGAAGAATTTTGTCTTATAATCTTGAAAAAAACTCGCTGTTGGCGGGGTTGAGGGTGCCATGGGTGGCCTAGTTCAAATCTTCACATTTTGGTCCATTTCACTCCAAATTAGCTCCTTTCTGCATCCTTTTGCTCCAATGACCCTAATTCATCATTCCTGCAACAAAATATCAAAAATACCTTTCTTTAAAGTGCAATATCATTAAAAAACAGTATAAAATATGTATGAAACTCTCAATATATTTTTCTTTGGTCAATTATCTTATCATCAGTGTTTGAAATCAGATCGAGTTCACTGACTGCACCGTTAACCCGAACCCAAAGGAGAACCGTAGCCGGAAGGTTTAGAGGGCTACTAAAGCCCAGATTCCTAAGGAAGTATTTGTTTATGAAGTTCCTCACCAAGAGGAGTCAGAATTACAGAAGATCTTTCCACTCCTGTAAGGGAGTAAGTTGCATCCCTTAATGGATACTAATGGGTATGAAAGTATCTAGAAAATCGCTGCTACCTTACATCCACCTCATGGACATGGTGGGGTGAGGAAGAAGCCTACTCCTATCACCCGAGTTAGTTATGTTTTTTAGAAACTAGCCGCCAACGAAGGTTGTTCAGTTAGTGAGTTACTCAAACAAGTGCTACATGCAGTATCCCCTCACATGAAGAAAGAAAATTTAAAGGAACTCAGATGTGCCAGTCAATCTCAAAAGTTAACTGAAGCTTTACCTGTTTGTATTCCCGTATGGTTCCACTTGGGAAGCAGAGTTGATACCACCATCGCTATTACTGATTCTACTGCCACTAAACTCACAAGTTGTCAACCAGTTAGGTTGCATCCGGGTTTTAAAATTCTATCAATTACCGGTTCGTATTCCCGTCTATGTTCTTAAAATACTGAAGGATAAGACAAAGAGGTTACCTAGTACCATATCTGGTTCGCACCATGGGTAGCATACTTATCTTCAAAATGCCGATGTTTCTGCTCAGACACTCTATCTCAAGACATCACTGCCAAAAAAAGAGGATGGAAATCCACGGTTGTCGTACCGATAAGGTCCAACAAGCCCGCAGAGCAGAATTATGGAATGAAGCTAGGGTGCAAAGTATTCAACATTATCACAGCAATTGCTAGAGAGAAGGAGAAATAAGTGGAGAATATCCAACCAAGTCCTCTAAATCTCAAGATGCTATAAGAATTGATAATTGAATAAAAGGTCGAAAAGCTCAAGGTCAAGATTTCTGAGTTAGCCTGAGAACATGTAGTTTCCATTGATGATGATGAAGATTTTGACTTCAATGATTACCTTGAGAAAGATTTCATTGATTTTCATGTCATCGAGACCAGAGCCGCTGCATTTGTGCTCGACGCTCAACCTCTCGTTGAAGAGAACATCGTAGATGAGCTGCGTAGGGCTATCTTCCTAAGTGGTGAGCAAATCAGCCAAATGGAGAAAAGAATGGAAGAGATGGTTGCTGCCATGACCGCCATGGCCACAGTTCAAGGATAGTCTCAACCACTACAGTTAGCTTCTCTAGAAGTCGATCAACTGGAGATTATACATATCACAGATGAAAGGAGAGAAGTTGCCTCAGCAAATAGAGATGATCAACAAAAGAAGGATTCCACATCAAGTGCCATCTAGAAAAGGAGTTTAAGTAAATGGTCGAGCAAGTTAGGGAGGTCTTAGCTCAGTTTAAGGGTGGTGCATTGGTTTTAAAGAGTAAACCTTACTTGGAGGAGTTCGATGTCGTAGGTTTTTTGTCACCAAACTTTGAGATATTTGATGGGACTAGAAATCTCAAGCAGCACATAGCACATTTCTGTTCTAGTTGTGGTAATACTGGAGGTAAGGAAGTGCTACTCTTCAGACAGTTTGTCCGCAGCCTGTCAGGAATCGCTTTTGATTGGTATGTAGAACTACCCAACAGATCAATCAAGACATTCCCCGAACTAGAACAATTGTTCATGAAAAGATTTGCTGGAGCGCAGTATCATGTGTCTTTTGGAGATCTCGTAGTAGAGAAGAAGAAGCCCAACGAGACCTTAGTGGACTACATTTTGAGGTGGATAAACCTTAGCAAGAAATTTGAACCTTAGCTACAGGAACATCATGCAATTGAGATCTTACTAAAGAGCATCCATGGGCCAGTAGCTTTCATGCTCAAGGGACTCACAAAGCCACCAATCTTCAAGATGAAGTCAAACATATGGATTCTCATGAGAAGGTCGAGAAGTCCAGGATGACCGGAGTATTTGAAAAGAGGTATGGAATAGTGGCAATAGTCAAAAAAAGAAAAAAAATAAATGATGATACATGCAAAAAATTCCCATCAGTTGTCATCACAGCACGCTCAACAATAGACACAATAGTAAGGACAGTCCAGCCAGCGACAACCTTAGGGAGGATCACACCGGGCAGAGAATAACAAAATATCTTTGGTAGAATGACAGAAATTAGTGTATTCCTTCAAAGAGGAAGCGATATCTTAGATGTTTAGAAGTTTGATGAAGAAGCCTGAGTTAAGATTACCAGATCCAAAGAAACCCAAAGAGGTCGACAAGAAATATCAACCGAAATATTGTCTGTATCATAGATTGCTTGGACACACTGTAGAGGAATGTTTCGTCTTCAAATATTGGCTTTAGAAAAACCATAATGAAGTAAATAAAACGATCCCAAAGGAATATTTAAAAGAGTCTGAAAAAGGTTCCATAAATATGATTTCAGCTGAGTCAATCTCTCTGATTGACCTGTATACTGGAAAAGATGTATGGAGTATAATTTGGAGTAAACTATCCAAGAAAATACTGAACCAGATCCAGTCTACTTCAAGGAAAACCTCTGCTCAGAGTCTTCAGCCTGTCAAGCCCGAGATGAAGATTTCACCAAAAAATTTTTCATCGTCAAAGAAGAAGAAGAAGAATACCACCACAAAAACTGATAACATGTGGGGTAGGATAGGGGTTGCCTCTGCTAGATTGGTCGTCTCAGATTCAAGGAAGAAAATCCTCAAACCCCTAACCTTGTATGATTATCTTTTTACCCCTCCAGGGTCTTATGAATATAATGATTTTGATTTCAACTACGTTTTAACTGTTTTTAGTGACAATGTAATCGATTATGACCAATTTAACTTTGATCTCGATTCCCAAAATGATCCTCAAATCATGCTTGAGTCCGATGAACTCGTTAATAAGACCGAAGAAGACATCGACAACACCGCTTAAGACACCGCTAAGAGTGAGGTACCGATCCTCGAGTGCTATGGTGCACAACTCACCATAAACTTAGATCTTTCCAACAAAGAA
This sequence comes from Phalaenopsis aphrodite, assembly GCA_003013225.1. NCBI lineage: Eukaryota > Viridiplantae > Streptophyta > Magnoliopsida > Asparagales > Orchidaceae > Phalaenopsis > Phalaenopsis aphrodite. Next base: position 36,664 of record NEWO01000742.1, read on the forward strand.
GAAACAGTGGAAAATTCAACAATGATATCTCAGGAAGAAGAAATTACAGAAGTGAACTTGAGGAGCGGGAGAGTATTAACCCTGAGGATAGCTCCAACAGATAAAAGAAAGCAAATAGTAACTCGAGGAGAGCTACCTTCATTTTCACCGGTGGAAGAAAAACATAATTAAGAGAAAATTGAAGGATCATACAAAGTGGATTACAATGTGCTAGCTCATCTTAGGAAGTTACCGGCCAAATTAAGCATCTACGATGCTCTAATCCTGTCAAAGGAGATGAGAGAGTCTCTGGTTATAGCTTTGATTGACCCAGAGATTTGTTTAGCCCAGTTGGCCAGCACATCCTTGAATAAAGTTTGCTCATAGAAAGAATAATTTGGGGTAACTTTCATAGATGAAGACTTGCTGCTCCGTACCACCAACCAAAATCGTCCACTTTGTATCTCCATTAACACTGGAAGATTAGTGTTGTCTAGAGTTTTGGTAGATCATGAAGTATCCCTCAACCTAATGAGCCTGCAAACATTGGCCTATTTGGACATTGAACCTCAAGAGCTTACGGTCGATAAAATAATGCTAGGAGGATTCAACCAAAACAGAGAGAGAGCCCTTGGATCAATTACATTACTTATAAAAATTGGAGAACTAGTAAAAACCGTTAAATTCCATATCATCGACGCCTAGACCTCTTTCAATGCTTTATTGGGTCGACCATGGATTCAAAAACACAACTTCATTCTGTCGTCTTTACACCAATGCATTAAGTACTATAAGGAAAGATAAGAACATTGCTTCAAGGGAGATTTACAACCTTTTTCAGTTCATTAAGTTGGCATCCATGAAGATGCCGCCTACTACGTGCCTCCAAAGAAAATTGTCTTCTCTTGGAAAGTTGTGATGAATAAAGTGAACATTCATAAGAATTACAATGGCAAGGCCCTTCAACCCCGCTTCAGCAATCTTCCACCACTCTCTTGTAATGAGTTGGTGAAGTTCTTTTAGTTCACGAACCCAAGGTCGAGGTCGGGGATGTGGACGTGCAAGAACCAATTGAATTTTTTAACTGACTAGGCCGATCATCAACATTGATGTGATGAAAGCTCTGAAGATGTAGTAATGATGAAAAAATAGAAGAAACCTCAATATGAGATATCTTTAGAAGACGTAGAGAAAAGTAAATATGAGACAATGTATGATCAGATAAACCACTATGTGAAGAACCTGACCCTTACTCTGATTCTTCCTTAGAAGGTTGAGAGTTCATAGCACTGGTTCAAAGTCGATCAAACTTTATCATGCTTCTACTTCTACTAATTCTGAAAATCATATAAATTTGGATGAAGATGCTAATGAATTAATGAAATTATCTTTTGGTTACTTTTTGCCTTGTGTACAAAAGTTAATTCAACAAGGGAATTTGCCAAAAAAATGCCAGAGAAAGAATTACAACTTTTTGAAAGTTATGGAATACTAAAAGTTGAGCTCCTAACTCGAAGGAGGGTCTCAGATTTGGTACAGTTGGACTAGTCGATGATTCAAAATTTTGCATGGTTGTTAGTAATGAATCGGAAGAGGATTACCTTGATGTAGAGGATGACTCTAATAATAAGTTAATACAAGATGCTCCGCCATAATTTGAGGAAGAAATTAAGTCACCTATCAGTGAATTAAAAGAAAATAACCTCAAGACGGAAGAGCAACCCTGACCTACATTTATAAGTTATCTACTTAACAATGAAGAATCTATAGAGTTAATTAAACTATTAACAAAATTCAAAGATAGCTTTTCATGGAGTTATGATGAAATGTCAGGATTGTCAGTGAAATTTACAATTCATAAACTTGGGGAGGATAAAGATATGACCTCGGTAAAACAAGCTCCAGAAGAACACGCCTCGAAATAGAGCAGCAAGTCATTGTCATGATGAAGAAGTTAATAGACACTAACTTTGTA
>NEWO01000742.1:45376-56033 GCA_003013225.1 Phalaenopsis aphrodite
GTTTTGTATTTGTAAGTGATTGTGAGTGAGGTGAATACCTTAGCTCTAGACCAATACCCAGGGTCAACCTTAAGGTCAAGCAGTCCTATGGGAACTCTCCTTGTGCTCCCCCATAATGACCCCACACATTAAGTGCTAGAGGTTAGGACCACTGTGCTGAACTTCAAGTTGAGTAAAGAGGAGTTTGGAATTTCTAATGGTGAGGGTTCCTTTTCTAGTTTTCTAGGAATTGTCAACAAGAAAATCCTATGGCTACACCCTAGGATAATAAAAGAGTAAAAACTAGACCTTAACCAAAAGTGAGGTCAACAAATGGACCCCAAATAGGTGTGGTGCGCTGGGGAAGCACAACACGCGTATTGGCGTTGATTGATGTGATCAACAAAACCAATACAACTCCTAAGTATATCGACTTGGAAGGAGGTGTAGAATTTTGCACGTTATTTGTTTCTGCTCGGGAATTAGCAAGTGAATATTTGATCGAAGTCAAGGAGTAGGAACTCTCGCTGGAGATTGGAGAGTTAGTTTTGACTGATCAGATTTTAGTTTTTCATAGAGGATGGGAATCAGTATGTAAGTTGTAACCCCGGGGTGGGAAATAAAGTTTAGGTTTTAATTTTAGAAGAGGGTCAAAAGTTAAGGACTGACCTTGAAAGAGAGGAATCAGAAGTTAAGTTTTGATTCCAAAATGAGAAACGAAAGTTAAGGATCAATCTCAAGAGAGAGTTGGAAGTTAAGGGCCGACCTCAAAAAAAAGAGAGAAATCAGAAGTTAAGGACTAATTCCAAAATTAGAATTGAAAGATAAGGATCAATCTTAAGAGAGAGTGGAAAGTTGAGGATGAATCTTGAAAAGAGAGAGAGAGTCAGAAGTTAAGGACTGATATCAAAATAAGAATTGAAAATTAAGGATCAATCTCAAGAGAGAGATGGAAGTTAAGGACCAACCTCGAGAAAAGAGAGGAATCAGAAGTTAAAGATTGATTCAAAAATGAGAACTGAAAGTTAAGGATCAATTTAAAAATAGAGTCGGATGTTAAGGACCGACCTCGAAAGAAGGGAATCAAAAGTTAATGATTGATTCCAAAATGAGAATTGAAAGTTAAGGATCAATCTCAAGAGAGAGTCCGAAGTTAAGGACCGACCTTGAATAATGGGAATCAAAAATTAAGGACTGATTCCAAAATCAAAATTGAAAGTTAAGGATCAATCTCAAGAGAGAGTCGGAAGTTAAGGACTGACCTAAAAAAAAGAGAGGAATCAGAAGTTAAGGATTGATTCCAACATGAGAATTGAAAGTTAAGGATCAATCTCAAGAGAGAGTCGGAAGTTAGGGAACAACCTGAAAAGGAGGCAAACAGAAGTTAAGTACTAATTTCAAAAATGAGAATTAAAAGTTAAGGATCAATCTCAAAAGAGAGTTGAAAGTTAGAGACCAATCTCAAAAAAAAGAGAGGAATCAGAAGTTAAGGACTGATTCCAAAATCAGAATTTAAAGTTAAGGATAAATCTCAAGAGATAGTCGAAAGTTACCGGCCTCGAAAAAAGAGAGGAATAAGAAGTTAAGGACTGATTCCAAAATGAGAATTGAAAGTTAAGGATCAAGCTCAAGAGATTGTCAGAAGTTAGGGAACAACCTTGAAAGGAGGGAAACAGAAGTTAAGGACTGATTTCAAAAATGAGAATTGAATGTTAAAGATCAATCTCAAAAGTGAGTCGAAAGTTAGAGATCGATCTCAAAAAAGAGAGGAATCAGAAGTNAAATGAGAATTGAATGTTAAAGATCAATCTCAAAAGTGAGTCGAAAGTTAGAGATCGATCTCAAAAAAGAGAGGAATCAGAAGTTTAGGACTGATTCCAAAATCAGAATTTAAAGTTAAGGATCAATCTCAAGAGATAGTCGGAAGTTACCAACCTAAAAAAAAGAGAGGAATCAAAAGTTAAGGACCGATTACAAAAATGAGAATTGAAAGTTAAGGATCAATCTCAAAAGAAAGTCGGAAGTTAGGGACCGATCTCAAAACGAGGGAATCAGAAGTTAAGGACTAATTTCAGAAATGAGAATTGAAAGTTAAGGATCAATCTCAAAAGAGAGTCAGAAGTTAGTTAGGGACCGGCCTCAAAATGAGGGAATTAGAAGTTAAGGATTGATTTCAAAAATGAAAATGGAATGTTAAGGATCAATCTCAAAAGAGAGTCGGAAGTTAGGGACCAACCTTGAAAGGAGGGAATGAGAAGTTAAGAACTAATTCTAAAAATGAGAATTTAATGTTATGGATCAATCTCTAAAGTGAGTCAGAACTTAGGGGCTGACCTCAAAAGGAGGGAATCAAATGTTAGGGACTGAATCCAAAAATGAGAATTAAAAGTTAAGGTTCAATCTCAAAAGAGAGTTAGAAGTTAGGGACTAATCTTGAAAAAAAGAGAGGAATCAAAAGTTAAGGACTAATTTCAAAATGAGAATTAAAAGTTAAGGATCAATCTCAAAAGTGAGTCGGAAGTTAGGGACCTACCTCAAAAGGAGAGAATCAGAAGTTAAGGACTGATTCCAAAAAATGAGAAATGAAATTTACAAAGAGTTTGTGGTCTTGAACCCATAGATATGTGTTATGTGAAAAGGTTGACATGGTTGAGGAAAATGTGCAAAATTTTTTGAGATTTAGTGCAGACAAAGATGAGCCGTGTTGTGCGAGCAAAGAGTAAGAGACCTCGAAATCAAGAGAATCGATTCAAAAAATTTATTTTCTTTTCTTGTTATTTTTATTCACATTTAATTATCAAAATATGTTTTCAAAAATTAATTTTAGTTGGTTGATTTTTCCAATGAGTATTGTTTTGTTGTTTCATTTATTGTTATATTTATTTAAATTTTGTTATCGTCAACTTTTTTTTTTGTTTTGTTGTTATGTTCTTTATTCTTTATAATCTCAAACCAATGTTTGGTCTGTGGCTTTTATCCATCAGAAAAAAAGGAAATTGACAAAAACATAAATTTCTAAAAGAAGCTTCATTAATCTGTTCCAATAATTGTTACAGATTGAATGTAGGCCAAAGCCTCAAAAAGTACAATATACTAACTGCATTAAAGTACTTCCATAAATGTTCCATGCCAAGTACATATCATAGGCTAAGCATGTATGATACATGTCATGTATACTGTAATGAAATGTAATAAAATGGAAAGAAATCCTCTCAATGCCTGTCTCTGGTGAGGCAAGCTGCTTATCGAGCAGATCTTCTAAGCCACGCTCTAGGACAAGAGTTCCCTTGGCATGTACTTAGAGGTGCAACCCTCTCATAGCTCGTATGGTAGTAATTCTTCCAATTCTGGATCTGGTTGAAACCCATATGGTATTTTGTTTTTATGCATTCGTCAAAAGGTCATGGACATCCTATGGTGTCGCACCCCTTGAATACAGTGCTTGACGGCGTCTGCTCCGTTCCCTTTAAGGAATAGCACTGAACCAAGAGGTAGCGGAATTTCTATGGATCCTTTGAATTCACCAAAGCCGACAATATCTATTTTTTTTCCAAATAAAATGTTGCTTTTACTCATGAATAAGACCGTGTAGAAAGGCCTCACAAAGTCATGATGGTCGAATTGCGGAGGTATGTAGTCTTCTTCATCATATATGTTGATAATGTAGCTCTTAGGAATATAGTTAGCTGGAAATATGCACTATCAAACCATTCTTTTAATCATACAATTTTTCATTGGAGGTAATGGATCCAACTGATCATGTACGAGAGTCCCAGGAGAATTTCCTTGTTTATTATTGGTAAAGTTGTAGCAACAGCCGGATTGGATAGTGATCCTCCCCTTTCCTCGCATCCATTTTCTTGGCTCGGAATAGGTTCTTTCATTTAGCAAGCCCGCTCAACCCCTGTCTCTCAAATCAAAAATGTTGTCGAGAATATTTCGTTCATCGCTCTCGGAGAAGACCTAGTGTATAATTCTAATCCTTCTAATATGTTGATGAATTATACTTGCACTTCTTCATAGAATTTGAAGTCCCTTTTGCTCACCTTGCTCATCTTGTAGTATTCTATGGTACTGATGATCGGTGGCTGTTGGGGATGTTCCCCCATTTTAATGTTTTGGGGATCCAAGCTGGTGTTATCTATGTTTGCAGCAGAATGTATGACTCTGCGTCTGACGGGACATATGGCTCTGTACCCAATGAGACATATGTTTTTGCATCCATCGGGTAATTAGTGGTATGAAATGAATCATCAGAGGATACATATTCCTCTAAAATACTGTAGCGCTCAAGGTGTAGGACATTCCAGTCCGAGCACTCTACAAATGCCCTTGTAGCTGACGTGCGTGCATGTATCTTGGCGTTGCAGGTAGGGAAACCCGTGCAAAGAACATATGAAGCTGGTGGTATTTCCAACTCTATAACAAAATCAGACTCCCATCTATAGCAGGCAAGCTGGAAGAGGTTCTCTCATGCCTGGATCATAAATTTTCCCTTTTGTAATAGGGGTAATTAAATTCTCTACCTCTTTCTAGAAATCTTCTCGTAAGAAAGCCCTCTGCTTTCGGTGGCTAGCATTTATGTGCTGAGTTCTTCGTAGCGGAGCATCCGATAGTCTTTCATTAACGACGGTGACTAGGCCCCTGGTTGGCGTAGCTATCATGGACGGTAAACGGCTGGGCCACTCCATCGGGTCATGTTGTACCATCACATTCTTTCCTTTCAGGGATGAATTGTCTTTGGTGGTCAACTTTAGCAGTTAGGGCAGCCCTTCCTTTTCCTGTTAGCTGACAACATCCATTAGAGGCCCCTCAAAATCCATGTTGACTTGATTAAATTCCATGTCAACGTCCATGGTGCCGCCCTGCGGTTCCATTTCCTTTTTGAGTGCAAGGTTTCAGCCATCTTTAAAGGCGAAGATCAACCTCTGGCCTGACATTTCTTTATAGACGATAGGAAAAATGTCAATGAGCTGAAACATAGCATGAACAAGAACAAAACAAAGTATTTATTAAATAAAATTTTAGTTTTTTTTTGGTGAAGAAGTCATTTATTTGTTTATGCATTTTTTTTACTTTAGTAGGATATTAAGTTTAAAAAGAGAAAATTAAAGTGTGTAATTTTCAAACTTTTCATTATGTTGAGGTTAATCTTATTACAAAAGGTTTGGGCACAGTCACAGACATTTGACCACATAGATAACCCCAAAATAATCCAAATTTCAAATTTTTAAATTAAGCGATGACAAGCAATGTCAGGTTCCCTAGTATGTCTTCAGGTATCGTCCGTTGATTGGTAGCATAGGTCTTTTACCCCAAAAATCTTCTAACTGGTAGGCTTCTCTTGCATAGACCTTTTAAATGAAAAATAGTCCCTCTAAAGCTGGCTCAAATTTTTCATCTATCTTGCGGCGTGCAAGAATAGGCCTTTTGAGCACGAGTATGAGATCACCAACTTTGAATGTCCTTGGGCAGACCAATTTTTCATGAGCGTGTACCATCTTTTCCTGGTAAATTTCTAAGTGTTGTGCTTCAAGTTATTTTCTATCAAGACTCTCCAGTTCTTCAAGTCTGAATTTTGAACTTTCTTTTGTTGTGAGTTGGTTTGCAACATCGACTCTGAGAGACGACGTCTGAATTTCTAACGGTAGCACGGCCTCAAAACCGTACACGAGCATGTTTGGTGTACACTAAGTAGGAGTCGTGAACGTCGTCTGGTAGGTCCACAAGGCTTCTAACAGATTTTTGTGCCAATATCTATTATTTTCAGCCGGTATTTTCCTTAAAACATGTACCAAGGTCATGTTGAAGGCTTTAACTAGGTCATTTGCTGTAGGATAGTAAATTGTAGAGTATCTTCAATCTATCCCATGTCTTTTGACAAAATTTTTGATTTTTATGCTCTTAAAATTTATCCTATTGACAGAAATTATTCTTTGCGGTACTCCCAAATGGTAGATAAATTGGCTTTTGAAGAACTGAAGGACGTGCTGTGTCATAACCTCTCGTAACAATACTGACTCTACCCATTTAGAGAAGTAATCTATAGCGGCAAGTGTAAACATGTGCCCTTTGGAAAATGGAGGGTCTATCAAACCAACTATATCCGTGCCCCAACACTCGAATGGCCAAGAGGCGACGGTTGGATGTAGCACATTCAGTGGCTGGTGCAAGACCACCCCATGCACTTGGCACTGGTGACATCTTCTGGCTATATCCACGCAATCAGACATCATTGCTGACCAATAATATCCTAGTTTTTCTATCTTGATTTTCATCTTCGGCATTAACTGCTGAGTACCACACCATCCGGCATGTACATCTTTAAAAATATTCTGTGCTTCGGCTTTGCTTAAGCTTCGTAGCCACATCTGGTTGAATGATCTCCTGTAGAGGACATCCCCAACTAAGGCGTATGACATAGATCTTTTCATAATATGATGTGCTTTAGACTTGTCCTTTGGTAGCTTTCCAGTGTACAAATATTCTATCAATGGCTTGTGATAATCTTCATTGATATCAGCAACTGCATTTATCGCTTCTTCTTTTTTGAGCTTGTGTAGAGTTTCGAGGTTGATTTGAGACAAAAATTATCTTCCTTTTAAGTATGAGTTCAATTGAATCCTTCGGGGGACACGCCAGCTGCTTAGCGAGTTTTTTAAGAGCTTCGGCAAGGGCATTATCTCCCCTAGGAATCCAGTAGAAAGTCATATTAGAGATTTGCTCCAGCAGCATCATCGTGTACTTATGGTTTTCTGCTAGCCGTTGTTTCAAAATTTTGTATTGTCTGGTGACTTGCTGGATGACGAGCTGAGAGTCTCCATAGATGGAAATGTTTATTATATCCATTGAGATTGCAAAGTCCAATACGGTGATTAAATCTTCACATTCTACTTCGTTGTTGGTACACGACTCTGTCAGGTGGTATGATAACCTCAACATACCTTTATTGGCGTGATAAAGATCAAACCAATCTCTACTTTGCCTGGTATAGCTTTGCCTTATCCTCTGTCTTTTCTGGCTAATGAATCCTCGTCAAAGTACATTTCTCAGCATTGCGCGCTGGAGAAATACATTTGTAGTATTTGTTCATTTGGTAACTCATCGTTGAGAGGGGACCCAGCTGGCAGTGGGTGTGCAACGAGAAAGTTTTCTAGAGTCTGTCCCTTGATAGTACAGAGGGGAACAAAAGTTATATCAAATTGCAATATGATCATTGACCATCTTGCTAATCACTTGGAGAGTGTTGGTCGGGTCATCAACTATTGCAACTGGTTAACTTTCAAGATTTGGGTTGTCTTATGAGAAAGCATGTAACGTATAAGTTTTTGGGAGGCAAAAATTAACGATAAAAAATGCTTCTCGATAAGTGGATACGTTATCTCCATCGGTATTAGATGGCGACTCAAATAGTATAGTGCATTTTCTTTACCCTCATTATTGACTTGGGCTAAGAGGGCTCCAAGAGGGTCCTCTAAAGTCGCAATATAAAGTATCAATGTTTTCCCTAAGATAAGGCCTGTGAAAACATGAGCTGTCATTAAATATCGTTTAACATTCTCAAAGGTTCGCTCGCATTTCTCTTCCTAACATAATTTAGCATCTTTTTTAATTCATTCTAAGAAAGGCTGACACCTACCTGAAGATTAGAAATAATGTATCTCAGATATGCCAACTTCCTTTGGAAGAAACATAATTGTTTCAAGTTTTTAGGAGAAGGCATTTCAAAGATAGCTTTAATCTTATCTGAGTCGATCTCCATTCATCGTTGATATGAATCTTACAAACTTCTCAGAGGTAACACCAAAAGCGCACTTTAAAGAATTCATGTTAAGGTCATATCATTGTAACAGTTTGAACACGATTCTTAACTCTTACAAATGGTATATTTTTTGTTTACTTTTGATGACTAAATCATCTATGCAGCATTCCACTTGGTTGTGAATGAGATCATCAAAAATCTTTGTCATTGCACGTTGATATGTTGCTCCAGCATTGTTTAGGCCGAACAACATCACTATGTAATGGAAAATTCCAATCGGTTTTTTGAAGGCTGTAAGTGTTGCAACCTTGGGAGCCATCATGATTTGGTTGTATCACAATGATACATCCATGAAGGAGAAAATTTCATGTGTTGAAGCAATATCCACCATCATTTCTAGTATTGGTAGTGTAAATTCGTCTTTTGGACATGACTATTTCAAATCCCTGAAGTCTACACAAACATAAATTTGTCCATTTTTCTTCTTAACAGTTACAATGTTAGCCAACCATGTGGGGGTATTGCTCTTCTTATAAAAAGTTAGCATTTATTAATTTCTTCACCTTGACAATTACTTGTTGCTCAATTTCGAGGCACATTCTTCTGGGAGCTTGTTTTATTGGGGTTATATTTGCGTCCACCCCAATTTTATCAACTGCAACCTCTGTGTTGTTCTTCCGTCCTGAGGTTGATTTCTCTTAACTCATCAACAGTTGACTTAATTTATTCTTCAAATTCTAGTAGAGCATCTTCTAGCAGTTGATCGTTAGAGTCATCCTCTATGTCGAGGCAATCCTCTTCTGATTCACTAGTAACAATCATGCAAAATTTTGAATCATCGACTGGCCTAACTGTACCAAATCCAAGACCCTCTTTTGAGTTGCGAGTTCGTCTTTTAAGAGTCCATAATTTTTGAAAAAAATGTAATTTATCTTTTGGCATTTGTTTTGGCAAGTGTCTTTGTTGAATTAACTTTTATACACAAGGCGAAAAGTAACCAAAAGTAAATTCAATTAACTCATTAGGATCATCATCCAAGTTTACATGATTTTCAAGATCAGTAGAGTTAGAAGCACGATAAAATTTGATCATCTTTGAACCAACACTACGGACTTCCTTGACCTTTAAACTCTCAACCTTTTGAGGGAAAATCAGAGTAAGGGTCAAAGCATTTACAAAGTGGTTTATCCAATCATACATTGTCTCATATTCACTTTTCTCCATATCTTCAAAGGATATCTTCAATTGAGGTTTCTTATTTTTTGTCATCATTATTTCATTTTTGGAATTGTCTTCATCACTAATCTTTATGGTTGGCCTAGTCCGTTCAACGATTAAATTGGTTCTTCCACGACCACGTCCCTAACCTCGAACTCTGGTTTGCGAACTAAAAGAACCTTCGCCAACTCTTTGCAAAAGAGTGGTGGAAGATCGTTGAATCAGACTTGAATGGCCTTCTCTTTGTTATTTTTTTGAATTTTCACTTTTATTTGTGCCAATTTCTCAAGAGAAGACAGTTTTATTTGGAGGAGCGTAGTAGGCGGCATCTTCATGAATACTAACTTCATGCACTGAAAATGCCTGTAAATCTCCCTTGATGCAATGCTCTTGTCTTTATTTGTAATACTTGATGCACTGGTGCAGAGACGTTGGAACCATGTTGTGTTCTTGAATTCACGGTCAACCCAGTAGAGCATTGAAAGGGGTCTCAGCATCAATGAAATGGAATTTTGTAGTTATTGCTATTTCTCCAACCTTCATAAGAAATGTAATCGATCCAAGGGCTCTCTCTCCTTTTTGGTTGAATCCTCTTAGCATCATTTTATCAGCATAAGATCCCGAGCTTCAATGTCCAAATAGGCTAATGTCCGTACACTCTTAAAGTTGAGAGATGCTCTAGGCTCTACTAAAACTTTGGACAACACAAATCTGTCGATGTTAACGGAGATGTAGAGTGGTCGGTTGTGTTCAACGGTACCAAGTAGCAAATCTTCATCTGTGAAGGTTACCTCAGGCTATTCTTTCAACGAACAAACTTCATCCGAGGATGTGCTCGCCAACTGGGCTAAACAAACCTCTGGGTCAAGCAAAGCTGTAACCAGAGACTCTCTCATCTCCTTTGATAAGATCAGAGCGTCGTAGATGCTTAATCTGGCCGGCAACTTCCTATGACAAGCAAGCACATTGTAATCCACTTTGCATGATCTACTAATTTTCTCTTGGTTATGTGGTTCTTCCACTGGTGGAGGTGGAGGTAGCTCTTCTCGAGTTATTATTGTTTTCCTTTATCTGTCATAACTATTCTTGGGGGCAATACTCTCCCGCTCCTTAAGTTAACTTTTAGAATTTCTTCTTCTCGTGATATCGTTATTGAATCTTCCGGTGTTTCCTCTTTGTCAGAAAGATTTATGTTGATGGTAAGTGGTGCACCATGGTGCTCGAGGATTAGTTCCTTGATCCAACCTTTTTTTGCGATAGATTGTGTAAAATTTAATTAAATATAATCAGTTAATATTCAGATTCTATGCAAGTATACATATCATTATCAAGTAATAATGAACTATCTATTTAAGCCCCAAATATCGATCCTACGGGGAAGGATTAAATTGTAAATGACAAATTTGCTAAAAAATTCACATAAAGTTAATTGAAATCACTGTCACTAATTTCAATTGTTGAGATGTAATCAAAATTAAATTTCTAATATATTATCAAATCAAATATGCAAAATTTAAAACAGTAAATACTAATTTATTAACTATGTTTAAGTAACGGAGATCCTTATGTGAAAAAACATCCTTCCCACTACAACGAGGTTATGGTAAAATGAGATGAAATAATTGTTCATAATATGTATTGTGCCAAATAGGAGCAATTTTAATTCTCTTCCCTGATACAGTGCATAGAAAATCATTG
>NEWO01000742.1:82332-106619 GCA_003013225.1 Phalaenopsis aphrodite
TCATTCAAATGTTTATATTTTTCAAAATTAATTATCTTAGTAATTTAGTACTTAAAAAATTTAAGGATATTTTAAATGAGTTGACTAATGAAATTATTTCCAAAGGTTTCTCTGGTCATGGTAGACCTTCCAAAATTTTCTTTGGATTTAATAACCAATATAATAATTTTCATGATTATTTTAAGGAAATGATGTGAAATAACTTGAAAAATATGGATCTTTGTATATGAACCTCATCTGACTTTGGGAAAATCAAATAATGTTTCCCCTTATAGAGGCTAAAATATGTCAAATTTAAAGCCAAGGTGATGTGTCAATGTGCATGAAGAATCAAATGATTCCAAATAGTATTTAATAAATTAAAAATATTTTATGCATCAAATGGACTTGAAAAATATTTCACATTACTCTCCTACGTTCATTGAGCAAGAGGGTATTTTTATTTTATTTTTTGTGATTTTTCTACACAAAGTTATGTATTTTTGAGGTTTTGGGATTAAATAAATAAATAAATACCCCTATTATTCTATTTAAACCGCGCGTTCCACTTCAACCTACGACGGCTCCGAAAGCATGCGTGGCGCGCTCTGGTTGGACGCTGCCGTCCACGTAGCTTGCTGACTTGGCCCGCTATTCATGTCTCGAAGCGCCGTCCAGCTTGATCTCCCCCATTCGTTTGATACACGCTTGATCGAACGGTTCCCCGTCATCGTCCTCGATTGAATGATCCCGTGCCCGTCCAGACTAAAACCTTAAGATCTCAGCCTAGACTCAACCAAATCACTGCGGATTTGATCCTATGGACTCGTCTAAGTGAGACGAACATATCTATATGGCTAAGGTACCATGAAATCAAGCTTAAGTAAATGGAGAATGAAAATAAGCTTGGAAGGAGGAGGAGTTTTATACCTTTGCTCTGAGAAGGGAGGCTTCGATCAAAGGTTCTCGACACGTTCGTTAGGGTCCAAGGAGGCTAGGGATTGAGTCCCTGGCCTTGGTGTGAAGTCACGTATGAATTCGACCAAGCTCAATTTCAGGTGTTGGTCTAGAGCTATGGTAGAGGCTCTGTGGAAAGGGGGGTTTGATGGGGCTCTGGCTTCTTTCGCTCTTGTGAAGGTGTGGGCACAAGCAATTGAAGTTTGGTGGAGTGTGAAGGTGTATTGGGTTCTATCCTGGTTTCCGACAAGGTTTCAAGCTCAAAATTGAGCTCCATCAAGGGGAATTGGTGAGAAAAAATGGTTGGAATGCACTGAGGGGATCTTAAAGAAGCTCTGTGTGGAGTTTAGAGAAGCCTCTCTGAGAAAATTTCAGCACACCTCCCATGGCCATGGGAGGTGAGTTTTTATAGAAATGGCCATGAGGTGGCTCTCAAGGCATAAGTTTGGGTGCATTGTGGTGCTTAGGTGGAGGGCAGAGGAGCTCCATAGTTTGATTTTGGTGAGCTGGCCTCTAGGTTTGATTTGGGTGAGGTGCCATAGGAGTGGCTCTCGATTTTGGGTTTTCCGGCTACTAGGCTGGCCGGCCGGTCAGGGGGAGGTGACTAGGAGCTCAGAGAACCCAGAGGAATCCATCACAACAATTTAATACAAATGTGCTTGGATTTGGAAAAAATATCTTAAGCATGTGCTTTAGGGTGGTTAGGTCACTTTTAGTGCATGGGTCCAAGTGGGTGCAAATGACCAAAACTGGTGTTTGGGCTAGGTTAGCCATGTAAATTGGCTCAATTGATTGTTGCATTTGGTGTAGATGATCACAAGGAACAAATTTGGTGAAGGATGGAAGTTGTTTTGAGCTCAATTGAAGGGTCAATTTGAATGAATTTTGAACTTTAATCAATTCGGTCATGTTGGTCTAGGCTTGGGTCTAGCTTGGGTTAGCCTTGGGCTAAGTCCGAATTGACTATTTTAAATTGTCAATAGGGACCTAATGAAGAGTTTTAAACATGAATTGGTTGCCAATTTGGAGGTTAAGGCAATCAATTGGGTGAAATTTAGGGACTTAGCCAATTTGGGGCTAAATTTGGGAATTTTGGATTTAGGCCAAAATCAAATGGATTTAAGGCTTCACCAAGGCAAATTAATGGTAGATTTTGATGTATAGGAATTTTATAAAGATTTTGCAACTTTAATTGAGGCCAATTGGCTATGCTATAGGTTCAATTTGGTGAGATTAAGTCATATGGTCAAAATTGAGGTTTTGACCCAAATCAAAATTGGGCTCAAATCATGGACCAATTGAGCTTGGATTTGGTTTAGTTTGGTCATATCAAAAGTGAATTTGAGTTTAGGATTGTAATTTGGGTCAATTGAGATCAAATTTTTGGACATTTTAGTTGGATTTTGGGAAATTTGGGTCTTTAAAGGGCAATTTGGGGATTTTGGTTAAAGATGGTCAAATTGGCCAAATTAGGTCATGAGGTAGTTGAAAGAAATGAAATTATGAATGTTTTGGATTTATTGGGATTTTTTGGGAATTTTTGTAATTTTTGGGATTTGGAGCTATGGAGGGGTATTTTGGTAATTTGGGGGTGTCTTAGGGGTAAAAGACCAATTATCACCAATAAGCCATGGACCAATGGAAACCCCATTTTGGGTCCTCTACATAGTGGTCTTAGCTAAACTATGGCCCTAGGGCTAGTAGGTTTAGGGGACCATCTACATGAGTATCCCAAAAGATCAAGGGATCTAGGCTAGAAATTTGAGTTCATGGTTGTGAGTGATTGTGAGTGTAGATAAATGTAGTGAGTGCCTTAGCTCCAAACCAACACCCAAGGTTAACCCTAAGGTCCAGCAATCCTAAGGGTGACTCATCTTGAGTTTCCCCCATAGTGACCCCACCTACTAAGTACTTAGAGGTTGAGACCAACATGTGGAACGTCAGGTTGAGTAAGGAGGAGGGTAGAATTTCTAATGGTGAGGGTGTTTTTTCTTGTTTTCTAGAAATAGTCAACATTAAAAGCCCTATGGCTAGACCCTAGGCTACTAAAGAGGAAATACTAAACCTCAACCAAAATTGAGGTCAACAATGTGACTCCACTATCTATATTTAGAAGGTTAGGTTTAACTGATATTTCTCCCACTACTATAATCGTTAAGTTAGTTGATCGATCTATCATATAACTAAAAGGGGATATAGAAGACGTGCTTATTAAAATGGATAAATTTCTCTTTCCTTTGGACTTTATTGTATTAGATATGGAGGAAGATAAAGAAAATCTAATTATTTTGGGGAGTCCTTTTCTTGTTATTGGACAAGCTATGATAGATGCGCAAAAGAAGAGTTGACTATGATTTTTAATGAACACAATGTCACTTTTGATGTGTTAAAGTCTATGAAATATCTAGCTAAAAAGAAAGATGATGATTGTTTTTTCATGGATGAAATGGATTATCTAAGTAAATACTATTTCCAATAAAGTTTTGAGTGTAAGTTAACAAATTAACTTTCATGATGATTTGAAAATGTTGTTTAAAGAAAATTATATGTCTGTTCAGGAAAGATGTGAAATGATGGATGTTACCAAAAATAGTAAACTTTTAATTCCATTTGTTGAAAAATCGCATGAACTTATTATAAATGTACCCCATACAATTTTAAAGCCTACCTATTTAGAGAATTTATCTACACCACCAGTCTTTATATCTTCATATTTAACTCAATCACAAGAAGAACCTGAATTGAATGATGAAATCAGTAATGGATATTTTTAAAAAGATTTTTTTCAAAATCTCTGAAAGGCACAATATGTGGTATACAAACAAAATTAATGAGATTATGATGTTGTGGCAACTAAAGTAAAAATTGGATAGATCGGATCTTCGATGTTAGACCAAGCGTTTTGTGGGAGGAAGCCCATGATTAGATTTGTTATTTGTTTAGTGTGATTGTTGATATATTTGATTGGACAATAGTGAGATGTTGGAATTTGATACATGTTTGATGTGTAAGAGTGGATTGGATTAATGTTGTGAGGTAACTCCTTCGTTATGACTAAATTTGTATATGATTTCTAGTAGTAGCAGGTTGACGAGTATGTTACGACTTAGTTCTAAACTAGAGCTGAGCATTACCTTAAAGCATGTAGAGTTTGAACTTGGACCACTCCATGTCGACTCTATTACTTCCTTTATCTGACTTTGTCTTCACCCTGTAAGGTCATGAACTTACTTAATGAACAACATCTAGATGAATTACACTATTTTTATTTACCAGATTGTGTATTCTTTTAGACTAAGAGAAACCCTAAAATTGGCCACACTTAAAGGAATTCTTGTCCATGGGTAAAAACCATATAAAGTTTTATAATACACTCACGTTATTAGTGTAGTTTCTTCCGTTAAAAAATTAAAGTAAGGAGGGGAAATGTGAGTAGAAGGGAAATTAAATTAACCTCAGTTGTTGTTTGTTTATAAATATGTGAGTCTATGTATTGGAGTTTGTGTGTTTATGTTTGTGAGTCAAGTTGAATGAGTCATTGGAGATGACTAAACTTATCTCAATATTTTAAACTTGTTAGCAAACAACAATTCCTTTATAAAGTTTAAAATGTGCTCCGGTTTAATAATCAATTTTTACTTATTCTACGATTTAAAACTCTTTTATAGTGTTTTGTCATGCATGTTTGGTTAGATTTACTATCTACTGTAATATTCTACCACGTGTTATTTGTTGATATTTCTGTAGGATATGTATTAAATTGTAAAAGTGATCTTTCCCTGCCACATATTTTTGTACGTCATTGTTACACAAGTTTGAGCTTAAGTTTGGGGGGGGGGGGAGGAGGGGGAAAAATGTTTCAATTTTAAACCTTGCTTGTTTTAAAAAGTGATACAAATAAATTTGAATTTTATTACTTATGATTATTGTTATGTGGAGTCACCTTATGCATGTTAGAATTTTAAGTATAGAAATGAGTAGGAAAACATAGTCGATATTTTTAGTGAAAAGGGTGAAACTAGAGTTAAGGATATTTAGTGGAGAACTTGTGAAAATGAATAACTATCTTCAGTAGGAAGAACCGTATTTTTGCAAAATTAGAGATTCTTAGATCCTTTATTTTCAAACATTTAAGGCTTTTTTTTATTATTTAAAAAAAAGCATCTTCTCAAGTGAAGGAAATTAATAAGTTTTAACTTTAGAGGGGGATAGTGGAATTCTAAATTATTTAAGGGCTTCTCGCGATATAGTAATGCTCACGAAAAAAAAAAGGAAAAAAATTGGAAAAGAAAAGAATGGATCAAAAAGATCCTGAAAAAGAAAAAGAAAATGCCAAAAAAAAAATTTTGAGGATAAGCTTGAGGAGAGGCCCTAATCAAAAATTCATTTCAGTAGAACCTTTTTAGAGTAAATAACTTAGGTCAATCCTAAGCTTGATTTTTTTAGTAAAATATTATTTTTAAGAGAGTTCTTAAGTCTACAACTATGGCTCATAGGATCCGATGTCTGAAAAGCTTCATATATTTCTCAATTAGATAGGAAAATAAATTCCCAAGTTTGATGATAAATATTTTAGACCCAGGGCTAATCTGATTCCTTATAAGTTTTTCTAATTTGAACTATCACATTTTTAGAACAAAATTTTAGCAATCCTAAAGGGCGACCCATTAACTCTAATCAACATAAATTATTTTTAAAATGTAGTATAACTTGAGGACAACTAATGTTTAAGTTTAAGGGATTTTGATGTGCCTAAAAATGTACAATTTTTCATGCAATATTTTATAAATATATTGCACTTTAATGATTGATTTCTTGTGTTTTTTGTTGTAGGTACATCAAATTGGAGAATTTGGTGTGATTGGAGCAGAAGGAACAAAATTTGATCAAAACTGAGCAAACCGGGTGGAACCGGGGCACACCAGAGCCATGGAGGCTGACATCGGGCACTTAAGTGTCTGTGCTTAGAGCTTAAGTGCCCAAAAATGGCGCTTAGGTGCCACCAGATATGGAGGAGGATGTAAGCGCCCTAAATTAGTGCTTAAGTGTCAAAGACGATTTTCAACATATCTTCTAAAATATACATCAGATTTGGATGATTTTTGAAGTGGTGCTTCATGTGTCTCGTAGGAAATTGATTAAAAATATTATATGGGACTTTAGAGAAGTATTTGAGGTGGTTAGAAAGAGTTTTTGAGGACTTTTAAAGAGGCACTTGAGGCACCATTTGGAAGGTTCATTGAATATGGACACTTTTGAAAAGACACTGAAGCACCACTTAGAAATTTATAAACAAGGCTTGAAAATGTTTTTAACATCACTCTTGAACTAATTGGAAGAGGAGAAGAAGGCTTTGGCGAGAGCCCCGAGTGGGGCGGCAAGGTGAGAGAGAAAGAGAGAGAGAGAGTGAGGGATTTTTTCTTTTCTTTTCACTTTTTTTTTTGGAGAGGATTGTAAAGAGATTGTTATTGATATACAAGGAGAGTTTGATTTTCATCAAAGTTAAGTATTTTCATTATATTTTGATTTAAATCTGAAATTTTATTTGTATGGTTTCAAAGTCTTGTTTAATGAAAAGATCTTATTGTTGCTCCATGTGTTGTGAGTAGTTTTCTTTACTCTTCTCTCTTATAATAAATTAGTATGCATGTGTGAGATATAGAATTGAATAGAGTGAGAATATGTTGAAATGTTCTTACTTTTTTTTTATTTACATGTAAACTTGATTAACTTGCATGTTAAAATCCATTATGAGAACATGTAAAATCCATTGAGGTGTTGTCTCAATCAACTGTGGTAGAATCACATGAGATTATACGAATGAGAATGTAGTTCATATGATTGAGTGCAAATAAATAGGAAAATAATCTTTGATTTGTTTATAATTAGAAGACTTTAGAGTGACATACTAAAGCCCCCAATTTGGTTCTTAGTTTTAGGTCTTAATACTAGGTGTTAGCCTTCAGCTGAGGAAACGAGAGGACTCTAAAGTGAGAAGTAGGATCTCTCTTGCCTAACCAGTCTTTACGATTCTTAAACTATGAATTAGCTAGTATTTTTTATAATACTTGACCGAGGGTAAAGAATATAATTTCTCTTATTTGTCATAATCACTCTCGCTACTTCTTTTGCATTTACATCTGTCACTAAGTTCATTGCATGAGGAAAGG
Source organism: Phalaenopsis aphrodite (assembly GCA_003013225.1). NCBI lineage: Eukaryota > Viridiplantae > Streptophyta > Magnoliopsida > Asparagales > Orchidaceae > Phalaenopsis > Phalaenopsis aphrodite. The sequence goes on from NEWO01000742.1 coordinate 89,439, forward strand.
TACTTTTAATATATTAAACCCAACTTTCTGATTTTCACCGAGTATTTTAATTTAGGATTAGAAGTAGTAAGGTAGAGATGGTTGTAGGATATAATCAAAGCCAAACTTTTGTTGACATTCCAAGCTAGGGTGTGTTATTCTAGACAAAAAATTCTCTTGACAACTGCCGTGTTTAACCTTGATCTATGTGGGATCAATATTTAGGTTTTAATAAGAAAGTCATATATTGCTTGATAATGATACGTATACTTGCATAGAATCCATACTATTTAAAGATTAAATTGAAATCTAACTTTCCTTGGGATCATGCTTTCAGCGCCATTGTCGAGAATTAAAATCTTCAAGTAGTCGTGTCAACTTCTTAAATTCTTACATATGAAAAATATTGAGATCACTGATCATGGAGGTTTTGCAACTCATTAGGGCTACGAGAGGTTTTGAGTAGACTAATTAAGTTCATTAAGCATTAAACTGAGCGTCAAACATATCTCGTATCACAATTTTAGTAACTCGATGGTTAGATTTCTCGGGCAGGGTTGAATCTATATCAGTCCTGATTCCCTGTTCAAAAAACATACCATGAGGTCCAAAAGGTTGTCTTGACTACAGCAGGTGGTTCCGGAGAAAATATAGTTGTGTAGAATTTATAAAGTTGACTCCGCTTTACAATAGAGCCAAAAACTTGATGAGGTATTTGTTGACCTCACTTTTGGTTAAGGTTTAGTTTTTCCTCTTTAGTTGCCTAAGGTCTAGCCATAGGACTTTCCTATTGACTATTCTTATAAAACTAGACAAGGAACCCTCACCATTAGAAATTTCAAACTCTTCTCTACTCAACTTGAAGTTCCACATATTGGTCCTAACCTCTAGCAATTAATAGGTAAGGTCATTATAGGAGAACTCAAGAAGAGTCGCCCTTAGGATTTCTTGACCTTAGGGTTGACCTGGGTGTTGGTCTATGGCTAAGGCACTCACTTGCAATCACTTGCACTCATAATCACTAACTATCATAAACTTAAACTTCTAGGCTTTGATCCATTGATACTTTTGGGAGACTCGTGTAGGTGGTCTCCTAAACCCATTAGCCTTGGGCTAGGGTTTGGCTAAGATCACTACATAGAAGACCCAAAATGGGGTTTCCATTGGTCCATGGTTTATTGATGATGGTCGGTACCTCAACTCTACCAAGACACCCAACATAGCCTTTTGCCCCTAAATTTTTCCAAATTACCTAGATACCTTTGGGACCCCAAATTTGGCCAAAATTTTCAAATCTAGCCAAAATACCCAACTTGACTCAAAAATCATTTCAAACACCTTCAAAACACCCAAACTACCCAAAATCACCAAAATTGGCCAAATTACCAAAATACCCCTCCTTACCCAAAAATTCCAAAAATTCTAAAAAAACCCAAAAATTCCCAAAACCTCTGAATTATTCCCAATTTCATTTTTCTTAACTATCACATGACCCAATTTGGCCAATATAACCATATTTGATAAAAACCCCCAAATTACCCTTTAAAGGCCCATATTTTCCCCAAATCACTCCAAATGTCCATCAATTTGATCTCAATCTCCCTAAATTTCAATCCCAAACTCAAACTCACCTTCAATATGAAAAAAAAAACCAAATACAAGCTCAATTAACCCACTCTTTGAGCCTAATTTTGATAAAATTCAAACCCCAATTTTGGCACCATGACTTGGTTCCACAAAATTGAACCCATGACCCACTGAATTTGCCACAATTTGTGTTCAACAACCTTCATAAAATCCTCATATATCAAACTTAACCTTCAATTAGCCTTGATGAAACCTCAAATTCATTTTATTTCAACCTGAGTCCAAAAGCCCCAAGTTTGCCCCAAATTGGCCATGTCTCAAAATCTCACCAAATTGATGGCCTTAGCCCCAAAATTTACACTCCATACCTTCATGAAAATTATTCACAACACCTCTCTTGATCATTTGGACCTTTTAATTTGGACTTAGCACAAGTCTAACCCAACCTAGACCTATGTCTAGCCCAACATACCCAAAATTGACAAAATTCCAAAAATCCCTCAAATTGACCTACCAATTGAACTCAAAATCACTTCAACCCCTCACCAAAGATTTTCATAACAGTCTTATACACAATGTTGATCAATCAATTGGGTCAATTGACATGGCTAACCTAGCCCAAACCCAAAATTTGATCACTAGAACCAACATTGAACCTATGCATTAAAGATGGCCTAACTACCCCAAAGTCATCATATTAACTCCACCTCAGCCATGGATTAGACTCTAAGACTGAGCCAAAACCCATCAAACCTCATAAACTAAGCCATGGAGCAAAGGTCCCCCAAATTAAGTGATTTTATTTCCAAAAATGAACATGCTTAAGATACCATTACCAAAATCAAACCTCATTGCATTAAGTTGCTTTGACAGATTCCCCTGGATGCCTTGAGCACCTAGCCACTTCCCCTATCATGGTCGGCCGACCTAGTTTCCGGAAAAGCTCAAAACCAAGAGCCACCCTGATGGAACTTCACCCAAATCAAACCTAGAGGCCAGCTCCGCCAAACAAAAATGTAGAGCTTCTTTGCCCTCCACTTAAGCACCACAATGCACCCAAACATTTGCCCTGAGAGCCACCCCAAGGCCACTTTTATAAAAACTCACCTCCATGACCATGGGCGGTGTGCTAAAATTTTCTCTGAGAGAGCTTCCTAAATCACTCACAGAGCTTTTTTGAGAACTCCACAGCCCATTCAAATCACTCTATTGCCTTGATTCCTTTTGTGTAACCCTAATTTTGAGCTTAAAAATTAGGCCAAAAGTAGGATATCCCTAAAAACTCCACCAAACTTCAATTGCTTGTTCCCACACCTTCACAACAGCAAGAGAAGACAAAGCCCCATCAAATTACCCTCCGAAATAGCCTCTACAATAGCTCTAGACCAACACCCAAAATCAGTCTTAATCAAAATCGTACCTAGGCCAAGGTATAAAACTTCTCCTCCTCCCGAGCCTATTTTGATTCCCCATTTAAATAAGCTTAATTTAATTGCATGATTACCATATAGATATGTTTGTCTCACTTAAACGAGTCCATAGGATCAAACCCGGGGTGATTTGGTTGAGTCTAGGCTGAGATCTTACGGTTTTAGTGTGGATGGTCACGTGATCACTTTATTAGGGATGATGACGGGGAGCCGTCAGATTGTGTGTGTATCGGATGGACGGACGAGATCGAGCCAGACAGTGCTTCCTTACATGAACAATGAGCTGAATCAGTGCTGAGGTGGACAACAACGTCAAATAGGAGCACGCCGTGAGGAGCTTCGGAGTCACCGTATGTTGATGTGGCACTGCGCGTTTAAATAGATAAATAAGGATTTAATTAATTCAGAAAATAACCCCTAGCTTTAAAAATTCTTATCATGGTGTAGAAAAATCACAAAAATAAATCTAAAATATCCTCTTGCTCAGTGAATAGAGGAGAACAATGTGGAAATAATTTTAAGTCCATGGATGCATATTTTATTTTTAATTAATTAAATACACATTTGAATCTTTTGATTCTCCATGCATGAAGTAATATCACCATGGCTTGAAAATTTAGCATGTTGTTGCCTTTGTCTTAGGGAACATTCCCTAATTTTTCTAAAGTCAAAGGAGGTCCCTAGACAGAGAATCATATTTTTCAAGTTTATATGCAATATTGGTTTAAATTAATCATGGAAATTAGCATGTTGCTTAAAAAAATCTAGGAAAATTTTGGAAGGTTTACTATGACCAGAGAACCCTTAGGAAAATTTGTCATGAGCCAAGTCATTCAAAATATTCCTAATCTTCATAAACCCAAAATCACTAAAATAATTAACTTTGAAAAATACAAACAACAAAATGACTTGATTTTAAATCTCTACTGTTTTCTAGGATCCAAGAATTCACCATAAGAATTCCAAAATATTTTGAGTTCATTTGGTAACTTAAGTTGATATCTAAAGATAAATGACATTTTTTGCTCCAAAATAATTTTGAAAAATAAAAATATTACCTGAAAAATTATAAAACTTGTTTTTTTGAGTTCTCTATGATCAGGGGCATTTTATAAATTATTAAAATTTGGAAGTTTATTAAAATAAAATGAACCTAGGGCTTAGGGGTATGACTTTTGAAGTCAATAACTAATCAATTTAAAACCCCTATTTTTATTTTCAAATAAAATTTAAATCATGAATTATGACCACCTAAAGCTTAATCTTTTCAAAACTAATTAAGACACTCACCTATGTCTTAAGGGTTTAGTAGTGACTTAAGCTAAATCAAGTTTCAATTAAATAAGGATTCAAAAATTAAACATCATTTAAAATTAAAACATGTTTTAAACACTAGAAGCCCAATTATAACAAAAAGTTTGGTGAGGTGTTCCAATAACACTAAATTTTCTCTTTAAGAATCTTCACCCGCATAATTGTCAAAATTAAATTATAGAGGATAATTACCTTAATCTTAGGGATAATCAAGACACCAATGTTCATTGAGCATTAGGGTGTTTTATAAAATGAATTATTAAGCAACATAATAAGTTTAAAAGAACTCGAGATTTTCAACCAGGCAGCTAGAGAGTAGCACGGACCTGCTTCTTTCTATAGATCTGTTGGATACCTCCGAGATCTACTAAACTTAATATATTTTGCTTGGCAACATCATCCTTAATTAAACTCTTAAGGTCCCACCAAGATATCACCTAGGGTTAGGTAGGTTGTTAAAATTTTACTTCCCTGTCTCATATAAACTGCCTTAACATGCCTTTTGAGTTTCAGGTGGTGGAATGAGAAGACTCGCCAGGTACGCTTTTACAGTTTTCAGTGTTGTCTTTCTTGTACTTACATACTGTGCTTTTATACCTGCAAACTTGCATGCTAAAAAACAATGCACCCTGCATGAAAACTAAAACTATTTTGATAGCCACAAAACCAAAACCAAAACCAAAACAAAAAATTAAAATTAACTAAGATAAAATTCACCTCCACAATATTCAAAATATAAAACAACTGAAAATTTAATCACAAACATCACACAAAACTACAACTTCAACTAAATTAAGATGTCTTTATCGGATAATCGGGAATCCCTTGGAGGAGGTAACCTGCGGTTGCTAACGATGCTTCTCACGATCTAAATGAAATTATGGAACTCATTAAGTTGAGTTTAGCAAGTTCATTTAGACTAAGTAAATCAAAAAGAAAATAGTGGTGCCAGAATTAGGGAACCGTAGGATTCTAACTGGTGTCACTCAAATCAACTTTAATATGCCCCCAAAAAATTTAAAGAACTTCAACAATAGGGTCACCTGATTTGACATCATAACTTGACACACTAGAAAACTCAAACTTGTCGCGGCAAGGAGCTTGGAGCTAGCATGCTGGGAAGCATGACCATCTTCAACAGTAAAACCTATCTTCCTCAACTAAATCAATCTTCTTTCCTTAGATTTAAAAAATAAAGCCATAGGACTTCGAGGTTGCTTGATTATGCAATGTAAATTCTCATCTTATTTTTCGACCCTCGTATGGCCCTACTATATAATATAAGCCCTAACTCGTCTTAGGATTCTGAGGTTTTGGTTTTTCACGACCTAAATCCTCACATCATCAGGCTATTTGTGTGATCGTTTCACATGAATGTAAGCCCTAACTAATAAAATTGACAGGATGAAACACCTAAATATTTCTTATCAAAACTTAAGCCAAACATTAAGATAGTTTGGGAAGTCACCGGAGTTCTCCTCTAGATCCATGACATCCCCTAGTTCTTCATCCTTTGAAATCTACAATAAAATGTTCCATATTTAAACCAATCCTCTTTCACACCTCTACGTTCGATCTTATTGAAAAGTCCTACCCTTTGAAAATCCTTGAAGATAATATTTCCTTATTTTTACTGAGAGTCTACTTAGGTGACTTTGGTCATTTAAGATGTAATTAACTATAATGGCTTCCCCTTAGAGGAAGCATGTCCGAACCCTACTAAATATAAACCCTATTTAATCTTTTATATTAAATAGGGGAACTTGTTGGCAAATACAAAAGTTTCATAGACCAAACGGATGTCATATATTCCTTAGTTTATTTGATCGAGCGTCATCCTCAAGTCTTGTGTTTATCCTTCGAGAAAGATACAAGATTTGAGGTATAGCGCACTTTCATTTAAACTATTAAAAATACGGGATCAGTTTGATTTCATATTTTTCTACAACTATATATATACATATATAAATTAAAATGCCCTTCAAAAGCGGGCGACGGGATTTTGATTCCGATGACCGACAGCTTCTTACGGGCAACTCCCGCCACCAAAAATAGCCCGACAGCTTCTGACGACTCCACTGGGGACAAGCTTTTCCCTCCACAAAAATTAAGAAATATTATCTTCACACATGGGTAATGTGTTCATGTCCCTCTTGGACCAAATTACCCTTCTTCCATTGACATATTTTACCCATTTCTGTCTTGGGAAAGTACGGTTAACTCCTTGGACTTCAAGACTATTTGTTCAATCATCTTTGAACAGAAGGGTTTAGAAACCCATTAAGGACTCTTTAAATTTTCATGTGGGGTCAGACCCCCAATAGGTGTGTCGGTGGACTAGTCTCACCTGGGCATTGTCTGCCACTAAATAGGTCCCACACTGGGTCTTAAAATACTTCACATCTCCTTTCCAAATTTGATTTGCTATTCTGCAAATTAAACCAAATCGTGTTATGTTGCGTGCACTTTGAAATTTTCTTATATTAATTAAATTTTACACTTTTTCTTAAATAAGATTTTAAAATACCCATAAATTAAGACCTGTCCGGTCTACAGATCAACCTCTACTTTCAGTGCTTTCCCTAAAAATTACGAGGCTTTTGGCCATATAGATAACCTCAAAACTTTCTGTTTTCAAGCTTACTGCAATGGCCTACCCAACACTGACCTTTTCTTGCAACCTGCCAACGAGTCACAAAGCTCGCAACCTTGCTACTACCATCAAATTTGGAGCCAGATTTGAAGATCTCGAGGTCATCCTTAGGAAAGCCCCGTTCGTAGTAATGAAGATCGCCGCTCTAAAAATATAAGAACCATCAGCAGAATTCAGTCTGAACTGTCTTCAGGACTTCCCTACTTCCAAGAAGTCTAAAACTACTACCATCGCGACATCCGCCAAACCTGCTAGCCTTGCTACTACTAAGTAGAAAGAAGTAATAATTATTGAGGATCCGACTGAGGCATTAACTGTCCCACCACCAGTGTTTGGAATTGGATCAAGTTTGAGGACTGTACCGCTGACCCGAACTCAAAGGAGGAACCGTAATAGAAAAGTTTGGAGGGCCACTAAAGCCCATGCTCCCAAGGAGACACCCATTGAGGAGGAGCTTCATCAAGTTGAAGAAGTGTTACCAGAAATTTATCCGCTCCTACGAGGAAGTAGATTCCATCCTCTGACAGATACCAATGGATATGAGAGTATCAGGAGTATCATTGTCGCATTACCGTCACTTCATGGATGCGTTGAAGAGAGAAAGAAGTTCACTCCTATCACTCGAGTTAGTGCAGTTTTCAGAAGGCTTGCTACCAAAGAAGGATGTTCAATTACTGAGTTGCTTAAATGAGTAGGAGATGCAATTTTCCCTCGCATGGAAAAGGAAATTTTGAAGGGCATAAAATCCTCTAAACAGTCCCACAAGACAAAGGAAGTGCCACCTACTCACATCCCCGTTTGGTTTTTTTTAGGGAACAGATTTGATACCACAGTAATTACTTCTGATTATGCTGCCACCAGGGCCCCAGGTCATCGATTGATTAAGTCAAGATCGGGTCTGAAAATCTTACCCGTCACCCATTATGGAGATATTCCTATAATCCTAAAGGCAAAGACAAGACGATTAGCTGCCACTGTAGCTGGTCTACACCACGAGGAACATACTTTCCATTGACATACCAATGTTTCTACTAAGATAGTCCGTCCTGAGACATCATCATCCAAAAAAAAGTTATGGGTACCATAGACCGATACAGTTCGGTAAGCCCGCGGGACAAGAATAGGGAATGAAGCTAGGGTTTGAAATATCTAACATCATCACAACAATAACCAGTAAGATGGAGGAACAAGTTGAGGATGTCCATCAGCGTCGAGATGAGCTGCGTAGTTTTTGAGTTAGCTCATAATTGAAGAGAAAGTTGAGAAACTCGTACTCAAGATTTCAAAGTTAGCTCGAGTACATAGAGTTTCCGTCGATAGCGATGATGAAAATTTTGATTACAATGATTACTTGGAGGAAGATTTCATTGATGTCCATGTAATTGAAACAAGAGGCACTACTTCTGCGCGCAAGGCTCAACCTCACACCGAAGAGAATGTCGTAGATGAGTTGCGTAGGGCTGTCCTCCTAAGGGATGAGCAAGTTTGTCAACTGGAGAAAAGAATAGAAAAAATGAACACAACCATGACCACTATTCAGAGGCAATCACAAGCGCCGCAATTGGCTTCTCAAGAGAACAATCAGCCGGAGATCATACACATCACAGATGAAAGAAGAGAGGTTACTTTAGCAAACATAGATGAGCAACATGGAAAGGATTCTCCATCAGATTCTATACTAAAAAAGGAATTCAAGCAAATGGTTGAACAAGTGTGGGATGCTTTAACCCAATCTAAGGGTGGTGCATTGGTTTGAAAGGGTAGACCTTACCTAGAGAAATTTGATGCCATGCCTTTCCCCAAGGTTTTTTTGGCCCCAAACTTCAAGATATTCGATGGGACTGGAAATCCCAGATAGCATATAACACATTTCTGAACCAGCTGTGGCAACACAAGAAATAGTGAAGCTCTACTCTTCCAGCAGTTCATCAGCAGCTTGTCAGGAATTGCTTTTGACTGGTATGCTGACTTGTCCAACGGAAAACATTTTTTGAGTTGGAACAACTATTTGTGAAAGATTTGTCGGAGAGCAACATCATGTGTCTATTGGAGAGCTCATTAGCACAACCTTGGTAGACTACATTTTGAGGTAGAGAAACCTTAGCATGAAATGTGAACCTCAGCTACAAGAACATCATGCAATTGAAATTTTACTCAAGAGCATTCATTGGGCAGTAACTTTCATGCTTAAGGGACTCACCATCAAATCCTTCGAGAAGCTACTTAGTAAGGTCGGCGATCTTCATAAGGAAATAAAGCAGATGAAGCCACATGAAAAGGCTAAGGTGACTAGTGTTTTTAAAAAGAAATTAGGATTAGTAGCAACCGTCGACAAAGGATAGAAACTGATAAAAATATATGCTGAAGAGCATCGCCAAGCTTCGTCACAATACTCTCAAAAACATAATAGTCAATCCAACCAACGACCACCTCAAGAGGGATCACCTCAAATAGTGGTAAAGAAAGTGTCCCTATCAGAGCGACGTAAGACGGTGTATTCTTTTGAAGATGAAGCTATATCTAAAATATTCAGAAATCTGATGAAGAAGCCAAAATTCAAACTACCAGATCCAAAGAATCCCGAAGAGGTGAATAGGAAGAATGAACCAAATTATTGCCCATACCACCGATTGCTTGGGAACATTATAGAAAAATGGTTCATATTTAAAGACACAAATACTGAAGAAGAATGGAATGAGGTCTAGAGCAGATCATCCAAGAAAATACTGAACAAGATCCAGTCTACATCAAAACAAGCCTCCATTCAGAGTCCCCAACATACCATGCCCGAGATGAAGGTTTTGTAACAAAATCTATCATCGTCAAGGAAAAAGAAGAAGAAAAAAAGCGTCACTACAAAGATTGATAGCACTGGGGGTAGGATAGGAGATGCCTATACTAGATTGGTTATCTCAGATTCGGGGAAGAAAATTCTCGAACCTTTGACTTTAAATGATTATCTTTTTGTCTCTCCAAGGTCTTATGAATATAATAATCGTGATTTCAGCTACGTTTTAACTATGTTTGGTGAGAACATAACTGATTATGACAGATCTAACTTATATCTCGATCCCCAAAATGAACCTTAAATCGTGCCTTAGTCTGATGAACTCATTGTCAAGTCCAAAGAAGACATCAATGATACTGTTTACAATAACACCGATAACAAGGAGCCAATTCTTGAGCATCATGGTACACTGCTTACCATCAACTTAGATATTTTTGATGAAGAGGAAAAGACACTGGGAGATTCAATAATGATATCTTAAAAAGAAGAAATCACAGAAGTTAACTTAAGGAGCAGAAAAGTGTTACCACCAAGAACAGCTCCAACAGATAAAGGAAAACAAATAATGACCCGAGAAGAGATACCTCCACCTCCACCAGTGGGAGAGCTACATAATTAAGATAAAATTGGAGGATCATACAAAGTACAGTACAACATGCTAGATCATCTTAGGAAGTTGTGGACTCGATTAAGCATATACGATGCTCTAATCCTATCAAAGGAGATGAGAGAGTCTTTGGTTACAGCTTTGCTTGACTTAGATACTTGCTTAGCTCAGTTGGCCAGTACATTCTCAGATGAAGTTTGTTCATTGAACGAATAGCCTGGGGTAACCTTCACAGATGAAGACTTGCTGTCAACATCGGTAGATTTGCGTTATCAAGAGTTTTAGTGGATCTTGAAGCCTCTCTTAACTTGATGAGCCTACGAACATTGACATATTTGGATATTAAATCTCAATAGCTTATGGCTGATAAAATAATGTTAAGAGGATTCAACCAATAGAGAGAAAGAGCCTTTGGATCAATTGCATTACTTATGAAGGTTGGAGAACTCGTGACAACCGCTAAATTTTATATCATCAACTCTGAGATCTCTTTTAATGCTCTACTGGGTTGACCATGGATTCATGAGCACAATATGGTTCCATCTTATCTACACCAGTGCATAAAATACCGCAAAGATGGTTAAGAAAATCGCATCAAAGGATACCTACAACCATTTTCAGTGCATGAAGTTGGAATCCATGAAGATGCTGCCTGCTACGCCCCTCCAAAAAAGACTGTCTTCTCTCATGAAGTTATCACAAACCAAGATGAAGATTCAGAAGAATTACAAAGAGGAGGCCATTCAACTCCACTTCAACGATCTTCCACCACTTCCTTACAATGAGTTGGTGAAAGTTCTTTTAGTTCCCTCATTCGAGGTCGAGGCCGGGGATGTGGACAAGGAAGGATCAATTTAATTGTTGATTGGACTAGGCCAACTATCAACATTGGTAATGAAGACAGTTCTGAATATGAGATAATAATGACAAGACAAAAGAGACCTCAGTATGAGATATTCTCAGAGGATACAGAAGAAAATGAATTTGAAACAATATATGATTGGATAAACCACTATGTGAAAGCTATGTCCCTCACTCTGATTCTCCATCAAAAGGTCAAGAGTTTAATGGTCAAGGAAGTCCGTATTGTTGGTTCAAAGCTTATCAAATTTTACTCTACTTCTACCTTTATTGAGCTTGAAAAACATTTAAATTTGGATGATGATTCTAATGAATTAATAGAATTGCCTTTTGGTTACTTCTCGCATTGTGTTCAAAATTTAATTCAACAGGGACGCTTACAAAGACAAATGCCAAAAGATAAATTTAAACTTTTTGAAAAATTATAGAAAGGTAAAAGTCAAACTCCAAATTCAAAAGAGGGTCTCGGATTTGGTATAATTGGACCGGTCGATGATTCTAAATCTTGCATGGTTGTTACTGGTGAGTCAGAAGAGGATTGCCTCGACATAGAGGATGATTGATCAACTAATAGAAGATGCTCCCCAAGAATTTGAGGAAGAAATTAAATCTACCATTGATGGATTGAAAGAGATTAAAATCGGGACTGAAGAACGACCCCAACCTACATTTAAAAGTTCTCTACTTAATGAAGAAGAATCTGCATAATTGATCAAACTATTAATAGAATTCAAAGATTTCTTTGCATGGAGCTACGATGAAATGCCAAGACTGTCAACAGAGGTTGCAGTCCATAAACTCTGGGTGGAAAAGAAAATAACCCAAGTAAAACAAGCTCCCAGGAGAATGCCCCTTGAAATAGAACAACAAGTCATCGCCGAGGTGAAGAAATTAATAAACACCAACTTTGTAAAAGAAGAGTAGTACCCCATATCGTAGGCTAATGTTGTACCTGTTAAGAAGAAAAATGGATAGATCCGTGTTTGTGTTGACTTCAGAGATTTGTACAAGGCATGTTCAAAAGACGAGTTTGTGCTACCAATACTAGAAATAATGGTAGATTTCACTTTAACACACGAAATTTTCTCCTTCATGGACAGATCATTGGGATACAACCAAATCAAAATAGCCCCCGAGGATGCAACATTTACAACTTTCAGAACACCGATGGGAATTTTCTTCTACACAGTGATGTCGTTCGGCCTAAAGAATGCCGAAGCAACATATCAACATGCAATGATGGAGATTTTTTACAACCTCATGCACAACTAAGTAGAATGCTACGTGGATGATTTGGTCATCAATAGTAAACAGAAAATAGACCATTTATACGATTTGAGGATTGTGTTAGAACAGTTACGACGATATGACCTTATAATGAAGCCCTTAAAGTGCGCCTTTAGCGTTACCTCCGGGAATATTTTGGGAGTCGTTGTCCGTCATCGGGGAATCAAGATCGACCCTGATAAAATTAAAGCTATCTTGGAAATGCCTCCAACTAAAATTTTGAAACAACTACGTTCCTTCCAGGAGAAGTTTGCATATCTAAGATACTTTAATTCTAATCTCTCAGGTAAGTGTCAGCCTTTCTCGGCATTAATTAAAAAGGACGCCAAATTTATTTAGGAAGAAAAATGTCAGCGGGCCTTTGAGGACGTTAAACAATATTTAATGACACCTCTTGTCTTGGCAGCCCCTAGCTAAGGGAAACCGTTGATACTTTATATCATGGCTTTATATGACTCTCTTGGAGCCCTCTTAGCTCAAGTCAATAATGAGGGTAAGGAAAACACACTCTACTACTTAAGTCGACGTCTAATCCTGACGAAAGTAAAGTATCTGCGTACTGAGAAGCATCGTCTAGCATTGATTTTTGTCGCTCAAAAGCGTAGCCATTACATGCTTTCTCATAAGATTGACCTAATCTCAAAGGTTAACCTATTTCAATATATGATGACCCGACCAACACTCTCCATACGTTTAGCAAGATGGTCAATGATCTTATTGTAATTTGATATAAATTTTGTTCCTCTCCGTGCTATCAAGGGATAGATACTAGCAGACTTTCTCATTGCACACCCACTACCAGCTGGTTCTCTCTCAATGACAAGTTACCAGACTAGCAAATAGTACAAATGGAATTCTGAAGTGTGCAATGCTCGGAAATGTACTTCGATGGTGCTTCATCAGCCATAAAAGACAAAGGATCAGACACAGTTATACTAGAAAAACCAGGGATCATTTTGATCTTTATCACACCAGATAAGGGTATGTTAAGGTTCTCATACCATGTGACAGAGTCGTGCACCAACAATGAAGAAGAATATGAGGCTTTAATCACTAGATTAGGGATGACAACCTTAATTGATATAAGAAACATTGCCATCTATGGAAACTCCCAACTCGTCATCCAGTAAGTCGTCAGACAATACAAAATTCTGAAATCAAGGTTAGCAGAATACCATTTGTACACGATAAAGCTCCTGAAGCAGATTCTTGATGTGGTTTTCTACCAGATTCCTTAAGGAGATAATGCCCATGCTGACGCTCTAGCAAAACTTGTTAAGGAAATGGCATGTACCCTAGAGGATCCATTGAAGTCATAGTGCAAAGAAAACGATTCTTGTCTCGGATTGACTTTAAAACTCTGCACAAGCTTGGAATATAAGAAAAAATAAATAGAGTTATAGACATCAACGAAGATTGGCACAAGACATTAATAGAATATTTGCATACTAAAAAGCTGCATGAAGACAAGTCTGAAGCACATCATATCACAAGAAGGGCCATGTCTTACGCCCTGATGGGAAACGTTTTCTACAGAAGATCATTTAACCAGATGTGGCTACGGTGTTTGAGCAGAGCCAAAGCACAGAATATTATAAAAGAGGTACATGTCGGATTGTGTGGAGCTCACCAGTGAGGGCCGAAAATGAAAATGAAGATCAACAGACTCAGATATTATTGGTCAGCAATGATGTCCGATTGCATGGATACAGCTAGAAGATATCACCAATGCCAAGTTAATGGGGTGCTCTAACACCAGCCTTCGAATGTGCTACACCCAACTATTGCCTCTTGGCCATTCGAGTGGTGGGGCATGGATATAATAGATCTGATAGACCCTCCTTCTTCCAAAGGACACATGTTTATACTTGCTGCTACAGATTATTTCTCCAAATGGGCAGAGGCACTACCATTACGAGATGTTACGATACATCACGTCCTTCAATTTTTCAAAAGCCAAATCGTATACCTTTTCGGAGTACCGCAAAGAATAATTTGCGTTAATGGGATAGCTTTAAGAAGCACAAAGATTAATAATTTCATCAAAAGACGTGGAATAGATTGGAGATACTCTACGATTTACTATCCCAGAGCAAAGGGTCGGGCTGAGGCTTTCAACAAAATATTGGTAAAGATTTTGAAGAAAATACTGGATGAAAATAAAAGGGATTTACACATCAAACTTTTAGAAGCCTTGTGGGACTACTGGATGACTATCAGGACTCCCAGTCAGTGTACACCCTATATGCTGGTGTACGGAGCCGAGGTCGTGCTATCTCTAGAAATTCAGACACCATCTCTCAGAGTCGACGTTGTCAATCAAATCATAGTGGAAGAAAGTGCAAGACTCAGACTTGAAGAACTAGAGAGTCTTGAGGAAAAGTGACTAGAAGCACAAAAACATTTGGAGATTTACCACGCAAAGATGATACAAGCCTATGAGAAATTGGTCCGCCCAAGGACATTCAAAGATGGTGACCTCGTATTTGTGCTCAAAAGGCCTATTTTTGTATGCCGTAAAATAGGTGGAAAATTCAAGCCAACCTGAGAGGGACCATTTGTCATTAAAAAGGTCTACACAGGAGGAACCTACAAGTTAGTGGACTTCCAAGGCAAAAGACCCATCTTACCAATAAATGGACGATATCTGAAAACCTATTATGCAACATGATGTTGCTTGCCTCTGCTTGCTTTGAAACTTTGGAAACTTTGACTGTTTCGGGGTTTCCTATGTGGCCACATGTCTAGAACCGGGTCCAAATTTTGTGATTAACCTCAATATAATGAAAAGTTTGAGAAAGAAATTTTAAGCTTCAAATTTTATCCTTTCTACCTTTTGAACTTAATATTCCACTAAATTATACAAAACTTATACATAAAAAAAATTCATTTTACCAAAAAAAACTAAAATTTACTTTAATAAATACTTTGTTTTGTTCTTTTTCATGACAAGTTTCGGCCCACTGATGTTTTTCCTGTCATCTTCAGAAAAATGTTGGGACAGAGGCTGATCTTTGCTTTCAAGGATGGCTGGAGCCTCGCACTAAATGTGGAGATGGTGCCACAGGGCGGTACCATAGGCTTCAACCTGGATTTTAACCAGGTTGACATGGACTACAAAGGTCCTCTCATGGATGTAGTCAGCTGCAAAGAGAAAGAGGGATTGCCTTCACTACTAAGGGTGAATGCTAACTACTAAGGGTGACTGCTTAAGATAATGTATCACACAAAAGCAAGAACGTGATAACAAAGAAAAATCCGATGGAAGGGCCAGCCATTTGTCCTCCTTGGTAGCTACACCAGTCGGGGGCCCAATAGCCACCAATAACGAATGACTGCCAAGTACTTCGCTTCGCAGGACGCAACGTAGGAACGCTAGCCGCAGGAAGCAGAGGGCTTTTCTACGGCAAGAACACAGATGTCAGAGAGAAATGAATAATTTGTACACCCCTAATCCTGAGGGGCATATTTATGATCCAGACCTGAAAGAAACTTCTGCTAGCCTACCCTCCATGGTTGAAGAACCAAGGTTCATGACAGAGTCAGATACACTTTCCGTTTCAGATGTTTTATGCAAGGGTTGCCCGACATGCATTACTGAAATACCAGCAGGGATATCAGCTATGGGCACGTTTGTAGAATGCATAGATTACAATGTTCTACATTTACAACTTTTCAGTACATTAGAATAGTATACCTCAAGCAACGATGGGTCTCAGACTTTAGATTTTATGTTGGATAAGCCATACGCCCCACTGGGGACAGATCAGTATGTATCATGGAACCCAGAGCTATACATCCCGCTACATGCTGAGTTTCATGTTCCAGATCAACCATCGCCAGTTTAGGTTCCTACCAATGCTTGAAGGGAGGAACGCCCGTGACAGTGACTTTATATATGCTTAAAAATATAAGTATTTAATACTGCTGCTAAAAGATTTAATTCCTCAGCAACTGTACGAAAACTTAATAATAGTTATAGATTTGATAAAGATGGATGTATAAAATATTCAATAACTGTAAATTCATACTTATCAATGTAAGGATACGTATCGCTCAAGTAATATAGAGCTCTAATGGAGTCCTAGATATCGATCCCACAGGGAGTAATATTAGAACTATGAACTAAGATTTTAGAAAAGCAATACTCAATTGCAATAATGGAATTAAATTTGCTTATCTGTCACTAATAGGCAATTAAAATAAATATATAATTTTAAATAACTCTTAAATAACTAATTATAGTAATGAGATTTTTAATGTGATATTCAATATATAATAAAGCATCCTTCTCGTTGTCAAGAAATTATAGTGAATGGATAAAGTGAATCTATTCAATTTATATTGTGCCAAATAGGAGCATACCTATTCTTTACCCTTTGGTCCAGGCATAAAGAACATTGACTAATCCTATGATTATTTACTGAATCTGTGACTAGGCTAAGAGGATAAGGGCTCCCACTTCGGAGATCCCATATTCCCCTCGCCTGAGGGCTAACATCTACATTTTGGCACCCAAACGATAAGACCGAATTAGGGATTTTAGTCTCTCACTCTAAAATCTCCAATTTTACGTCTGATAATTTTATTTCCCTATTTATTTGCACCCAACTTCCAAGGGCTTTGACCTCCCTGAATCTTGAATGTAATCTTCACTTTAGTTGTAAAACTCAAC
>NEWO01000742.1:119926-142573 GCA_003013225.1 Phalaenopsis aphrodite
AACAAAACATTAAAAATACCTTTCTTTAAAGTGCAATATCATAAAAAATAGTATAAAATAAGTATGAAAATCTCAACATATTTTTCTTTGGTCAGCCCGCAACAGCTACCGACCCCTAGTACGATGGAGTACTAAACGATAAGTAAAGTAAACAAAAGAGAATTTGAATCTTGCGAAGAAGTTCGGGCAAAATTCATCAACATACTGGAGGGATTAGAACACTAACTAGAGTCTTCTCAGAGACTGACGAACAAAGTTTACTTGACTGCATTTTTTATCTAAGGGATAGAGGTTTAGCGGGTTTACTTATGGAAGGACCTATTCCGATCCAAGGAAATGGATGCGATGAAAATGGAGGATTACTATACAGTGTGGCTACTGCTATAACTTCACAAATGACAGATAAGGGAATCTGCTTGGGATCCTAAGACACTATCAAGTAGATTCACTACCGTCAATGATAAAGTGAATGATCAAAAGAATGGTCAGATGGAATATTTTGTGCGCTACCTGCATCCCAAACAACTTCATCATCAACATATATGATGAGAGAGACTGCATACCTCCTCACATTGATCATCATGATTTTGTAAGACCCTTCTGCACAGTCTCATTTTTTACCATGTGCAATATTTTATTTGAGAAAGAAATTGATATTGTTGGCCCTGGTGAGTTCAGAGGTTCTGTGGAGATTCCTCTACAAGTTGGTTCAGTGTCATTCTTAAAGGAAACGGTGCATATGTCTCCAAACATTGCATTATAGGGGTACAACACCGTAGGGTGTCTGTGACTTTCTGCAGGATGGATGACAGCAAAATGTCATATGGATTCTAGCTGGACCCAAAATTGGAAGAGTTACTACCGTACGAGCTATGGCAGAGTTGTACCTCTAAGTACATGCGAAGGGAACTCTTATACTAGTGCATGGCTTAGAAGGTTTGCTTGGTCAAGAGCTTGTCGTACCTGGTACAGATGGTCAGAGGGTTCACTTTTTTTTATATAGCAACATGATATGTATCTGGTATATTCAGTCTACAATGTATTCATGACATGAGATGATCTGGATATACTCCAACATGGACTATATATTGTACCCTTTTTGAGGCGTTAGCCTATGTTTGATTTATAACATCTTTATTGAAGCAGATTAATGGAAATTTCTAAGAAATGTGCCTTTTTTGTCAGTTGTCTTTTTGTGCGATGGATGAAAGCCACTAACCATGTGTTGATTGATGATTTACATGAACAAAGAATGAAACAAAAAATCTTTAACAATAAATAAAATTCAAATAAAAATAATCACCACTGAATAAACAATAAAACAAATTTCACTTGAAAGTCAACCAACTAAAACTAAAAGTTTAAAAACATATTTTGAAAAAAATAAATGTGATAAAAACAACAAGAAAAGGAAACAAATTTGTTGAGTGGATTCTCTCATTTTCATAGTTTCTTACTCTTTCTGCGCACAGCACAACCATCTTTATCTGCATTAACTCTATTCACATCCCCGCGGAATTTCACATTCTGCACACAACCTCACAAAACTCTGTGAATCTTCTTCAATAAAATCAACCTTTTCATGTGACACATCTCTGTAAATTAAACATCACAAAATTTCTACATTGTTTTCATATGACTCTTGGGGTTAGTACCCAAATTTTGACTCCCCATATCCGAGGATCGGTGTAAGGCCCCCTTCAATGGATGTTAAGGCTTCCGATTTCTTCAAATTTCAAATTATCTGACAATTGGTGTGAGGCCCCCTTCAATGGATTTTAAGTCTTATGATTACTTCAAATTTCAAATTCTCCAAAGATTGGTGTGAGGTACCCTTCAATGAATGTTAAGGCTTCCGGTTACTTCAAATTTCAAATTCTCTAATAATCGGTGTGAGGCCCCCTTCAATGGATGTTACAGCTTCAGATTTCTTCAAATTTTAAATTCTTCAAAGATTGGCGTCAGGCCCCCTTCAACAGATGTTAAGGCTTCTGATTTCTTTACATATTCTATTCACATATTCCCCACGAATTCACATGTGTCTGCATATTTTCTGCATAAGCACACAGATTTTCTTGTCACCCCTTGGGTTGGATGTGAGTCCGAGTGTTTTTCTTCTTAACATGACACATAATTTTTTGTCACTGCTTGGGTTGGATGTGAGTCCTAGTGCTTTCCTTTCTAACATGACACATATATTTTCTTGTTAACTCTTGAATTGGATGTGAGTCCTGGTGCTTTCCTTCTTAATGTAACACACATATTTTCTTGTCACCGCTTGGATTGGATATGAGTCCTAGTGCTTTCCTTCCTAGCGTGACGCACATATTTTTTAATAACCTCTTGGGTTGGATATGAGTCCTAGTGCTTTCCTTCGTAACGTGACACACATATTTTCTCGTTACCTCTTGAGTTAGATGTGAGTCCTCATGCTTTCCTTCTCAATGCAACGCACATATTTTCTTGTGACCTCTTGGGTTGGATGTGAGTCCTAGTGTTTTCCTTTCTAACGTGACACATATTTTCTCGTTACATCTTGAGTTGGATGTGAGTCCTAGTGCTTTCCTTCTCAATGTAACACACATATTTTCTTATCAACGCTTGGGTTAGATGTGAGTCCTGGTGCTTTCCTTCCTAGTGTGACACACATATTTTCTTATCACCTCTTAGGTTGGATTTTAGTCCTAGTGATTTCCTTCCAAACGTGACACACATATTTTCTTGTTACCACTTGAGTTGGATGCAAGTCCTAGCCCTTTCCTCCTTAACGTAGCAGATATTTTCTTTGGAGCCGGTTGTGGGCCTCTGTGTTTTCCAAGTCGATTTGGTCCTCCCACACAATCCTATTCTCATATTTTGAAATAAGTTTCAAGACCAACTTAAATGGATTATGACATATGATTCTTATTTTGAGATCGATACCCAAATTTCAATTTCCATCTCGGGGTTAGCACTTATATACTGACTCCTGTCCATTAAATATACCTAAAATTTCATAACTCAAAATTCACTCTCCAGTCCTCAGCGAGAGTCCCTACTCCTTGAAATCAATCAGACAATCACCTGCTAATTCCCTAGCAGAAAAAAATCATACCCACAACTCTATACATACTTCTGGGTCTGGTGACTTAGGAGTTTTTATTGATTTTAGTTGATCTCGTCGGTCAACGCCAATACGTGTGGTGTGCTTGCCCAGCACACCACATCTATTGAGAGTCCATTTTTTGACCTCACTTTTGGTTGAGGTTTAGTTTTTCATCATTATTAGCCTAAGGTCTAGCTATAAGACTTTCCTATTGACTATTCCTAGAAAACTAGACAAGGAACCCTCACCATTAGAAATTTCAAACTCTTCTCTACTCAACATGAAGTTCCACATATTAGTCAGAACCTCTAGCACTTAGTAGATGAGGTCAATATAGAGGAACTCATTATAAGTCACCATTAGGATTGCTTGACCTTAGGGTTGACCCTGGGTGTTAGTCTAGGGCTAAGGTACTCACTTGCAACAACTTGCACTCACAATCACTCACTATCCTAAACTTAAACTTCTAAGCTTTGATCGCTTGATACTTTTGGGAGACTCATGTAGGTGGTCTCTTAAACCCATTAGTCTTGGGCTAGGGTTTGCCTAAGATGACAACATAGAGGACCCAAAATGGGGTTTCAATTGGTTCTTGGCTTATTGATGATGGTCGGTACCTCAACTCTACCAAGACACCCAACTTAGCATTTTGCCCCTATATTCCCCCAAATGACCTAGAAACCTTTCGGACCCCAAATTTGGCTAAAATTTCCAAATCTAGACAAAATACCCAACTTGACTCAAAAGTCATTTCAAACACCTTGAAAACACCTAAACTACCCAAAATCACCAAAATTAACCAAATTACCAAAATACCCCTCCTTACCCCAAAATTTTGAAAATTCGAAAAAATATCAAAAATTCCCAAAACCTACCAAATATTCCCAATTTCATTTTTCTCAACTATCACATGACTCAATTTGGCTAATTTAACCATCTTTGATCAAAACCCCCAAATTACCCTTTAAAAGGCAATATTTTCCCCAAATCACTCAAAATTTCCATCAATTTGATCCCAATATCCCAAAATTTCAATCTCAAACCCAATTTCACCTTCAATATAAACAAAACAAACAAAATACAAGTTCAATTGACCCATTCTTTGAGCCCAATTTTGATTTAGAATAAAAGCCCAATTTTGGCCCCATGACTTGGTTCCACCAAATTGAACCCATGTCCTAATCTATTTGCCACAATTTGTTTTGAAAAGCCTTCCTAACATCCCCATATATCAAACATAACGTTCAATTGGCCATGATGAAACTTCAAATTCATTTGATTTTAACTTAAGTCCAAAAACCCCAAATTTGCCCCAAATTGGCCATGTCTCAAAATCTCACCAAATTGATTTCCTTAGCCCCAAAATTTCCACTCCATCCCTTCATGACAAATCTTCACAACACCTATCTTGATCATTTGAATCATTCAGTTTAGAATTAGCCCAACATACCCAAAATTGACCAAATTCCAAAAATCGCTCAAACTGACCTACCAATTGAACTCAATATCACTTCAACCCTTCACCAAAGATCTTCATAAAAACCATCTACAAAACATTGATTAATAAATTGGGTCAATTGAAATGGCTAACCTAGCCCAAACCCAAACTTTGATAACTTGAACCAACATTGAACCAATGCATTAAAGATGGCCTAACTACCCGAAAGTCATCAAATTAACTCCACCTCAGCCTTGGATTAGACCCTAAGACTGAGACAAAACCCATCTAACCACCAAAAATAAGCCATGGACCAAAGGTCCCCCAAATTAAGGGATTTTATTTCCAAAAATGCACATGCTTAAGATACCCTTACCAAAACTAAACCTCATTGCATTAAGCTGCTTTGACAGATGCCCTGAGCACCTAGCCACCTCCCCCTGCCGGCCTAGTTGTCGGTGAAGCTCAAAACTAAGAACCACCGCCATGGAACTTCACCCAAATCAAAGCTAGAGGCCAGCTCAGCCAAACCAAATTGTAGAGCATCTCTGCCCTCCACCTAAGCACCACAATGCACCCAAACATTTACCCTCAGAGCCACCCCATGGCCTTTTTTATAAAAACTCACCTCCACACCATGAGAGGTGTGCTAAAATTTTCTCAGAGAGAGCTTCCCAAATCACTCATAAAGCTTCTTTGAGACCTCCAAAGCCCATTCAATTCACTCCATTGCCTTGATTCGCCCTGTGTAACCCTAATTTTTAGCTTAAAAATAATGGCAGAAATAGGAAATTCCTAAAAGCTCCACCAAACTTCAATTGCTTGAGCCCACGTCTTCAAAACAGCAAGAGAAGACAAAGCCCCATCAAATTACCCTCTAAAAGAGTCTCTACAATAGCTCTAGACCAACACCTAAAATCATTCTTAATCAAAATCATACCTAAGCTTTACAGCAAGACCAGAGCCTTAATCTCTTGCCTCCTTGGATCTCAACGAACATGCCAAGACCCTCTGATTGAAGCTTCACTTCTCAGAGCCTCAGTATAAAGCTTCTCCTCCTCTTGAGCCTATTTTTATTCATCATTTATTCAAGCTTAATTTAATTGTATGATTACCGTACAGATATGTTCGTCTCACTCAGACGAGTCCCTAGGATCTGAGGTGATTTGGTTGAGTCTAGGATGAGATCTTAGGGTTTTAGTGTGGAAGATCAAGGGATCACTCTATCAGGGATGATGACGGGGACCCATCTGATCATGTGTGTATTGGATGGGCTGAGGAGATCGAGTCGGATAATGCTTCCATACATGAACCACGGGCCGATTCAGCGCTGAGGTGGACGGCGGTGTCAAATAGGAGCACACCGAGTAGAGCTTCGGAGACGCCGTAGGATGATGTGGCACCGCACATTTGAATAGATAAATATGGATTTAACTAATTTAGAAAATAACCCCTAGCTTTAAAAATTCATAACGTGGTGTAGACAAATCTCAAAAATAAAATAAAAATACCCTCTTGCTCAGTGATTAGAGGAAAATAAAGTTTTAAGTCCATGTGATGCATATTTTATATTTAATTAATTAAATACTGATTTGAATCTTTTGTTTTCAATGAATGTAATAATATCACCATGACTTGAAATTTAGCATGTTGTTTCCTTTGTCTTACGGAACATTCCCTGATTTTTCCAAAGTCATAGGAGGTCCCTAAACAGAGAATAATATTTTTCAAGTTTATATGCATTATTGGGTTAAATTAATCATGAAAATTAGCATGATGCTTAGAAAAATCCAGGGGAATTTTGGAAGGTTTACTATGACTAGAGAACCCTTAGAAAAATCTCTCATCAGCCAAGTCATTCAAAATACACCAAATCTTTACAAACTCTAAATCACTAAAATAATTAACTTTGAAAATTACAAACAAGAAAATGACTTGATTTTTTATCTCTACTATTTTTTAGGATCCAGAGAACTTACCAAAAAAAGTACAAAATATTTTGAGTTCATTGGGTAACTTAAGTTGATTTTTAATCGTAAATAACATTTTTGGCACAAAAATAATTTTTAAAAATCAAAATATAACCTGAAAAATTATAAAACTTCTTTTTTTGAGTTCTCTGTGATCAAGGGTATTTTCTCAAAATAAAATGGAGTTTAAAACAAAAACTTTATTTTTAGCATATTTTAAAAATATTTAAAATAATTAAAATCCATAAAAATCATAAAAATAATAAAATTCATGAAAATGTTCTAAATTGTTTCCTAAGCACTTAAAAGCAATTGAAATAATTTTCATAGTTTTCTAAATAAATATATTGAACTTTAAAGATAAAAAATAATTTTAACAGGCTAAAATGAGTTTTCGCTAAGAATAATTTGAATAAATCAAATAAAATTCAGAAAAATATAAAATTTTCTCTTTTGATTTCTCTAACCTCAGGAACACTTTTGAAAAATATGAAACTTAAGTTTACACATTTATAATATTTTATATTTAATAAATACCGTAGAAATTAAAATATTTCTTAAAATTCATATAAAATTCAAAAAATCATGAAATTTGGTCCAAAGGCTCCTCTAGTCTAGGTCTACATCATAAAAAATTTAAGGGATTAGAATTTACCTTGATCAAGTTAGGAATTTTCTTTAAAAAATCTTATTTTTACATGAAAATAATTATATAAATTGAATTAAATTTCCAAAAATCACATTATCTCCCTCATGTCTCAATTGACCCATGAATGAGGTAGGATAAAATTTTCAAAGTCATTTGAATTGAATTTGACAAATTATGAAGAGTTAGAGCCTTAGAGACAAGAATGTATTTTTGGAAATTTAGCCTTAATTAACATTTATGCTAAATTTAAAGAGGGAAATGGGTAACGTACGATCTTAATTTGGATGTTTGAAACATAAGTGGTTAATTGGTAGAAACCAAGCTCACTTTCCTAATTGAAAAGAAAAGTTATTAAATTTCTAAATTATTAAAATTTGGAAGTTTATTAAAATAAAATAAACCTAGGGCTTAGAGGTATGACTTTTGAAGTCAATAACTAATCAATTTAATTCACCTATTTTGATTTTCAAATAAAATTCAAATCATGAATTATGACCACCTAAAGCTTAAACTTTTCAAAACTAATTAAGACACTCACCTAGGTCTTAAGGGTTTAGTAGTAACTTAGGCTAAATCAAATTTCATTTAAATAAGGATTAGAAAAGTAAACATCATTTAAAATTAAACAATCTTTCAAACACTACAAGCCCAATTATAACAAAAAAATTGTTGAAGTGTTCCAACAACACTAACTTGCCTCTTTAAGAATCTTCACCCGCATAATTGTCAAAATTAAATTACAGATGATAATTACCTTACTCTTAGGGATAATTGAGACATCAATGTTCATTGAGCATTAGGGTGTTTTATAGAATGAATTATTAAGCAACAAAATAAGTTTAAAAGAACTCGAGATTTTCCACTAGGCAGCGAGAGAGTAACACAGACCTGCTTCTTTCTCTAGATCTGTTGGATACCTCAGAGATCTACTAAACTTAATATATTTTGCTTGGAAACATCATGCTTAATTAAACTCCAAAGGACCCACCAAGATATGACCTAGGGTTAGGTAGGTCGTTAAAATTTTACTTCACTGTCTTATATAAATCGCCTTAACATGCCTTTTGAGTTTCAGGTGGTGGAACAAGAGACTCGCCAGGTAAGCTTTTATAGTTTTCAGCATTGCCTTTCGTGTACTTTCATACTGTGTTTTTTTACCTATAAACTTTCTCACTAAACAACGATGTCAGCCTGCATGAAAACTAAAACTACTAGGATAGCCATAAAACCAAAAACAAAACAAAAAATTAAAATCAACCAAGATAAAATTTACCTCCACAATATTCAAAATATAAAACAACTGAAAATTTACTTACAAACATCACACAAAACTACAACTTCAACTAAATTAAGATGTCTCTATCGGGTAATCGGAAATCCCTTGGAGGAGGTAACCTATGGTTGCTAACTAGGCTTCCCATGATCTAAATGAAATTATGGAACTCATTAAGTTAACTTTAGTACATTCATTTGGACTAAGTGAATCCAATAGAAAATAGTGGTGCTGGAACAAGGGAACCGTAGAATCCTAATCGGTGTCGCTCTAATCAACTTTAATATGCCCTCATAAAATTTAAAGAACTTTAACCATAATCTAATTTGACATCATAACTTGGCACACTAAAAATGTCAAACTCGTCACGGTAAGGAGCTTGGAGCTTGTTGACCTTCTTTTTGAGGTATTCTTTTCCCTTCTCTAGATACCCTAGGATCTAGCCTTAAGATCTCCCTATTTTGACTCTCATACAGGACTAGACTGGAACCCACACACCTTAGAAATTCAAGTCATTTCTTCGCTCTTTGCAGTTTCATATGGATGGTTTTAGATCCTAAATACTCAATCGAGTCGGTCAAAAAGCCGACATATTGAAGCTCAAATTGAGCTTCTATAGAAATTTGAAAACGTAGGTGGATACCGTGACACGTGCAATGTTTGACTTGCCACTACGACGATATGTTTGACTATGGTCGTCACTTATGCGAGGACCGATCAATAATATACTCATTAAGTGGCTCTGATCGGGTCAAAATAATTTCATTTGTCGCGCCACGTGCGAATTGAATTTAATTTGACGCGATCAATGACAAATTTATCTGGATGACTCCGAATAACAGAACGGATCACGCCGTCGCGTCCGGAACATTGATTTCAGCTAGGGAGGACACCCATTTTAACAGGGCTCCGAGCGCGAGTAGATCACATGAAATTTAGTATTTTCTTATTATTTTCTCTAATAAAAATATATATATGTGCTCAAGTTTTTTTTAAATAAAAGATTTTCTTATAAAAAAACCTAATTCTAAACTCTCCTTCACGTGCGCTCCCTCCCTCTCCTTGGGACCAAATTTTGCCCTATCTCTTTTGCTTCTCTCGGCTGAGTATCGATGAACCTATTGCCGGTTTCTTCGGTCACCCTCTTCCTCTCTGGTGGCATTTTATCTCTTTCTCCGTTTATAACTGTCGGTTACTTTCTTGTAACGACCTCTCCCGCTCATGGGCTCGTAACTCTCATTCATGAGATCGAATGGGTACCTTTTCATGAGCTTCTCCTCCCCTCGCTCACCTATAAATACCCCCATGGGGGAGAGAAAGACGATGATGTTTTTTTTTCTTATGATTTTGAAGGGATTTTTTGTCGGAAGCTTTCATCTCGTGACTTCTCCTTACTCTTTTAAATTCTTGAGCTAGTGAAAAATCGAGGTCAGATTTTAGTTATTTTGAGAACTGGTTATTCTTGATCATTATTTTGATAGATTAATACCACATTTATATTATTTGACCCTATTCGAATTCATGTGTTGAGATCTTTTGGGTATCAAATGCTATAGTTCATGTTCTTCTTTCTGCTCTTACTTGAATGCATATACAGGGATTATTTCCTTATGGTTTTGAAATAATTATTTGGGGCTATAATTTTTTGTTTCCTTTGCTGCCTTATTTGAATATACATTAGGAATTCATCTATGCATTTTTGAGGATTTGTTTGGGAGTTGCAGTTTTGCTTCCTCTGCTGCCTTCTTCGAATGTACATTGGGATAATATATTTTGGCTTTTGAGGATTCTTTTGGGACCGTAATCTTGTTTTCTTGATGCCTTATTTGAGAAGATTTGCTTAGATGTTTCTTTTTTCCTCGTTTTCTTTTAAGCTGCTCGATTACTCTTATTTGAAGGAGATTTTGGACTTATTTGGCAAAGTGGGCTTTAGTTTTTTAGCTTCACGGTTTCTTTGAATTTGAAATAGATGTACATGGATTCTTTTGATATTTGGTGGTTGTTATTGTGCATCCCTATTTTTTCCATTCACATAAAGATGTTGGAGATCTATTTCATAGCATTGATCAATTGTTTTAGGGGTTCAATTTTGTTCTTCTTGGTGTCCTTATTAGAACATATGTATGAAGATTGTTTTGGTTTGTAATATTAGCTTGAAGTTGTGGTTTTCATTCTCCTGGCTGCCTCTATTCGAATACATAAAATAGAGCTATTCTTTTGATTTTGAACAATAATGTGGGGCTCAGTTTTGCTGCTCTTTCGTTCGAATATACCTTGATGGACCTTAGATGCTTTAGGCAGCTGTTATAATGTCTCAATTTTGCTTTCCTTGTTATCCCTATTTTAATGCATACAATGGAGATTATATTTTTGACTTTGAACATCTCTTTAGAACTGGCTTCTAGTTTGTCCAGTTTGAATGCATTTTTGGAACTTGAATTGGCTCGGAATAGCTATTTGGGAATTACAACTTTGCTTCCTTGATTGTCTTACTCGAAAGTATATACATACATATTGATAACATCCTTTTGGTTTGGAAAATTAGCTTTGGAGCTCGGTCCGGGTTCTTATGATGGTTCGGTTTAGCCTTTTAACTTTAATTTAAACATAGATTTTAATGTCTTAATCGTTACCTTTTATAAAATTTGATTTCAGTTTTGTGATGGTTTAAACTTGGTCTTTTATACCATGCTCGATTTTTGCTCTCTTTACTTCCCTTTGTTTAAATATAGGTAGGAAACCATTTTTTGGGTTTGATGAATACATGTGGAGCTTGGTTTTTGCTTTTTTTACTTCCCTTCATTTAAATATATGTTGGAAATCTCTTTTTAGTTTAAAGAATACATGTGGAGCTTGGTTTTTGCCTTTTTTGCTTCCCTTTGTTTAAATACCAGTTTCGGTTCTTGCTCTCTTTTGTCCCCTTTATTTCAATATTTCCTGAAAGTTAGTCTTTATGGGATGAAAAATATATTTAGGCTGCCCTTTCATTTGAGTATTGAAGGAAATCAATTTTTATGGCATGGAAGAAGTATTTGGGGACTTAGTTGTGGTCCTCTTTGCTGCTCCTTATTCGAATAACTGTTGGATTTTTTTTTATGCTTTGAAATATATGTTTAGATCCAATTTTAATCTCTTGTTAGAATTAGCTTCCTGTTTACATAAATTTTGTAAGTTTGAACTTGGAAAAAATGTATTTTTCCTTGAAAAGTTGATAAAGTATGTAACGATCACATGTACAAGTTTAAAGTTTGAACCCAAAAGTAGAAGGTGGATGTTATAGAAATGCTTAAATAGATGCTTCTTTCATTTCTCTTGATATAGAATGTATAAAATTTGTTGAATAAGCATATGAAATATTGAGGTGGCCGATTAGTTTGAGATGAGGGGTAATAGGCAATGATGCAGGAGAACCATCGGACAACTTAGTTTATACTTGAAATATTAAATCAATATTCAATTAGTGTGATGCCCTTTCACCCCTAGATCATTAACAACTCTAACCCTTTTTCAAAAGTTTCGAGAATTGGTACTCACAAAAGAACAGATACTATAGACACTACACAGATACTACACTCACAAAAGAACAGATACTACAGAAACTGCACAGATATTACACTCACAAAAGAACAGATACGACACTACACTGTAGACACCATATCCTGACTAATACATGCATACATTGGATATCACCTGCACATACATTTCATACATCACATAGTACATCTTGCACACTACATATATATATACCACTTATTTTTATTTGATGGATCTAAGTTATCATTTCACCTTTTTTATACTGCAGACACTCTATCCACACACTACACCCTGCACGACAAATATTACATATCATGTATAGGTACTATGAGATTTATACAGATATTACACTTGCACAAGAAACAAATATTACACTCATCCACTATATAGTTCACACACTACGCGATACACGACAAATATTACATTTCACATGCACATGGATTGCATATTGATAAGTTCAAAAACTACACTTCATGTATAGGTGCACCACACTTTGAGCAGTTCGGATACTACTTTATTCACATATTCACTAAATGATAGAGTCGAAAATTGTCTTATTATAGGGTTGATTTGTTGGTGGCCTCTAGTTGATGTCGATAGGTTGACCTCGATATATCAGTTGCCTGTGGGATCGAGATAGAGGAAAAAGGGGTCTAGTCTGAGCTTATCCCCAAATTGAAATCTAATATCCCATCTTGAGACTTTCATATGTTCATCATTTAACTTTTTTCTTTTATAATCTTCAAATGTTTACCTGACCCATTTATATCATACAATTGTAATCTGTTTTGAAGCTTTAGTAGAATTTGATCTGGTACATTTTTATTTATTTAATTTCCGTACTTTATTTCATGCATACTTCTTTTTATTTTGTATTGTTCTGTACTTCATTACATGTCCCATGCAGTTTCTTACCACATCTTACAACATAGTCTCTTTGTTTGTTCTTTGTTGTACTGTATACATTTACCAGTATTCACACTTTAACTGCTACCTTTATAGTATGTTTGTGCAATCCCTTATGATAGGTCGTTCGAGGCATGTTTTTTTTATTATTGTTCTCTCTTTTCTCTCTCATCTTTTTGGAACGAGACGAAGATGTGGTCGGTTGATGATTCATCTTTGGACAACGGTTGAGACAACTACCAAAGACAGAAGGAAGAGCTTATGCCTCGATAGACTTAAATAGCATACCTATAAGAAGTCGAGGTTGTTTGTTCCACACGACGTAAATCCTCATATTATCGTTTAGGAATTTCTACAATTTTATATCATACGACGAATCCTAAACTTTTTAGGATTTCAAGTTCGTCGTTTAGTACGACATAAAGCCTCACATTTTCTTGAACTATTTGCATATGATATACAGATACAAGTCTCGAATATCTAAATAATTTGCACGACTGAAACATCAAATAATTTCTCTTTCAAAGACGTAAAGTCAAACCGTATATTAGTTTGAGATGTTACTGAATCTCATTCAATATCTTCGACAATTCCTACTTTTCTTTCCTTTGGATTTTGAAAATAACTGTTCCTATTTGAACCTATCTCATTTGATTTTCCCTATGAATAATCATGGAAACTTAAACGTTGAAATCTTGAAAACGAAACCTCTGATCATTATCGAGAGTGTTCTTTGATAACTTCAGCTATCTAATATGCAATTAACTATAGGGGCTTGTTCTTATAAAAAATTTAAGAACCCATATTAATCTAAACCCTATTTAATCTGTGTATTAGATAGGGGAATTTCTTGGCTATAAATTTCACACACCAAAATAGAGTCATAAACTTTTAAGTTAGATAGTTAAGCCTACTAATAAGTGATACATCCATCGTTCAAGATGATATAACATTTATGGTATCATGCTCAGTTATTTAAACTATTAGATATATGAGGTCTTTTCAGTCTCATCATTTTTCAAAAAATAGAAAGATACCATTTTCACATAATTAAAATTATATTATTTACATATTAAATTCCAAATTTTAATTTTAAAATCTTATTTTCGAAAGAAAAAAATAGCTGACAATTTCTGGCGACTCCGCTGGGGACTAGTTCCTCTCTCCATTCTGATCAAGAGGTTTTGTTTTCAAACATCGGTAGTGTACCCATATCCCTCGTGGGTAAAACTATCATTCTTCTGGTGACGTACTTCGCTCATTTCTTCCTTGAGCAAGTACTGCCAACTTCCTTTGATTCTGGAGCCACTGTTTAATCACCCATAAACAAAAGGGTTCCAAAATCGTTAAATTCTAAATAGAATGGATTCCCAATAGGTGTAAGATGTTAGGAGACGATCCCTAAGAGTGATTTTGATTTGAGAAACATTCTCTTTAAATCACGAACACATGTCCTACACATCCTACTCTTTCTTCTATTTATTTCATTATTTAAAACCTAAAAATAAAGCTTAGAGATGTATATATATAAGGAAATTTGTTCGGATAAGTCTCAAAAGAGGCGCCCAGTTAAATGGTTTGATTTGATTCAAGATAGTCGTCGTAAATTGTTGCAACCATGGCTGCAAGCATCGTGAGTCTAATTTTTGAAAATTTGAAAGTACAGAAAATGACTACACCAAAGTTGATCTTCTCCTTCGACACTAGAATGGACTTGGCTATAAAAAAGAACAAACTGCCTGATTGAGCCGTCATTCGCTTTGGACAAGGATTCGACAATACCAACATTAAGTTTGGAGACATTACCGTCGCTGTACTGAGAAATAAAATCCCTGAAATGGTGGAGCCCATAGTGGAATTTAACCTGAAGTTGACACATGAGTTCCCACCTTTAAAAAGGCAGACAACTGAGAAGAACGTTGCTACTATTACAAAGATTGCTAAAATCATCAAGGATATGATGGGAACAACTGTTATTACCCCCACCACTCTATTCACTGCACCTATCACTTTCCTCGCTTTAATTAAAGGGAAGGAGATTCAGGTAAATGATGAGCCTATCGCTATGGAGGGTTTGAAGTTCTTGACGACACCTTTTGTGTTTGAAATAGGGTCTAGTTTGAGGTCTACACCTCTGACCAGGACTTAGAAAAGGAACAAGAAGCGAAGAATAGCTAAGATCAAGAAAGTGAAAGCTGTCGAGATTCCACAATTTCCTTGGATGAAGTTGAAGAAGTTGGATTACTCGAGTCTTCCCCTCTCCTAAGAGGGAGCAGGTTTCATCCACTGTTTGCTGCTCTTGATGAAGAGGATGTCCAGAAGATTGTTGTTGCACCGTCTTAATTCTATCACTATAATATTCAAGTACAGACCAAAGAATTTATACCATTACGCAAGTTCGTATGGTCTTTGAGAAGCTATAAAAGAAAAAAAGGTGTTTTGTTGACGAAATCCTCAACAGAATGGGATGCGCTGTGTCACCTCAAATGAGGAGACAGATATTGAAGAATAATAGGTTCGTTTCACAAACTATAAAGAAATTTGAGAGAAGGCAAGAAGGATTACTTCAGCAAACCTCTCAGAAAGTCTGTTCAGATGATTTTCATTTAAGTTCCACCTCTACCACTCCACGATCACCAAGTATTGTTGTCAGACTACATTTGGGAGCCCGTGTTCCTCTCATTTCCATCACCGTCACTCCTACCGCCATTCTTTCCCCAAATTTTAGGGGATGAAAGCCCATTAAATATCATCTTGGGGCAAGAATAATTGTACCCAGGGTAAAGATTAAGCCCTTACCGTGGTTAGAAAGATCAAGGAACAGTAAGAGATTACCTAGTAAAGTGTCTGGTTCAGACACTAGGGGGCCCACCGATTCTCTGCATATGGATGTCACCAATAAGTCACTCGACCCCAAGATACTTGTATCTGAGAAGATGGTGTGGCAACCTAAGGTCATTGAACCAACACATACGGAGAAGCCCGTGATGGAAATATCTGGAGAAAATTCCACATGTGATGTGTTGCCCGCTGCAATCGCCGTGTGGCAACCTAAGGTCATTGAACCAACACATCACAGACTGATGCTAAGGTGCCTAAAAAAGATCCAATTGAAATAAAGTTAGAAAATCTCGGAAAGGACATCAAATAGTTTTCTAAAGAAAGAGAAGATGAATTAGATGATGAAGAGGATTTGACTTATTATATGGATGAAGATTTCGTCGAGATAAATGTCGTGGAAACCCGAGCATCTTCATCCTTACGAGAGGCATCAGGAGAGGAGAGTGTTGTGGAAATATTACAGAAGATTATTCAGCAAAAAGATTAGCAGATAGAGTACATGAAAGCAAAAATGGAAGAAATTATGGCTGCTATTATGACTTTTCAAAGCCAGCCACAGTCTCCAAAGATGGTGCCTATTGCGGTAAACCAACCGTACATGGTACAGATCGACAATAATAAAAAGGAATCCACTTCTATTAATAAAGAAGAAGAGGGTAAGAAAGATCATGTCCATAATTTGATAACAGAGAAGAACGTTAAAAGTTTGATAGAAAAGCAGGTGAAAGAAACCTTGATACATTCCAAAGGCGGTGCATCAAATCAAAGGGGTAGACCATATCCTGAAGAATTTGATGTTGTGCACTATCCCAAGGGTTTGGTACCACCTCTGTTTAAAAATTTTTATGGAACAGGAAACTCTCGACACCATGTGGCACATTTTTGCGCCAGTTGTTGCAATGTAAAGGAAAATGATGCTCTACTCTTCCGACAATTTGTCAGTAGCCTATCAGAAGTGGCATTTGATTGGTATGCAGAATTACCAAATGGTTCCCTTAAAACGTTTGCAAAATTAGAAGATCTCTTCATCAAATGATTTGTCCAAACTCGACACCATATTACTTTCGGTGATTTAGTGATCAAGAAACAAAGAACAGATGAAATTCTATTGGATTACATTCTGCGTTGGAGGAATCTAAGCATGAAATGTTAACCACAACTTCAAAAACAACATGTGATTGATATCTTGTTAAAGAGTATTCATGGACCAATTGCTTTCCTCCTCAAGGGATTCACGACTAAAACTTTTGAAAAATTACTCAGTAATGTCGAGAGTCTTCAAGAGGAATCGAAACAACTTGGTTTCATTGAGAAGTTTGAAAAACAAAGACTCGCAAAAGTCTTCGAGAAAAAGTCTGGGACTGTTGCGACTATTGATAGAGGTAAGCATCCATTGAAAATAAAAGTTAAACAAGCACAACCAAGCCATCAGCCTCCTCAGCAATATCGTACACAATCAGCTCAATAGGGGATGTATAAGACAAATAATATATCAGTTCCAACCCTGACATAGCGTTTACACAGAGTATATCCTCTTAAAGATGAAGCAGTTGATAAAATGCTTCGCAATCTGATCAAGAAACCAGGATTCAACTTGCCAGAACCAAAAAAGCCCGATGAGGTTGACAAGAAGTATCACCCATTATATTTCCCATATCATAGAATGATTGGAAATACTTTGGAGAATTGCAATTCTTTCAAGAATTGGTTGCAATATAATCTCAGTGACGGGAACGATCCCAAAAAAGTATATGAAAGAACCTGGACAAGGTTCAATCAATACAGTTTCGGTTGATCCTATTATTCCGATCGATCCTTACGCAGTCGAAGATGGGTGGAATACAGTTTGGACAAAGTCTTCAAAGAAAATACTGAATCAAATTCAGAATACTTCAGTACAAGCTACAATTCAAGATCGAGAACGTGTTAAGCTAGTATTGTCGATTATGGTAGAAGAATATTCGCAGAAGACTAAAAAACCCATCGAAAAGCCAAAATCTGAAATGAAACTCAATCTTCTGAGATTAGTTACTACGGATTTGGGAGAGAAATCTCTCAAACCACTGACTTCGTATGATTTCTTCTTTGCTCCACGGGGGGCACGTAATACTATGGAATTTGACTTTGGCTAAGTTCTGAATGTTTCTGTTGATGGTATAATTGGGGATGTCTCACCTAATCTCGATACTAATCTCAATCTTTTTAATGATTCTCAAATCATACAGAGTTTTAACACATGTGACGGTAAGCCAAGAGGAAATATTGATCATAATGATTATAATTAAGAAGAAGATGCACCCATTTTTGAATTTCATGGAATGTCGATTGCAATAGAGTTGGAGTTTTTGGATTCAGAAGGAATCATGGAAGAATCAGTTACTCCAGCTCATGTAGAGGCAATTCCAAAATCAAGTCATGATTCAAAAGAGCAGCAGAAATAAATTTGAGAAGTGGAAAATTATTACCTCCGAGAATGGGTCCAAAGGATGAAATGAAACAAACAATTATTTAGGAAAATCTAGTCCCATCGATCGATGAAACACCTGTCTGAAATGGAGAAGAGGAAACAAGTATTAAAGTAGACTATAATATACTAGCCCATCTTAGGAAATTACCTGCTAAGTTGAGTATATTCGATGCCTTAATCCTATCAAAGGAAATGAGAGAAGCTTTAATAAAAGCTTTGCCTAATCTAGAAATCTGTTTAGCTCAACTTGCTAGTACTTCCTCAGATGAGGTTTGTTCATTAAGAGAACAAGCAAAAAGAACATTCACAAATGATGATTTACCACTTGGGACTGCTGATCATAATCGTCCGTTGTATATTTCTGTCAACATCGACAACTTCATGCTCTCCAGAGTATTAGTGGATCTAGGGGATTCCATTAATATAATGAGTTTATGAACTTTGGCATATTTAGACATAGACGCAAGACAATTGACTACTGATAAGATGATGTTAAGAGGCTTCAACCAGAAAGGGGAAAGAGCTCTTGGATCAATTACATTACTAATGAGAATTGGAGAATTAGTAACAACTGTGAAATTCCATATTATTGATTCTGAGACATTGTTCAATGCTCTCTTGGGCCGACCCTGGATTCATGAGAACAGTTTAGTTCCTTTGTTATTCCACCAATGCATAAAGTATTGTTTGGAAGGACAAGAATATTGTATAAAGAGAGATCTGCAGCCATTTTCGATTCATGAATTAGGCATTCATGAAGATGTCAATTACTATACTCCTCTGAAAAAGAATGTTACGCTTCAAGAAGATATTACAAGAAACGTAAAGGGTCCAAAAGATATACAAAGACAAGGTAATCCGATACTGATTCAACAATATTTTATTACCCCTTTACAATAAGAGGGTGAGAGTTCCTCTAGAACTCGTATCTGAGGTCGAGGCCGTGGACGAGGTCGCGGAAGGAATGATAAAATTGATGAACAAATAAATCCAACCATCAATATTGGTTTGGAAGACAGTTCTGATGATGAAAAAATAAGGAAAAGCGTAACGAAAATTAACCAGAAGAAACCTCTTTTTGAAACTGGTTTAGAAGATGAAGAGAAACGTGATTATGGTTCAAAGTACAATCAGATTAATCGCTATCTATTAATTATGGCCTCACCCTGATTTCTACTCATAAATTTGAGGGTCAGATGGTTAAAGAGGTACATAGTGTAGGTATAAAAGCAATTAAGTTTCATCGTGGTTCTTCATCCTCTAATTCTGAAATCAATATTGAACTAGAAGATGAGCTTTCTTCCGAATTAATGGAATTACTTGTTGATTGGTATTCACCTTGTGTTCAAAATCTTGCTTAGCGCGGTCTGGTACCTAAGCAATGGTTGAAAAATCAATCACAATACTTTGAGAAACTTTGGAATAATGATAATCAAGCCTTTAATTCCAAGCAAGGTCTTGGATTCGACATAGTAAGGCCTGTTGATGATACGAAATTTTGCTTAGTTTTTACTAATGGACATGTAAAAGATTGTTTGGAAGTTCTGAACAACTATGAAGAGTCTACAATTGACGATGCCCCACCTGAATTTGAAGACGTGATTAAATCAACTATAGATGAGTTACAAGAAATTAACCTGGGTACCAAAAAGGAATTGAGGCCAGTTTTTATTAGCTCTCTACTTAGTGAAGAAGAATCTATAAATATGATTAAGCTGTTGGCAGAGTTCAAAGATTGTTTCGCTTGGAGCTATGAGAAAATGCCCGGATTGGCGCTAGAAGTTGCAGTACATAAACTGGGCCTAGATCCTACAGCTATTCTAGTTAAGCAAGCTTCAAGAAGAATGTGTCTTGATATTGAACAACAAGTTATAAATGAAGTCAAGAAGTTAATAGAAGCTAAATTCATACAGGAGGAACAATATCCTACATGGTTGGCTAGTATAGTGTCAGTTAAGAAGAAAAATGGGCAAATTCATGTATGTGTAGACTTTAGAGATTTGAATAAAGCATGCCCAAAAGATGAGTTTCCTCTCCCAATCCCAGAATTGATGGTGGATATTGCATCTTCCCATGAAATTTTCTCTTTCATGGATGAATCCTTTAGGTATAACCAAATAAAAATTGCTCCAGAAGATAAAAGATTTACAACTTTCCGAAACCCAATTGGATTTTATTGTTATACTGTAATACCTTTCGGATTGAAGAATGCTGGTGCAACATATCAACGAGCGATGACAAGGATCTTTGATGACCTCATTCATAATCAGGTGGAATGTTATGTGGATGATTTGGTCATCAAAAGCAAATAGAAAGAGATCATTTGTACGATTTGAGAATTATCTTTGAACGGTTACGACAATTTAACCTTAAAATGAATCCCCTGAAGGGCGCATTCGGTGTGACTTTTGGGAAATTTTTAGTGTTTGTTGTTAATTACCATGGTATTGAGATTGATCCGGGTAAGATTAAAGCCATCTTGGAAATGCCACCCCCTAAAAACTTTAAAATAATTACAATCTTTTCAAGGGAGGCTAGCGTATTTATAACGCTTTATTTCTAATTTGTCAGGAAGATGTCAACCTCTTTTTGTGTTGACTAAAAAGGATGCAAAGTTTATTTGGGATGATAAATGTCAACATGCTTTCGAGAGCATTAAGAAATATCTAATGACGCCGCCTGTCTTGGCAGCGCCCATTTCGGGCAGACCTATAATACTTTATACTGCAACTTTGGATGACTCCCTCGGAGCTCTCTTAGCCCAAGTCAGTGATGAAGGAAAAGAGATTGCTCTTTATTACTTAAGTCGTCGTTTAATTCCAACAGAAATGAGATATCCTCCGATTGAGAAACACTGTTTGGCTTTAATCTTCACAGTTCAGAAACTCAATCATTACATGCTTTCTCACAAAGTCAACCTTATCTAGAAGTTTAATCCACTGCAATATTTAATGACCAAACCAACGCTTTCCGGTAGGTTAGCAAGATGGGCCATGGTATTATTGCAATTTGATATGACTTTTGTTCCACTCTGAGCTGTGAAAGGACTTATCCTAGCAGATTTTCTCGTGGCACACCCATTACCGGCTAGTTCCCCACTTAATGATGATTTGGTAGATGAACAGATAATGGATGTAGAAAATTCCAAGGCTCGACGTTGGGAACTATATTTTGATGGGGCTTCTTCAACGCAAAAAAAGATAAAAAATTGCAAACAATAATACCTAGTAAAGCGGGGATTGGATTGATCTTCATTACACAAGAAAATGGGATGTTAAGGTATTCTTATCATTTGATAGAACCATGCACGAATAACGAGTCAGAGTACAAAGCATTGATAACAGGGTTACAATTAGCAATATCAATGGGTATAGCTGATATTAATATTTACTGAGATTCACAGTTAATCATTCAACAGGTTGCTGAGCAATATAGAATTTTGAAGCCTAAATTAGAAAAATATCATCGTTATACAATGAAGTTATTAGAATAGATTCCAAACGTGACAATATGTAGAATCCTAAGGGGAGAAAACACTCTTGCTGATGCTTTGACTAAACTTGCCAAAGAATTTTCATGTCCATAAGAAGATTCATTTAAGATCACTGTTCAAGGACTTCAAGTATTGTCCGAGATAGATGTAGATACTTTGGACAAATTGGGTAAAGAGGAAATAGTAATGACAACCACCGAGACTACAGAAGACTGGCGTCAACCTTTCATAGAATATCTACAAATAGGAAAACTGCCAGATGATAAGTCAGTAGCATATCAAATAAAAAAGAGAGCCCTATTGTTTGCTTTAATAGATAATGTTCTTTATCAAAGGTCTTTCGACCAAATGTAGTTTAGATGCTTGAATGCTACAGAAGCTCAAGAAATTGTTAAAGAGGTACACTCTGAACTTTGTGGCGCTCATCAGTCAGGTCCGAAGATGAAGATGAAAATTAAAAGACTAGGTTATTACTGGCCCGCAATGATGACCGACAGTATGAAAATCACCAAAAGTTGTCACCAATGCCAAGTACATGGAATGGTCTTGCACTACCCACCAAATGTGTTACATCCGACAGTTGCATCATGGTCGTTTGAATGTTGGGGCACAGATGTGTGGGTATTATAGACCCACCATCTTCAAAGGGACATTGGTTTATTCTAGCCGCTACTGATTACTTCTCAAAATGGGCAGAGGTGATATCGTTGAGAGAAGTAAAAGCACAACATTTCTTACAATTCTTCAAGAACCAAATTATCTATCGTTTCAGAATACCACGCAGAATTGTTTCAGATAACGGGTTTGCATTTAAAAGCACAAAGATCAATAATTTTGTCAGAAGACACGGAATTGATTGGCGTTATTCTATAATTTATTATCCAAGGGCTAATGGATTGGCGAGGCTTTTAGTAAGACTCTCTTCCAAATTATAAAAAAGACCTTGGACGGAAATAAAAGGAATTGGCACGAGCAGTTATTAGAAGCCTTA
>NEWO01000742.1:180600-190768 GCA_003013225.1 Phalaenopsis aphrodite
TAGCGCTTTCCTTCTCAATCTGATCTTTTTGCTACCTCTTAGGTTGGATGTGAGTCCCAGTGCTTTCCTCCCCAATGTAGCAGACATATTTCCTTTGGTCAGCTCTTGAGTTTAATATGAGTCTCCATGCTTTCCTTCTCAATCTGATCTTTTCGCTACAGCTTGGGTTGGATGTGAGTCCCAATGCTTTCCTCCCTAATGTAGCAGATATACTTCCTTTTTCACCACTTAGGTTGGATGTGAGTCTCAGTGCTTTCCTTCCTAGCATGACATATATTCTCCTGTAATCTTTTAACTCATATGTAACTTCCCCAGCGGCATTCTGAGTTGTTCTAGTTCCTCTATTTCTTCTAGGTTGGATATGGAGTTTTACTTCTAACCCCTAAATAAATCCTAAGACAACAGATGATATTTTTGTTCGACTAGTTCCATCTCGTATGTAACTTTCCAACGGTATTCCGAGTTCATATAGTCCCTTTTTTGTTTCACTTATTTTCTCCACATTCTATGGGATCAGGATCATATTTTGATTCCTTTTTCCATACATTCTTTAATGTCATAGCGGAATTTTGAGTTTTTCTTTTGCATATACTTTGAAAATCGATATTTGAAATCACTCAAAAATTCAAATCCCACAACAGTTTGAAAACTCATTTACTCATCCCTAGAGAAAATTGTACTCCACCTCACTTCGAACTTGACATTCGATTTATCCAAAGTATGGTTACTTGGACATTCTTGAAGAATCAAGTCGATCATTTTTGTCAACGCAAACAGGCGCGCCGTGCTTGTGTAGCACACCACAACTATTCAGGGTCGATTTGTTGACCTCATTTTTGAGGTCTTCTTTTCCCTTCTCTAGATAGCCTAAGATCTAGCCTTAAGATCTTCCTATTTTGACTCTCTTAGAGGACTAGACTTGGACCCACACCCCTTAGAAATTCAAGTCATTTCTTCGCTCTTTGCAGTTTCATATGGACGGGTGAAGATCCTAAATAATCAATTGAGTCAGTCAAAAAGCCGACATATTGAAGCTCAAATTGAGCTCCTATAGAAATTTGAAAGACGTAGGTGGATACCGTGGTGCGTGTAATGTTTGACTTGCCACTACGAGCGATATGTTTAACTTTGGTCATCACTTATGTGAGGATCGGTGGATAATATACTCGTTAAATGGCTCTAATTGGGTCAAAATAATTTCATTTGTCACGCCACACGCGAATTGAATTTAATTTGATGTTATCAACGACGAATTTGTCTGGATGACTCCGGATAACGGAACGGCTCACGCCGTTGCGTCCGAAACGTTGATTTTAGATAGGGAGGACACCCATTTTGTCGGGGCTCCGAGCGCGAGTAGATCACACGAAATTTAATATTTTCTTAATATTTTCTTTAATAAAAATATATATATTTGATAAAGTTTTTTTATTAAAATAAAGGATTTAAAAAAAACAAAACTAAACCTAATCCTAAACTCTCCTTCACGTGCGCTCCCTCCCTCTTCTTGGGATCCAATTTTGCCCTATCTCTTTTGCTTCACTCAGCTGAGAATCGATGGTTCTATTGCCAGTTTCTCCGGTCACCCTCTTCCTCTATGGTGGCATTTTATCTCTTTCTGTGGTTATAACTGTCAGTTACTTTCTTGTAACGGCCTCTCCCGCTCATGAGCTTGTAGCTCTCATTCTTGAGATCGTATGGGTCCCTTGTCTTGAGCTTCTCCTCCCCTCTCTCAACAATAAATACCCCCAAGGGGGAGGGAAAGACGACGATGTTTTTTTTTTCTTGAGATTACAGAGGGATTTATTACCGGAAGCTTTCATCTCGTGACTTCTTCTTACTCTTTTCACTTCTCGAGCTAGTGAGAAATCGAGGTTAGATTTCAGTTATTTTGAGAACTGGTTATTCTTGATCATGATTTTGATATATTAATACCACATTTATATTATTTGACCCTATTCGAATTCATGTGTTGAAATCTTTTGGGTATCCAATGTTATAGTTCCTATTCTTCTTTCTGCTCTTACTTGAATGCATATACAAGGATTTTTCCTTATGGTTTTGAAATAACTATTTGGGGCTATAATTTTCTATTTCCTTTGCTGTCATATTTGAATATACATTAGGAATTCATCTACAGGTTTTTGAGGATTTGTTTGTGAGATACAGTTTTTCTTCCTCTGCTACCTTCTTTGAATGTACATTGGGATAATATATTTTGGCTTTAGAGCATTCTGTTGGGTCTGTAATCTTGTTTTCTTGATGCCCTATTCAAGAATATTTTTTTAGACGTTTCTTTTTGCCTCATTTTTTTTAAGCTGCTCGATTATCTCTTGTTTGAAAGAGATTTTGGACTTATTTGGCAAAGTGGGCTTCTGTTTTTTAGCTTCACGGTTTCTTTGAATTTGAAATAGATGTACATGGATTCTTTTGATATTTGGGGGTGTTATTGTGCTTTCCTATTTTCCCCATTCGCATAAAGATGTTGGAGATCTATTTCATAGCTTTGATCAATTATTTGGGGGGTTTGATTTTGTTCTTCTTGATGTCCCTATTCGAACATATGTAAGAAGATTGTTTTGATTTGAAATATTAGCTTGAAGTTGTGGTTTTCGTTCTCATGGCTGCCTCTATTTGAATACATAAAATAGTGCTATTCTTTTGATTTTGAACAATATTGTGGGGCTTGGTTTTGCTGCTCTTTCATTCGAATATACTTTGAAGGACCTTAGATGCTTTGGGCAGCTGTTATAATGTCTCAATTTTTCTCTCCTTGTTATCCCTATTTAAATGCTTACAATGGAGATTATATTTTTGACTTTGAACATCTATTTAGAGCTGACATCTAGGTTGTCATGTTCGAATGCATTTTTGGAACTTGTTTTGGCTCAGAATAGCAATTTGGGAATTAGAACTTTGCTCCATTGATTGTCTTACTTGAAAGTATATACATACATATAGATAACATCATTTTGGTTTGGAAAATTAGCTTTGGAGCTCGGTCTGGGTTCTTATGATGGTTCAGTTTAGCCTTTTAACTTGAATTTAAACTTAGATTTTAATGGCTTAATCGTTACCTTTTATGCAATTTGATTTCAGTTTTGTGATGGTTTAAACTTGGTCCTTTATAACATCCTCGGTTTTTGCTCTCTTTACTTCTCTTTGTTTAAATATATGTTGGAAACCATTTTTTGGGTTTGATGAAAACATGTGGAGATCGGTTTTTGCTCCCTTTACTTCCCTTTGGTTAAATATATGTTGGAAACCTCTTTTTGGTTTAAATAATACATATGGAGCTCGGTTTTTACCCTTTTTGCTTTGCTTTGTTTAAATACCTGTTGGGGATTATTTTTCTAGTTTAAAGAATACATGTGGGCTTTGGTTCTTGGTCTCTTTGCTCCCCTTTATTTAAATATAGCCTGAAAATCAGTCTTTATGGTATGAAAATTATATTTAGGCTGCCCCCTCTTTTGAGTATTGCAGGAAATTAGTTTTTATGGCATGGAAGATGTATTTGGGGACTTAGTTGTGGTCCTCTTTGCTGCTTCTTAATCGAAGAACCATTGGAATTTTTTTTATGCTTTGGAATAAATGTTTAGAGCCGATTTTAATCTCTTGTTAGAATTATCTTCTTGTTTACATAAATTTCATAAGTTTGAACTTGGAAACAATGTATTTTTCCTTGAAAAGTTGATAGAGTATGTAACGATCACATGTACAAGTTTAAAGTTTGAACCCAAAAGTAGAAGGTGGATGTTATAGAAATGCTTAAATAGATGCTTCTTTCATTTCTCTTGATATAGGATGTATAAAATTTGTTGAATGAGCATATGAAATATTGAGGTGGCCCATTACTTGGAGACAAGGATTAATAGGCAGTGATACAAGAGAACCATTGGACAACTTAGTTTGTAGCTAAAATATAAAATCAATATTCAATTAGTGTGATACCCTTTCCCCCCTAGATCATTAACAACTCTAACCATTTTTCAAAAGTTTCGAGAATCGGTACTCACAAAAGAACAAATACTACAAACACTACATAGATACTACACTCACAAAAGAACAGATACTACAGACACTACACAGATATTACACTCACGAAAGAACATATATGACACTACACTATAGACACCATATCCTGACTAATACATGCATACATTGGATATCACCTGCACATAAATTTCATACATAACATAGTACATCTTGCACAATACATATAAATATACCACATACCTTTATTTGATAGATCTAAGTATTATTATATATCCTTCTTTTATACTACAGACACTATATCCACACACTACACCCTGCACGACAGATATTACATATCATGTATAGATACTATGGGTTTTATACAGATATTACACTTGCACAAGAAACATATATTACACTCATACACTACATAGTTCACACACTACGCCATACACGACAAATATTACATTTCACATGATCATGTATTGCATATTGATAAGTTCAGATACTACACTTCATGTAAAGGTGCCCGAAACTTTGAG
Source organism: Phalaenopsis aphrodite (assembly GCA_003013225.1). NCBI lineage: Eukaryota > Viridiplantae > Streptophyta > Magnoliopsida > Asparagales > Orchidaceae > Phalaenopsis > Phalaenopsis aphrodite. The sequence goes on from NEWO01000742.1 coordinate 185,118, forward strand.
CAGTTCAGATACTACTCTATTCACCTATTCACTAAATGATAGGGTCTAAGACTGTCAGATTATAGGGGTAATTCGTTGGTGGCCACTAGTTGATGTCGATAGGTTGACCTCGATATATCAGTTGCCTGTGGGATCAAGATAGAGGAAAAGGGGGTCTTGTCTGAGCTTATCCCCAAATTGAAATCTAATATCCCATCTTGAGACTTTCATATGCTCAAGATTTAACTTTTTCTTTTATAATCTGCAAATGTTTACCTGACCCATTTATATCATATAATTGTAGTCTGTTTTCAAGCTTTAGCAGAATTTGATCAGGTATGTTTTGATTTTTTTGATTTTAGTACTTTATTTCCTGCATTCTTCTTTTTATTTTGTACTGTATTGTGCTTTATTACATGTCCCATGCAGCATAGACTCTTTGTTTGTTCTTTGTTGTACTGTATACATTTACCAGCATTCACACTTTAGCTGCTACCTTTCTAGTATGTTTGTGTAATCCCCTAGGATAGGTCGTTCGAGGCATGTTTTTTTAATTATTGTTCTCTCTTCTCTCTCTCCTCTTCTCGGAACGAGACAACGACGTGGTTGGTTGATGATTCATCTTCGGAGAACGGTCGAGACAACTACCAAAGATGGAAGGATGAGTTTTTGCCTGGATAGACTTAAATAACAAACCTATACGATGTCAAGGTTGTTTGTTCGACACGACGTAAATCCTCACATTATCTTTTAGGACTTTCTATGATTTTATATCTTATGTCAAATCCTATACTTTTTAGGATTTTGAGGTCGTCATTTAGTATGACATAAAGCCTCACATTTTCTTAGGCTGTTTGCATATGATATACAGATAGTTTGAGATGTTACTGAATTTCCTTCAGTATCTTTGACATCTCCTACTTTTCGTTCATTTTGATTCTGAAAATAACAATTCCTATTTGAACCTATCCCATTTGATTTTCCCTATGAACAATCATGGAAACTTAAATGTTAAATTCTTGAAAACAAAACCTCTAATCATTATCAAGAGTTTTCTTAGATGACTTCAGTTGTCTAAGATGTAATTAACTATAGGGGCTTGCTCCTATAGGGAATTTAAGAACCCAGATTAATCTAAACCCTATTTAATATGTGTATTAGATAAGAGAATTTGTCGGTTATAAATTTCACAGACCAAAATAGAGTCATAAACTTCTAAGTTTAAATAGTTAAGCCTACCAATAAATGATACGTCCATCCTTCAAGATGATATACCATTTATGGTATCGTGCACAACTATTTAAACTATTATATATATGAGGTTTACTCGGTCTCATCATTTTTCAAAAAATTAAAAGTTACCATTTTCACAAAATTAAAATTATATTATATATATTAAATTCTAAATTTAAATTTTACAATCCTATTTTTGAAAGAAAAAATAGCGGACAGAGCTAGCATAGTGGGCAGCATAGCCATCTTCAACAGCAAAACCTGTCTTCCTCGACTAAATCGATATTTCTTCCTTAGATTTAAACAACGAAGCCATAGGACTTTCAGGTTGTTTGCTTATGCAACGTAAATCTTCATCTTAACTTTAGGCCTTCGTATAGCCCTGCTATACAATATAAGCCCTAACTCGTCTTAGGGTTCTCATGACCTAAATCCTCACATCTTCCAGGCTATTTGTATGATCGTTTCACACCCCTAACTAATAAAATTGATAGGATGAAAAACCTAAATATTTCTCCTCAAAACTGAAGCCAATCATTAGGATAGTTTGGGAAGTCATCGGGGTTCTCCTCTGGATCCATGACATTCTCTAGTTCTTCCTCCATTGGACTCTACCAAAAAATGTTCCAAATTTGAACCAATCCCCTTTCACACCTCTACGTTCAATCTCATTGAAAAGTCCTACCCTTTGAAACTCCTTGAAGATAACATTTCCTGATTTTTATCGAGAGTATTCTTAGGTGACTTAGATCATTTAAGATGTAATTAACTATAGAGGCTTACCCTTATAGGAAGCATGTCCGAACTTAGCTTAATATAATAATCCTTTATTTTAAATAGGGGAACTTGTAGGTAAATACAAAGGTTTCACAGACCAAACGGATGTCATATATTCCTTAGTTTATTTGATCGAGCCTCATCCTCAAGTCTTATGTTTAACTTTCGGGATAGATACAAGATTTAAGGTACAACGCACTTTCATTTAAACTATGAAAAATATGAGGTCAGTTTGATTTCATATTTTTCTAAAACTATATATATATATATATATATATATATATATAAATGAAAACGCCCTTCCAAAGCGTGCGATTGGATTTTGATTTCGGTGACCGACAGCTTCTTTAAGGCAACTCCCCCCACCAAAAATAGCGCTGACAGTATTTTATGAATAATAACATTAAACACTTATTGTTGGGATTCTATGCAAGTATAAATATCATTATCAAATAGTATAAAACTTTCTATTAATGTCCCAAATATCGATCCCATGAGGATGATTTAAATTTGAAATGTTAAATTAAGTAGGGAATTTATAGAAATACAATGAAATTACTATCACTTATTTTGAATATTTTAAAAACTATCAAAACTAAATTATTAACTACTAGCAAGATTTAAATGCAAAGTTTAAAAAATCAACTAGTAAACTATGTTTATGTGATGAAGTTTTCTAATAAGAAAAAACATCTTTCATACTAGACTGAGTTTTTGGTGAAATTAGATGAAATAGCTGGTTTAAATTTGTATTGTACCAAATCTGGGCAAATTTAATTCTCTACCTTAATTCAATGTTATAGAAAATTATTCGAGAGGAGGATACTTGCTCCCACTCCAGAGCTCTCACTTCCCTTCCCCCGAAGGCTAACTCTCTCTTTAGTTATTATATTCTATGATCGAATTGGGGATTTTAGTTTGTCACTCTAAAAGTCTCCAATTCTACACCCAATAATGTATATTTTCTTATTTATTTACACTTAATTCCATGAACAAAATACTCTTTCATGGACTTAAATGTGATTCCCACTTTGTTGTAGAACTCATACTCCATTTCCGGGATCATATGTTTCATAACATATTTTAATATTTCAATTGGCTAGATCAAAAAGTAAATTAAGGGTAGAGTTTAAAAACCATCACAATTTATTTTATATTTTATCATTGGCACATCCAACTTATCTCCTCATTTCACCATATCTCAGAGTAGGGAGAAAGATAGAGGAAACTACTCTGACTTCATGAGAAACATACAAAAAACACAAATTTAATATATAAAAGAAAGTTCATACAATATTTATAAACAAACAACACTTATCTGAAACTCTTTCTTAAAGCAAATCCCGTGCAGCCTCTCTTAGAAGATGTAGGAAGAAGAAATCTCTCACTTCTCTCTCTCTTCAACACTTTTAGAGAATAGTTCACATTTAAACTCACCACAAAAACTAAAAAATATAAAGAAATTAAGTGACTAACAGTGTGGAATGGCGTGGAAGGATGCAAAGTGGCATGAAGGGGGTCGAAGAGATGCAAAGAAAGACCATGAGCGAGCGGAGGAGTACAATGAGAGTCTTTTCTGATTGATTTTGTGTCTAAATAGAGCCTAAGGTTGGTTTTCCAATATGTACATCCAAAAATTCTTTAAAAAAGATCCAAATTTGTTGAATCTTTTAGAAACAGGGTCAGCACAGACACTAGCGCCGTCGGCACCCATTATGGCTCCGCCGGCACCAGTGGCCATTTAGTTTAGACAGAGCTTGATCAATCGGTGCCCAGTTTGACATGGTCTGCGCTAAACAATCTTTCAAAAACTCCATTTTGACTCCAAATGTCATCCTTTTTACTTTTTTGCTTCAAGTCCTAAAATCAACAACCTGAAATAAAACATGAAAAATACCTTCCTTTAAAGTGCAATATCACTAAAAATAAGTATAAAATATGGGTTAAAAAAAACATATATTTTTAGTGTATCAAGAGGCTGAACATAGTCCCATGACGTTTGAGTGGACATCCCACATATATGACATTACAAGTGATGCCAACACGGATAATTAGGATTGTTGGATGAGTTGAGATGGTGTGGAAGTAAAGGAATCCATGGATCAACATTGTTGTTATTGATCGAAAGCTCTAATACCACAAAGAGAAGATAAATCAGAGAAAAAAGTTTGAAAATGATAAGTATCGTGTATTCGAGACACTAAAATTTTTTCTATCATTCATTACTTTTACCCATACATTGTTTCTCTATCTATTGCCTAGCTTGGCGTAGCCTAGTCATTTCATTAGTATTTATTAAGGATATATATTCACTTGGTGTGGTGACGTTGTAAACTATTCAATTGTTGTGGGTAGAAGTTTAAACTAGCCAAGCCTGAGCGAGCCAAGGTTTGGTTTGAGTTCAACTAGTTAAAAAATATCACTGCTTGTGTTCGACTCATTTATAAATTGAGCTCATAAAATTTATTTTTGTTCAGGTGGTTTGCTTAGCGAGACAAGCACGAGTTGTTCCTGAACAACAAGCCGTTTTGATAACCGTAGTCACACAATTGTGGGTTCTTAATGGTGGATGTGAATTATAATTCTTATTATGTTTATTGATGTATTCATTAAAATAGATTTTCTTATATGTAATTATTATATAATTAATAATACACACACACACAGACACACACACACACACACACACACACAGATATATATATATATATATATATATGAATAAAAAGATGGTGGAGGCTAGCTCTCTGGGTGCTAGGGTTTCTGCGACATGACTAGTTGGAGGTTGATACATCAAAAATATATGCATTTTTAGACCCACATTATATACCTATTTTTGGCGATATTGTACTTTAATGGAAGATATTTTGATGTTTATTTAGAAGTTATTGATTTTTAGGGCTTAAAGTAAAAAGAAAGCAAAAAGGATGAAATTTGGAGTCAAAATGACATTTTTGAAGAAATGTTCAGCGCCGACAGCGTAGAGAAAATTAATGCGAAGGTTTTTTTCTCAGCGTCGACGATACCAAAGGTGGTGCAGACCCCGTTTCTAGAAGGTTTGAAGTATTTGGACGATTTTTTGAAGATTTTTTAGAGGCACCTCTTGGAGAACCAACCTTCGACTCTGTTTGTGGCCGAATTTCATTAGAAAAAGTGCTCCTCTACATTTTTCACTCCTCTACTTTCTTTTTTTGCACCACATCATTCCATTCCATTTCCATATTGAAGTCAATTAGTGATTTTTCATTCATAGTTTAGAGTTTTTGTGGTGATATTTAGTGTGAAACGTTCTGTAAGAGTGTTGGAGAAGGAGAAAAGTTAGAGATAACCTCTTCCTGTATTTCTAAGGAAAGGCTAAAAAGGATTTGCTTTGAGAAAGTGTTTTAAGATAAGTATTGTTTGTTTATTAGTGTTGTATGAACTTTCTTTAAAATATGAAATTTTTGTTTTGCTATTTCTTTCTCATGAAGTTTGAGTAGTTCCCTCTATCTTTCTCCCTACTCTGAGATATGGTGAAATGAAGAGATAATATGAATGTGCCAATATTAAATTGTAAAATAAATTGTGATGTTTTTTCAACTCCGAACTTAATTTACATTTTGATCTGACCAATTGAATTGTTAAAATGTGTTGTGAAACATATGATCCGGGAAATGGAGTAT
>NEWO01000742.1:191493-207239 GCA_003013225.1 Phalaenopsis aphrodite
ATTATTATTAAAAAAATAAATAAAATTTAAAAATCAAAAATCCAAATAGAAATATTTTTATTATAGTGTTTTACTTTGCTTGCTTTATTTGTTTATGCGAAATATTGAATCTGAAGATTTAGTACCTTACGATTCAGAATTAGAACGCATTATTAGAAAAAAATGAAAAAAACAAAGAGAAATAAAAAGTTTACATAAAAAAGGTGAATAACTTAGATAATCCAATAAATGAAAATCGACAATGACCTTTAAAAGATTATGCAAATCCGAGAGCTGATGAACTTCACCTAACTATTCAAAATCCTAATGTTGGTGCTAATTCATTTGAGCTTAAACCTGCTATTATCCAAATTATACAGAATAATTTGTTTGGAGGATCACCTTATGAAGATCCTAACTTACATCCTGCAAGATTTTTTTAAAATTTGTGCTACATTTAAATATGACGAAGTGTCTTATGATGCTGTTAGGCTTAGACTTTTTCCATTTTCATTAAGGGATAAAGCCAAGGTTTGGTTAAATTTGTTACATCCTAGATCTATTACAACTTGGGGAGAACTATCACAAAAAATCTTGGCTAAATATTGTCCACCCTTACAAAACACTAAGCTTAGAAATGATATTACATATTTTTTTTCAGTTTGAAGGGGAATTAATATATGACGCCAAGAAAATATTTAGAAAACTTCTTAGAAATTGTTTGCATCATGCTTTACCAGATTGGTTAATAATTCAAACATTTTACAATGGATTAGTAGGATCACTGAGATCTATTGTAGATGCTATTGCGGGTGGTTCATTAATGTCAAAACCTTTTGATGAAGCATATTCTTTAATTGAAGAAATGACTACTAATAACTTTTAATGGCCCACTAAAAGGTTAAATCCTAAGAGAGTAACAAGAGTGTATGACTCTGATGCAATGTCTATTTTTACATCTCAAATTGTTGTTATTTCTAAAAAGATTGATAAAATGGGAATGAATTATTCTCAAGTACCCCAATATTAGAGGAGAATTCATTGGGATAGATTATTGATACTCAATCATCTTATGAAACTTTAAACGCTATAAATTATCAAAATAACAATCCCTATTCTAACTATTTTAACCCTTGTTGGAAAAATCACCCTAATTTCAGTTGGAATAATTATAATAATTCGGTGAATCCATCCTGAATTATCGAAATAACAGTCCCTATCCATATTTTTGACCTTGTTATCCTCTGGCATTTAATTCCAACCCTAACCCACAAGTTATGGAAAAGAAGTTGATGATGGAAGAAGTAATGTTGAATATGAGAAATCAGTTACAAATTCAAGGGCCTGCTATTAGAAATATTGAAAATCAATTAGGAGATATTGTTACTGCACTTAGTAGTAGACATTCTGGAATTCTTTCAAGTATTGTGGAAGGTAATCCAAAAGATCAAAATAAAGAGCAAATTAAAGTTATTCAATTACGAAGTGGAAAAGAAGTTGAAACAAGGATCCAAAGAGAAACTGAAGTTGATGAAGAATTCGAAGAAATGGAAAATGATCAAAAGGAAAATGAAAAAATACAAAGCCCAGCACAAAAACCATTACCTCCATTTCCTCAAAGACTAAAACAGAAGAATAAAGATAAACAATTTAGAAAATTTTTGAAAATCCTTAAGAAGTTAATGATAAATATTCCTTTTGTTGAAGCTTTGGAACAATTGTCAAGTGATGCTAAATTTATGAAGGATGTATTAAATAAGAAAAAGAAGTTTACAAATTATAAGACTGTTGCACTTAGTGAAGAGTGTAGGACTATTATTCAGGAAAGCTTTTTAGAAAATTAAAAGATCCTGATAGTTTTACTATACCTTGTGCAATTGGAGAAAAGTTTTACACAAAAGCTTTATGTGATTTAGGAGCAAGTATCAATATTATGCCTTCATTAATTTTTAAATGTTTAGATTTGGGAGAAATTTTCCTTACTACTGTAACTCTTCAGTTAGCTGATCGATCAAAAACTTATATAAAAGAAGTTTTAGAAGACGTGCTTGTAAAAGTGGATAAATTTAATTTCCCTGTAGACTTTATAGTATTGGATATGGAGGAAGATAAAGATATTCTCATTATTTTAGGGAGTCCATTTCTTGCAACAGGGAGAGCTGTATAAAATATGCAAAAAGGAGAATTAATGATGAGAGTTAATGATCAACAACGTTTACAAGCCCATATGGAACATTTGCTTTTCGTAGAATGTTTTTTGGACTATGTAATGCACCAACAACATTTCAAAGATGCATGATGTCAATTTTTAGCAATTTTATAAAGCATGGAATGGAAGTGTTTATGGATGATTTTTCTATGTTTGGGACTTTGTTTGAGTTATGTCTTAATAATTTAGAAAAAGTTTTGGAGATATGTGAAAAAATCAACCTAGTCTTAAATTGGGAAAAATGTCAATTTATGGTTGCAGGAGGTATTGTTTTTGGGCATAAAATTTCTCAAAAAGGCATGGCAGTAGATCCTCAAAAAATCCAAGTTATCAAAAAATTACCACCTCCTAATAATGTTAAAGGGGTGAGAAGTTTTCTAGGACATGCTGGTTTTTATAGGCATTACATAAAACATTTTTCAAAAATAACTAAACCCTTATACCAACTTTTAGAAAAAGATACAAAATTTTATTTTAATGAGGAATGCATAACAATATTTGAATTATTTAAGAAAAAATTAATCACTACAACTATATTAGTACCACCTGACTAAGAGAGACCATTTGAAATAATGTGTGATGCTAGTGATTATGCTATTGGGGTTCTATTAGAACAAAGACACAATAAATTTTTTAAAGTTATATATTATGCTAATAAAACTGTAAATAATGCTCAAATTAATTATACTACTACTGAAAGAAAGCTATTAGTTATTATTTATGCCTTTGAAAAATTTAGATCTTATTTAATTGGAATTAAATATGTAGTGCATATAGATCATTCTGCTATTAAATACTTGATGCAAAAGAAGGATGCTAAATCAAGATTAAATAGATGGATACTTCTATTGCAAGAGTTTGATTTTACCGTGGTACATAGAAAGGGAAATGATAATCAAATAGCGGACGATTTATTTAGAATAGAAATAGAAATATTAACTAATTTTGCAAATGAAATTTTAGAAAATTTCCCTGATGAACATTTATATAATATTGATGAAATGATGTACAGTGGTATGCTGATATAGTAAACTATATTGTAAGTGACATTCTACCACCTGATATCAAGAGTCCACTACTAAGGAAATTTATCTATGATTCGAAAGCCTATTTTTGGGATGACCCATGTTTATATAAACAATGTAAAGATTTAATTATTAAAAGATGTGTTCCTTATGAAGAAACTCAACTGATAATTGAAAGATGCCATAGTTCTGAATTTGGAGGAAATTTTGAAATAAATAGAACTGCATATAAAATTTAGCAAGATGGATTTTATTAGCCTACTATTTTTAGAGATGTTAATGAATATATTAAAATATGCGATAAATTTCAATGAGTAGCAAATATTTTCAAAAGAGATGAAATGCATCTAACTTACACATTAGAAGTTGAAATTTTTTATGTGTGTAGATTAGACTTTATGAGATTATTTATGCCTTCATTTGGAAATTTATATATATTACTTGTTGTTGATTGTATGTCTAAGTGCATTGAAGTTATTGCTATGCCAAGATGTGACACTCGGAGTGCTTCAAAATTTTTAATTAAAAATATTTTTACAAGATATGGAATGCCGAGAGTAATCATTACTGATGGAGGATCTCTATTCAGGAATAAGAGAATCAAATGATTAATCAAGAAATATGACATAATGCATAGCTTCTCTACTACTTATCATCCTCAAACTAGTGGTCTAACAGATATATCAAATCATGAAATTAAATGCATTTTAGAAAAAGCTGTAAATCATTATAAATTGGATTAGTCTGCTAGACTACATACTGCATTATGTGCAAACATAACTGCTTAAAATCTTATAGGAATGTCCCCATATAGATTGATTTCTAGAAAAACATGTGATTTACCAGTAGAATTGGAACATAAAGCATTTTAGGCTATTAACGAATTTAGTTTTAATTGAAAGGATGCTTGTGAGAAAAGGTTTTTGCAACTCAATGAACTTGAGGAGATTGGAAATGAAGCATATGATAATGCAAAAATCAATAAAGAGAAAATAAAATTATGGCATGATCGAAAGATTATTAAGAAGAAATTTTAACATGGATAAGAAGTTCTATTATATAATACAAGATTGAGATTATTTCCAAGAAAACTAAAATTCAGATTGTTAGGACCATTTAAAGTGATTAAAGTCTATCATTATGGAACTATTACTATTAAAGATCCTATCACTGAAAAGATATTCAAAGTTAATGTGTATTATTTGAAACATTACTATGAAGGGCACATACCTCAATTTAAAGAAGTTTTAATGTTAAGTCAACCCAAGACGGTAAAACAAGCACTTTATGGGAGGCAACCAATACTTATATTGCTATGTATTACTATTTAGTTTGTTAAGTGTCTTATATATTAGTAGATAACAATTCTACACAATTGAATTTATTATAAATTAAGTCAAATATTGGTATACGAGAAAAATTTGCAATCAAATTGATTAAAAAAATGAAAATCGCATTTTTGGCCTCTGAGGCTGATGACACCAGAATGGGAGCCAAAGACACCCTAGATAACGGACATCAGCACGGCAGCGCCAATCGGGAACACCGATGGCGTCGAGTGAGTTTGGATGGTTTTAGATGACATAGAAACATCCTTGGACGCCTAGTAACCTCTTATTTTTGGATTCCATGGCTTCCGAATCCAAAAATACTTTAAGGTATGGAGTTTTCAACAAAAGAAAGTTTATTAGTTTTGACACACAGTGATTATACGATAAAGTTATTATGAAGAGGAGATTTATTACGGAAAGAGGATTTATTAATCATGGAGTGATCAATCCTATTGGTCCGATAAATAAAATCATTCTGCAAAGGCGTTGGAAAGTTTTGTGTTACACTACATTTGCGGTTGTTGTACCTGTGGTGAAAGAGTTTTATGAAAACTTACATGGAATTACTCAAGGTGTTGTCTTCGTATGAGGTAAGGCTGTACCATTTACTCCTGCAAGGATTAATAAATTGTATATGATAGACAACATTCCAATTTGTCAATACACAAATTTCATTCGTGCACAAGATTTGATGCAAGATGTGTATAATCGTCTTACGGATGAAAGTGATCTGTGGGAGATATGACATGATAGATATGTTAGTTTCTCCACTTCATTACTTAATCCAATTTCAAAGCAATGGCATTTCTTTATTGTTGTAAAATTACTCCCTACTATGAAAATTAGTAGAGTCACCAAAGAATGTGCTATTTTAAATTACTGCATTCAAATGGAAAAACCCATTGATCTATGGTTTATTATATTTAAATCTATTATGGGTATCCTTTCTAATGGACCAATTTATGGACTTGGGCATCCACCTACCATCTTTATGATTTGTATTCAATCCCAAGTTCAATATGAAAGTTGGGAAAATACTTTATTACCTTGGGAACCCATGAATCATATAGATGAGAATTGTTGTGGAAATGAAAATGAAGTATTAGAAGACATCATAGATCAATCTTCACATGATTAAATACCTTTTTGATCACCAAGATCGGAGAATGAAAGAAAATTTTGATTACACTAGAACTTTTGAAGATGAATTAGTTGGATGTCTAAAGGAAACAGGTGGATCGAAGAAAATTCGACAGATCAATTCTCGTACCAATTCTTCTACAACTTATATGTTCATTACCAATCTATGGGAGATATTAGAGGAGGAGAAAGAACTAAAGATGAGGTGTAATAATTGAAGACTTTAAATTCTCTATCTATTTTAGAACATTATATATATATAGTGTAATTGTGTGGATCTAATTTGATTTGGTTTGTTTTTTGGGCTTTAGAATTCTGAACTTTAATTGTGTGTATAGTTTTGTGACAACATTTAGTGTTGTGACTTTATTTTGACAATGATTTATAATTAGTTTATTTAATATGTGTGATTGTATAATTAAAAAATGTGTTTGCAAAAAGTGTACTTTCATATATAAAAGTTACTTTGTTGTTGATTCTGAAAATTTGTATTAGTGAAATGTTTTGTTTTGTGAATTATTGTTAGAAAAAAATTTGTATTTAAAATACTTAAAATTTTGGAGTAAAAAAAAATCAAAATATGAAATATTTAGGCCTTCAGCGCTGACAGCGGCGGAATTTGCGTCGAGGGTGCCCTCGACCTGACAATAGATTTTAACCCCTAAAAATTCACAATTTTTGTTGTGGTCACCATTTTTACGCTTAAGTCATCTTCATCCTTCAATTTGAGCGGCAAGGGCTTGATTGTGTTCATATTTGAGGCAATTTAGAGACCAAAAGACTTCGGATTTCATATTCTCTAGGTAATAACTACACTTTAAACCAAAAATTTTTTATTTTCACCAGGGATTTATCTCACATTGCATGGTTCTGAAAATATGAAAATTTTTTTGAGAAATTTCTGAGAAAATCTTTTGTTGATGAACTCTTAATAGTGATTTGAAGTTTAAAATGCTTTACATTTTAATTTTTGGAATTTTATAATTTATTCAGGTTCTTAAAAATTTTCTAGATTTCCTATGACACCTAGATCGAGCAAAACGAAAGTAGAATATGACGTGCAGAGATTTGTTAGCTTTAGAGCCAGTGCTGAATTTCATAGCATTTGTGAAAATAAAAAACTAATTCAGGACCAAAGTTTTAAAAATCCAAGAGGAGAAGTTGAACGTTTGATTATTGTCCGGCAATGAGAAAACTTTTGTTATTTTACTGTCGATGCAATAGCTTGGATTTTAATGGAGTTTTATGCTAACCTTCTTGAAGCTTCTGATGATTATGTATTTGTTTGTAGAAAAAGGGTAGAATTTATTCCAAAGAAAATAAATGAGTTTTATTCTGTAGAAGGTGTATAGATGCCAATATCATTCTTTTTCTGTTATAGATCAGGCTTTAGATGAAGTTATTTCTTTTCCGACTAGTGAGAAAGGGGCTCGAAAAATAAAAAATGGAGTTAAAGTTAACTTTCCCCGTACTAGTTTAAATATATTATCTAAAGCCTAACATTATTTTATTTCTGGAAGAATGATTCTTACAAACCATCATAGTGAGGTTAAAAAAGATAGAGCCATGCTGAACTACTGTATTCAGAAATTTATGAACATAAGTATGGGCTATATTTTTATATGAACACTTAATCTATTGCTCTAGGAGAGACTTTTGGTGGATTGGCACACCCTTCTCTTATTTACACACTTTGTTAGCAGGTAGGAGTTGATTTTAGACCTGATGAGGAGAGGATTGAGCCTCAGAGACCTATTGGGCCTGCAAACATCAAGACATATGAATATCATGTTGACTGGAGATCTGGTAGTAAGGCTAGAGATATTCCTTCTACTTTTAGGGATATTCCTTCTACCTCTATTGGACCTACTTCTAGTGACCCCAGCAATAGAGAACTTTTTGGTCAAATGATGATACAACAGGGAGATATTTTGAGGATGGATTATAGAATGCATAATATGGAAGCCAGAAATGCTCACACTGATGATATGATTTGGCAAAAAATTGAGTATGTGCTGCTTATGATGACACTTTAGTTAGATACTTAAGGGGAGAACATTCATTTCAGTTCCCTGTTCACCATATGTTTACTCGATATCAACAGCAAAGGTTGGATGTAGATGTAGATGAAGACGAAGATGATATTGACTAGTGATCTTTTCTTTTGTTTGTTTGTGTTTGTACTGTGTGATTGTATTGTTTGTGTTGTGATGTTGTTTAAACTTTGTTTTTTATGTTAGGTGAAATTGTAATGTGGATGACTGTTTTCATTTTTAAAATTTTGTTTTGTTCTATTGTTATTTTCCGCACTTTGTTCTGTCTTGTGATTAGCTCTTTCTCAGCAAATTTTATATGTATTATGTGCAATTTAATGTTTTTAGCTTTGTAGTTTTCATTTTAGCACTTGCAGATTTTCAAAATTTATGTTCAAAAATAAAAATTTCCAACAAGTATAATTTTTTTTATGTATTTAATGCTTTATTTTTCCCTACATTTTTAAAGCTCTTCATGTAAAAATCTTTTAAAATTTTTTGTTTTTTGGGGGGAGAAGAAGAAAAATCATTTTTAGAAAGAGAGAAAGAACTTAATTTTATTTGTCCTCACTTAAATATATTTTCAAAATTTTTAAATTTAACATGACCTTTGGTATTAGATGTTAACTTTGGATAGCTATATTCTTGTTTCTAAATATATAGTAAATTTAAGTAAAAATTTTCAATAATAAAGGTTAATTCTAGAGGCTAAGATAATTGATAAAGGAGAACAAGACTATGTTTTTCTATTTTTAATAAAGGAAATTTGTATTTTAGATGTATTAAAAATCTTAAAAGATTCATGTAAAAATAAAAGAATTAAACTTTATGAAAGATTTAAGATATTATAAATTTGTTAAGTGAAGAAATGTAAAAAGTTTTTAACTTTAAGAAGAGGGTAGTGAAGTTCAAAATTATTAATGGCTATCCAGATATAGTAATTCTTACATATATAAAAAAAAGAGATGAAAAAAAGAAAGAAAAAAAAAGGATTAAATAGATCCTGAAAAGAAAATAAAAAGAGGAGAAGCTTGAGGAGATGCTTAATTAAAATTTGGGGAGATGCCAAATTAAAGATTAGCTTCCCTTGAATCAACTTAAGAAAAAAGACTTGAACATATTTTCTAAACTTCTTATTTGAATGTTAACTTATTTATTAATAATGTTTTAAGAAGTTCTTTTTCATATGAATTTGCTAAGTGACTTTAATATATCAAATTGCAATTTTTCTTAAAAGAAATAGAGGATCAGAAACCTTAGATTTAATTATTGAATGTCATTACACCTTTAGTATTAACTGAAGTTGTTTTGAATTTTTCTGAAGTTATACTATTATATTTGGAAAACTAAAATATGGAAGTCTAAAATTTAAGGTCTTTATCATAAGTCATATTTTTTTATGTAGTAAAAGAGTTACTTGAGGACAAGCAGCATGTAAATTTGGGGGATTTTGATACACCAAAAATATATGCATATTTTATACCTATTTTTTATGATATTGCACTTCAATGGAAGGTATTTTGATGTTTTCTTCCAGGTTGTTGATTTTTAGGGCTTAAAGCAAAAGAAAACAAAAAGGATGAAATTTGGTGTCAGAATGACGTTTTCGAAGAAATGCTCCGCGCCCGCAGCATCGAGGGTAGCGCCGACAGCGTAAAACAAATTAACGCGTAGATTTCTTACTAATCTTCGATGGCACCAGACCAGTGCTTATGGCGCAAGACCAGTGTCGACGACGCTAAAGTCGGTGCAGACCCCATTTCTAGAAGGTTTGATGTAATTGGATGATTTTTTGAAGTGTTTTTGGAGGAACCTCTTAGAGAACCAACCTTAGGCTCTATTTGAAGCCAAATTTTATCAGAAAATGCGCTCCTCTACTTTCATTTTTTGCACCACATCATTCCATTTGGAGTCAATTAGTGATTTTACTTTCATAGTTTAGAGTTTTTGTGGTGAGATTTTGTGTGAAACTTTCTATAAGAGTGTTGGAGCATGAGAACAGTTAGAGATACCTTCTTCCTCCATTTCTAAGGAAAGACTACAAAGGATTTGCTTTGAGAAAGAGTTTTCGGATAGGTATTGATTTTTTATCAGTGTTGTATGGACTTTCTTATATAGATGAAATTTGTGTTTTGTTATTTCTTTCTCATGAAGTTTGAGTAGTTCCCTCTATCTTTCTCCCTACTTTTAAATTATAAAATAAGTTGTGATTATTTTTTAACCCTGAACTTAAATTACTTTTTGATCTAGCCAATTGAATTGTTAAAATGTCTTGTGAAACAATGATCCAGGAAATGGAGTATGATTTTTACAATAGAGTAAGTATCACATTTGATTCCATGAAGGAGAACATCGTATATGGAATTAAGTGCAAATAAATAAGGAAATATTCTTTTTTGGGTGTAGAATTGGAGAACCTTTAGGGTGACATACTAAAATCTTTAATTCAGTCTTAGTGTTTAAAAACTGAAGCGAGAGCTGGCTTTCAGGTGATCGGAAGTGGGAGGTCTAGAGTGGGAGCCGGTATCCTCCTAGCCTAGGCACAAATTTAGGGACTAAACACTGAGATTATCCAATGATTTTTTATGCAATGTATCAAGGTAGAGAATTAAAATTGCCCCTATTTGTCACAATACATATTATGAACATTTATCTCATCTCATTTTACCGTAGCCTCATTGTAGTGGGAAGGATGTTTTTTCACATTAGAATCTCTGTTACATAAACATAGTTAATAAATTAGTATTTACTATTTTAAATTTTACATATTTGATTTGATAATTGTTTAGAAATTTAATTTTGATTACATCTCAACAATTGAAATTAGTGACAATGATTTCAATTGACTTTCAGTGAATTTCCTAGCAAATTTGTCATTTCCAATTTAAACTATTCCCGTAGGATCGATATTTGGGGCTTAAATAGAATGTCCATTATTACTTGATAATGATACATATACTTGCGTAGAATCATATTAATTGATTATATTTAATTAAATTTTACACAATCTATCGCAACAAAAAAATTTGGATAAGAGCTCTTGCTGTGGTGGTGTTCCTACTCTATAATGTTTGTTTTCCTTCACGTTTTCCATTTAGTTTTCTGTTTTTAG
The DNA here is from genome assembly GCA_003013225.1 of Phalaenopsis aphrodite. Classification (NCBI taxonomy): domain Eukaryota; kingdom Viridiplantae; phylum Streptophyta; class Magnoliopsida; order Asparagales; family Orchidaceae; genus Phalaenopsis; species Phalaenopsis aphrodite. The sequence continues at coordinate 202,323 of NEWO01000742.1, forward strand.
TGATTTCTCAAAGTTTTTCTTCTTCTGGGGCTTGCTGGTGTTTAAACTTTACTGTTTCATTGTGTTTACACTCTACTGTTTCATTACTTGGAACCTCTTGTTTTTGTGCTAAGCCATCTGTTTGCTTCTTTGCTGAGAAGCATATGGCTGATTACACTCATATTGATGCTGAAACTAACTCCCATTGCACCAAGGCAACTTATGTTGGGGTAGTGGGTAAAGTGCTAGAAACTTCTCAGGCCCAATCATTCCATGATGCTGCTGTGGGCAAAGAACCTTGCACTTTTCTTAATCCCTTAGAAATCAAAGAGGGTAAGTCTATCATTTTCTATAATGAGGAGGATTTAACCTCTCTAAAGACAGACTGTAAGTTTACCCTCATTGATAAATTCAAACTTGGGCATCCGAAAATGGAATTAGTGAGAATATTTTTTGATAACTTTCCATTTGTTGGTGCTTGGCAGCTGGGGTTGGTGGATGGTAGGCATAACATGATAAAATTGACCTTAGAGGAAGATTATGCTAGACTATTTGGTAAACAAACAGTAATATTGGATGGAATCCCTATGAAGATATTGAAGTGGACACCTGCGTTTGACCCCAGCAGAGACCCCCCAATAGTTCCTATTTGGTTTAAATTTATAAGACTTCCACTGCATTTTTTCAATCACAAAGTTATGTTTAACATTGTTCTTTTGTTGGGAAGACCAATAAAGATGGACTTCCCTACATCCAATCTCTCTAGACCATCTATTGCAAGAATTCTTGTGGAGAGGTACATTACACTCTTTGAGTTAGAGGAAGTATGGATTGGATCCAGAAATGAAGGGCATTCGAAAAAAATAGTTATGCAACAAAAATCGTACTAGTGCCCCCATTGTAGGATGTTTGGGAATACAATTGACAAATGCTTTAGGCTACACCCTACCAATAGGTAAAAAGCTATTAACAATAGTGTAAATGGCACTGCTTCCACATATTACTATATTGCTGTTCCTCCTCCTGCTCAGATGGGACCATAACTTCAATTAAATCCAATCATTAAAGCATCATCTAGTAAGCAACAACTTCTTATAGAACCACTCAAGTTTATCCCAACTCCTACACCTACTATAGGAACTGAAGAAGGAGAATGTAGCATTGTTGTTCCTCCCCCACCAAGTATATTTCCTAAAAAACATATGGGTGTAACTTTAGCAACCCTAAAGGAATCTTTGGTTCCACCTAAAGATCTAATGGTGGAAATGAATCAAGAATTGGAAAGAGATTGGCAAGTTTAGAAAGAAAAAAAGAAAAAGAAACATATAGTGGAAGCAAAGAAGGTTTTGGCAGAAGAATTCAAGGAGGAATGCTCCCAGCCTCCTTTTAAATAATCATCTATCCATCTTAATAGAGGAAGGACTAGATCAAGGCCTCAACCTTCTCTTCACCCATCCTCTTCATCATGATCAATTTTCTTTCTTGGAATGTACGGGGTATTGCTCACCCTTCTTCCTTGAAAAGAATTTCTTATCTTAATAAAAAACACAAACTTTGTTGTATTGCTATTTTAGAACCTCTAGTTCATAAACATCCTCAACAGATCCTTTCTAAATTTACTGGATTCTCTCACTTTGCTAATCACAACAACTAGATCAAGATTCTTTGTAGACAGGAGATCAGTTGGCAGGTTCTGATTGACCATTCTCAATTTGTGCATTTCTCCTTCAACATTGGTGGGCATGCTGGATTTGCCACATTTGTGTATGTTGGTTTCTCCAAAAAGTTTCTTCTTTCCATTAATAGACAAGAGAACTTCCTAAGGCAGAAAGCTTCTATTAGCCACTTCACAGATGGGGATATTAACACTAAGTTTTACCATGCTAACATCAAATATAGAAGACAATGCAATACAATTCATAAGATCCAAAACTCTAATGGAAATTGGGTTCATAATAATTCTTCCATTGCACTTGATGTTGTTGCTCATTTCTAGCAAATTTTAACTCAGTCAGACCTCTAGAGATCTTCCATTAAAAAAAAAATTTCTACTGAGGAGATTAGTAATAATTCCAAACTCAATCTGACTTCTCCTCCCACTGAAGCTGAAATTTGGCAAGCTTTTCAAGGTATTGATAGTTCTAAATTTGCTGGGCCTGATGGTTTTACTAGTGATTTCTACAAAAAATCTTGGGAAATCATTAAAAATGATGTGATTACTACTATTCAAAGTTTATTTTAAGGTTCATCCATCCCCCATTACTTCAATTCCACCAATATTGTGCTCATCCCGAAATATACTATTCAAAAAACATGGAATGACTTCAGGCCTATTAGTCTCACTTTCGTCATCAACAAACTCATTAACAAGATTATTGAAGTTAGACTTCATCTCCATTGTAATCATATGGTTTATAGCAAGATTATTGTAGGCAGACTTCAACCCCATCTTAATCATATGGTTTGTGAAAACTAGTCTACTTTTGTCAAAGGCAGATCCATCACTGATAAGGTATTCCTTACTCAAGGGCTTCTGTTGGACCTGGATAGACCCTGGAGAAATGGAAACCTGATCTACAAATTGGATATCAGAAAATCTTATGACACAATTTGTTGGGAATTTATCTTAGAAGTCTTAACTACTAGAGGTTTTTATGCTGATTTATGCAACCTAATCCACAGGTGGCTCGGGTACAACTCTCATTCTCTCCTTATTAATGGTCAATCTTGGGGTTCATTCACTGCCTCTAGAGGACTTAAACAAGGAGACCCCTTGTCTCCAACTATTTTTATATTGGCACTTGGTCACTTATCTAGAATGTTGAATAGAAGTCTACTCCCCTTCAACTATGCCAGGTACCATGACAATTCTAAAGTGCTTGTTTCTCATCTTGTTTACGCAGATGATCTTATGGTGTTCTCTGGTACTTACAAGAATATAGTGAGGAAAGTCATGAAGTGATTACAGACCTTCCAAAGCCATTCTGGTTTATATTTTAATTCAGACAAATGCAATATCTATTTCAATCAACACACCTCAACTATGCAAATAAATTGGATTATGGATTACACAGAATTCAACAGTTCTACCTTGCCTATTAAGTACGTTAGTGTCCAACTCATTAAACGCAGGACTAAACAAACACAATTTGAGGATGTATTGGGAAATATATCTGCCACACTTTCTAGCTGGACTCATTCTTTTCTTTCAAATGGAGGTAGAGTCACACTGTTGAAAAGCATACTTACAACCTTTCCCTCCTACATCCTCCAAATGACTAGTTTGAAGAAAGGCACCCAAATGCAACCGGAAAGGATTTCAAACAGATTCCTTTGTTCTGGCCAAAGGCAACAACTTCACTTGGCTAGCTGGCATAAATCAGCTAAAACAACTGTGGCTAGGGGAATTGGCTTTAAGGGACTGCAGCATTTACTCCAAGTCAACCAGTGCAACATGTGGATCAAGTTTAGATAACATAAATCTATTTGGGCTAAATTCATGCTGGATAAATATTGTAAGAATTGTCATCCTAACATGGTTTGCGGAAAGCCTGGAGACCCCAAAATTTGGGTGAACTTGCTGAAAGTCAGAAAATAAGCTGAAGACCTCTTCATATGGGATATTGGCTATAAAAAGGTCAACTTTTGGCTTGATTCCCGGTAAACTAAAGATGGCTTACAACCAATTAACAACCCGATTAATACTCAGCTTATTGTAGCTGACAGCTGGGAGGGGAACCAAGGGTCATTGCCTATACTCCAAAATATTCTATAACCACATTCTGCAATCGAAGTTACGAGAATTCAGGTTGACAGCTCTAGAGCTAATAGATTAGTCTAGCAGTGATCTAAACTTTAGAGCCTTACTAAAGCTATATACTCTAAACTTAACACATGGGAGGCTAAAGATTGGGGGGAACTTATTTGGCACAAAAGTTTTACCCCTTCCTTGTCCTTTTTTAGTTGGAGAACTCGTAATGGTCTACTCCCCACTGATGTTATTCTTAAACTCAAAGGCTTGAGAGGCCCATCTAAATTCTACCTTTGTGGGGAGATGGAGGAATCTATTCCACACCTCTTCTTTATGTGTAGCTTCTCTAAAAAGGTTTGGACTAAACCTTCCCACAACATCACACTAAATACTATGCCATCGGACTGGAGCAATATCTATCATTGTTGGAAGAGCTGGAAGGCTGCTAAAGTTGGATCAGTCCTTTTTTTGGGGGCCTAGTTTATCTGGATGGCTAGAATAAGGCCAAATTTGATGGTCAACTTAGCACACACCTGCAAATTACCAAGCATTGTTTCTCTTATTTCCCTAAACTTATACTCTATCAAAGATTCCCTTACATATGCTCCCCCTCTCCTTTGGAAAGATCTAATTCTTTTAAAATTACCACAATGTACTGGTCCCTACCTACCTACCTATACATCAAAATTAATACTGATGGTATTTTTTCTTCCTTTGGGGCTAGGGTGAGAGGGGTGTTTAGAAACCATCTTGGACACTACCTCTTCTTTTTCCAGGCTCTTCTTTGTGATGTGGATGCACTTGAAGCTGAATTAATTGTTGTTTATTTGGCTATCACACTTGCTAAGATGAATCATTGGCATGACTTAATCCTTGAGGGAGATTCAGAGGTACTTTTACACAAGCTTCTTGGTTTCATGTTCAATGGGCTAACAAAATTATGTCCATGTTGTCTACTTTTAAGGTTCAATTGGATTTCATTTATAGGGATGGGAACTAACCTGTCAATTGGCTTGCAAGGAATGGTTTGTATACTGCTGGGAGTCTTGTTTCTTATTCTCCACCCCGTCCCTCTTCTTTTTTTTATGGCTGGAGATGCTTTATAAGCTCCCCAATTAAGAATTGTAACTTGCTCTTCACATCAATGATATGTTAAGTTTCTTTTAATATATATATATATATATATA
>NEWO01000742.1:220545-237484 GCA_003013225.1 Phalaenopsis aphrodite
TATATATATATATATATATATATATATATATATAATAAATATAATGGCAGCTGGATTTGCTCTGCTAGGGTTCTTGCGAGGAGGATGGAGTTTGGTGTCTGCTGCCTGAGAAAGACCCTCTTGGGGTTGGGTGGGAGAGTCCTTCTCAACCTTCTCTTGGAGAGACTTTTCTGCCTACCCGGGCTAGGGGCTTAACCCTAATAAGTTATTGTTCTATTGAAGTCTGCTACTTCATTACTGTTTCATTGAAGTGTGTTGTTATCTAAAGTCCCTGTTCTGTTGAGTGCTTAGGGATGGGAGCCTTAAGCACCAGGAGGTTTTCTTGGGGAGCTCTGTGGTTTGTTTTGCTCATACGAGATTTCTCTTTTGGTCCTGGCCCTTCCTGTCAGTGTGGGTCTCATGGCATCCCCTATTGACTTGAAGACTAATGCAAAGTGGACTAGAGCAACTTATGTAGGAGTGATTGGGAAGAATGTGGTTTCATTGCAGGATATGGAAAGACTTGTGTTCCCACAAGAGTTCCATGACACTGCTGCAAGCAAAGGCACTTGCATTCACCCCTATTGGCCTTAAGGAAGGGGAACCTTTTGTGTTCTTCTCAAATCAGGAACCAAATATCCTTAACAAAGTAGTTCAATTTACTTTGATTGGTAAATTCAGTTTGGGTCACCCCAAAATGGAGCTAGTGAGGGGTCTCTTTGACTCACTTCAGTTTATAGGTCCATGGAAGTTGGGTTTGCTTGATGGAAGACACCTACTAATTCAACTCACCACAGAGGAAGACTATGCTAGAGTTTTTGCCAAACAAATAGTTAGAATAGCTGGAGCTGACATGAAGATTTTAAAATGGACACCAGACTTTGATCCTTTAAAGGAACCTCCTGTGGTTCCAATCTGGTTCAAACTACCAGGACTTCCACTCCACCTGTTCAATCTAAATGCCCTATTCAACATAAGCAGTACTATAGGTACTCCTCTTAAAGTGGATGCACCCCCACAATAAAGCAAGACCAACAAGTGCAAGAATTCTCATAGAAAGGAATATCACATTGCCTGAGCTAAAAAGAGTGTGGATTGGTGATGAAGCAGAAGGTTTCTGGCAGGAGGTAGTCATGGAACAAAAACCTTACTATTGCCAACATTGCAAAATGTTTGGACATTCCAAGGAAAAATGTTACAGACTACACCCACCTACCAAAAGACTACCAACAAATCCTATTTCAAATGTTGTTGAGAAGGCAAATTTAACTCTGAATCAGGAAGGAGTAATACAACAAGAAAGAAGGAGTAAAAACTTAGCTAAATCCATAGTAAATAATGCTGAGGAACCATGGGGTGATCCAAGGGTGCATGACGGAGATACTCAACCTATAGGATCTCTCACACAGCCAAGGCCAACAGAAAAAGAGGCAGATAAATAGACCAATGACAAAATTATAGATGTTGAACTAGTTGGAGACAATGAAGTCAACAATCACCCCATAAAAGAAACAGAAAATATGGGACAAGTCCCACAAAACAAAGGCAATATGGAGGGGGCCTCAAGTATTAAAATGAAGTGCACACCTTTAGAGTAGATGATAAAAGAGATACAATACTCAATGGAAAGTGAATGGCAAACACAACAGAAAAAAAAAAGAAGAAGAAGCTCAGAGAAGACAGTGAAACAAAGAATAGAGAACAGCAGAAGGAGCAGAGGATAAATAATTCTCACACAACCAAGGGCAGGACAAGATCTAGGTCCCAACCCTCTTCCCATACCCCAACAACATGGTTAATCTGATATGTTGGAATATAAGGGGGATTGCTGATCTTCCTTCCTTAAAAAGATTAAAGTATTTAAATAAAAAGTACAAGTGTTTGTGCTTGGTGATTCTGGAACATTTGGTTCATCAAAATATTCAAAAATATGCTAAAGCCTTCCCGGGGTTCTCTTTTAACACTAACCAAAATAACAAAATCTGGATTTGGAGTAGAATTGAAATGAACTGTAAGATTTTGCTCAATCATTCACAATTCATACACTGCTCTTTTACCATGGCAGACCAGGTTGGCCAAGCCACTTTTGTTTATGCTGGATCCTCCAAATCAACAAGAATTGAACTGTGTAAGGAGCTCCACCAAATTAGAAGCTTGACAAACACTGCCTGAATTGTTGGAGGAGATTTCAACTGCATTGCTTCACCTGTTTAAAAAAAGGGAGGAAGAAATCCTTACATAGATAATATGACTCAATTTAATGACAACATCAATTCTACTCGGCTATTTGATTTGGGATTCAATGGACCAGAGTTCACTTCGAGAAGGGGAAAAATTTGGAAGGGATTGGATAGGTTCTTGGCTAATGACAGCTGGATTCAGAATTATTTGCAAACTGATGTCACTCACCTTAGTCTGGCAGGGTTTGATCACAGACCTATGTTAATTTCCATCTCAGCCAATGGACACCACAACAGACCTCCCTTCAGATATCTTAATGTTTGGTCAAGCCATAGAGATTTCATACATATTGTAAAGGAGAATTGGAAGGATTGTGATTACAAAGCCCCCCTAATCAAGCTGTGGAATCTACAGAAAAAGACTGCTAAAGCTCTTAATCATTGGAATTGGAGCACATTTGGGAATATTCTGACTAGAGTGGAACAGGCTGAGAAAGAGCTCCAACTTCTAGAGGAAGGACACAGCAAGGGTCAGGTGGGAGATTCATTCCTTTTGGAACCCAATGAAAAATTATTGAATGATGTAGAATGGCAAGAAAAATTCCTGAAACAGAAGGCAGCAAAAAACAAGTTCATGGATGGTGACAGAAACACTAAATTTTATCTTGCCTGCATCAAGTTTAAAAAAAAATGCAACACCATTCACACTATCAAAGACAACCAAGGAAATTGGATCAGAGATGCCCAAGGGATTGCTGACAGTGTTGTGGCCTACTGTAAAGATCTGATGCATTGTGAATTAACTAAAAGACAACATGTGGAATCAGAATTGTTCCAAGATGAGAAGGATATTTATTCTAAGATAAAGCTAGTTGAAACCCCTGGAGAGGAAGAAATAAAAAGAGCTCTATTCTCTATTGATAGTGCCAAATCAGCAGGTCCTGATGGTTTCACTGCTGATTTTTATAAGAAGGCCTGAGAGGTCATTAAAGTACAGATTGTTGAAGCTATACAGCACCACTTCAAGGGACAAACTGTACCAGACTATTTCAATACTTCTACCATCATTTTTGTTCCTAAATCATTAGTAAAAAAGTATTGGAGTAGCTGCAGAACTATTACTCTTACTAACATTGTTAGTAGGATTATTGGTAAAATTCTAGTTTTTAGAATCCAACCCATCCTTCAACATCTTATTAGCCCCAAAAAATCAGCCTTTGTGAAAGGGAGAAACATATGGGACAACATTATGATAGCCCAAGAGCTTCTGTTGGATCTAGATAAACTTTGTAGAGGGGGCAACATGATATTTAAACTGGACTAGAAGAAGGCTTATGATATGATTAATTGGAACTTCATCATGGAGATTACAAAGGCCAATGGTTTCACAAAAGACTCCTGTAAAATCATCCATAGATGGCTTAAAGGAAATGTTAACACTGTTTTAATTAATGGGAAAACCCATGGCTTTTTCAAGGCTAATAGGGGTTTGAGACAAGGGGACCCTTTATTTCCAACCATTTTCATACTAGCTCTGGACTACCTCTCTAAAATCATAGATAAACCTGGCAACATAATAGATTATAACACTTATCTCAACAGATCCAAACAAGACATCAGCCATCTGATTTATGCTGATGACATCTTAAGTTTCTCCAGAGCTAATAAAAATGCTATCAAACATCTGTATGCAGATTTGCAAAAGTTCCAGCAAGCTCCTGGCCTTGAAGTGAATAAAGATAAAAGCCACATTCTCTCTAGCAAGAATTGCTCCATAACCTGCAAACAATGGATTTTAGAGCTCACTGGTTTCAAAATTATGGACACCCCATTTAAATATTTGGGGGTTTATCTTACTAAGGGAAGGAACAAACAAATACAATTTAATGAGATAGTGGATAAAACCATTGCTACCCTCGAAGGGTGAGCAAATTCCTTCCTGTCTAATGGAGGCACAATTACCTTGCTGAAAAACATCTTAACCACCTTCCCCATTTACACCTTATAAGTGGCAGTGATGAAGAAAAGAACTCAACTTATGCTGGAAAGAACCTTCAACAGATTCTTGTGGTCTGGGAAAAGGAAAAATAGGATTTGGATAAGCTGGTAGAAAGCTGCCAAACCTCTATATGCTGGGGGTTTAGGCTTTAAGGGATTTCAACAGTTACACCAAATTAGCATGTGTAAGCTTTGGTTGAAGTTCAAACAGAATGACAACCTCTAGGCAAATTTCATGCACTCCAAGTATTGCAGAACTGATCATCCTAACTAGGTGAGGGCCAAACTGGGGGACTCCAAGACCTGGAAACAGATGCTGAAATTGAAGGACAAGGCTGAAAATCTCTACACTTGGGAGTTGGGTCAAGGTAACATCAACTTTTGGCAAGAAAAATGGTTCCCAGAGAAAACTATTGAACCATTGGATGAGAATTTAGGCAAGAACCTAAAGGTGAAGGATTGCTGGGAGGGAGAGAAGTGGTATCAGGAAGTACTCTAAAAGGTTGTCACAGAAAACTCCATGAGGCAGATATCTAAAATCCAATTTGACAGAAATAATAAGGATAGGATGATTATAAAAGTTAACTCAACCCAAAGTATGTCCCAAGCCATTTATAAACAGTTATTCACCTGGGAGGAAACCTCTTGGGGTGAAATTTTGTGGAACAAATTCTTATCCCCCTCTATGGCTTTCTTCTCTTGGAGAGTGCTGAATAACTTAATCTCTAGTGATGATATTCTCAAGTTAAAGGGCTTGAAGGGGCCTTCAAAATGATATCTATGCCAAAACAGTAAAGAGAGAGCTACTCATCTTTTTTTCAAGTGTGACTTCTCCAAGAAGATATGGGGATACCTGACAATTAAGTTCCACCTCAACTATATCAACTTGGAATGTGAACAACTTAAGAAGTGCTGGTCAGACTGGAAAAAAGCTAAACTATGTACAATCCCTTTCATCATAGCATGGTTCATTTGGAATGTAAGGAACAAAAATAAGCATGAAGAGCATAAGGTGAATACTACAACAGTGGAGGTAAATTGTCTTGCTTATATCAAAAAGCTGATCATTTGGAAGGGGTTTCCAAACATCCTTAAGATGAACCAAAGTATGGATCAGATCTGCAGTAAAGTCATTAAAGTCTACTGGAAAAAACCCAGTTATCCCCACCTTAAAGTTAACACTGACCGAAGCTTTATAGCCCCAACAACAAGAATTGGAGGGGTTTTCAGAGATTACAGAGGCAGATGCATAATGGTTTTCAAAGCTCCAGTTATTGTTGAAGATGCCTTGGAAGCTGAGAAAGCTACTCTTTACTGGGCCACCAAAATGGCAGTCATAAATAGATGGACACAAATTCAAGCTGAGGTTGATTCCTCTATGCTGATTGAGTACATGATAGGTATTGCAGTACCTCCATGGCATATCCAACAGTGGATTATTAAGATAAAACTTCTCACCAAGGAGATCCAAATCAAATATTGTTTTACCTATAGGGAGGGAAACAAACCAGCAAACTACCTAGCTACTGAAGGTGCTGAATCCCAAAGAGTAACTATTGCTACTAATCCTACACAGATTTTGGCTGACCTGTTAAAGGGTGACAAATTACAAATACCTTACCTCAGAATTGCTAAGAGATAGATGCTTTATTTATTCTATTTTAGAAATGCCTTGTTTTTTTCTTAATTACCTCATATTTTGATGTATCCTTTACTTTCTCTTCTCCCTGCTGTAACACTCTCTGGATGTTTTGATCATAATTAAGTAAATAACAAATAGGGAGACAAAAGAGGCTCCTTTTTCCAATATATATCTATATATCTATATATATATATATATATATATATATATATATATATATATATATATATATATATATATATATATATATATATATATATATATATATATATATATATATATATATATATAATGGAGTTGAGAGTGGCAGCTGGCTTGGAGTTTACTCTGCTAGGGTTTCCATGGACTTCCTGAGGTTTTTGGTAGCTCTTGGCTCTCGACTTGTTAGTTTTTTACCTTTCTTGTGGTTTCCTTTGATAGTTCTAATAAGGTTTTCTAGTGTTTCCTACTTCCCATGAAAACCTTTTTTGAGTTTGATACTGTTCCATTGAGGCTGAGCTGTTATGGCTGAGCATAACAAAATGGATTTATCCACCAATATTCAATGGGCTATGGCTACATTTGCTGATGTAGTGGGGAAAGGAGTTGCCACAATTAAAGACTGATGATCTTGTATTCCCCCAGAGCTACCATGAGGTGGCTGACCCAATTATTAAACCTCTGAGTAGGAAGAATGGGAAAGTCGCTATCATTTATAATGATATGGATATCCAAAATCTTACTGAGGTCTATAAATTTACTCTTATAGGCAAGTTTCAGCTGGGACACCCTAAAATGGAAGCTATAAGGAAATATTTTGAGGTCATTAAACTCAAAGGTGCTTGGAGGGTGGGCCTTATTGATGGGAGGCACATCCTAATTAACCTTTCAAGAGAGGAATATTATGATAGAATCTTCTCCAAATAGCTCTTACAGATTGAAGGTAATACTATGAAGATCTTGAAATGGTCCACTGAGATTAAGGAGCTCCCTGTAGTTCCTATTTTGTTCAAACTTCCAGGGTTAAGGCTATATTTCTTCAAACATAAATTTTTGTTTAATATTGGCCAAGCCTTGGGTAAGCCTCTGAAATTGGTTGTTCCTACTTACAACCTTTCCAAACCTTTAGTTGCCAGAATGTTAGTAGAAAGGGAAATCACCCTCCCTGCTGTTGAGGAAATTTGGTTGTGGACTTAGCACAATGGCTATTGGCAAAATATAGTTGCTGAACTGAAGCCCTACTTCCATTGCACCATGTTTGGCATACTGATAACAATTGTTATAAACTCCATCCTCATTTTAGAAGGTCTACTGGTGGGATCCCTAATGAGGCTGACCCTTTCCCTATGGAACCCCTGGATGAGCATTTAAGAGAAGAGGCAAATGATATTTTAGCAAAAATTCATCATATTAACAAGGTCATTGAGGATGTTGGCCCTCAGGGCACTAACCTAGTCCATGTATTTAACCATGGAATTGATGATTAGCAGGATGCCAAAAGTCCTTGTAGTAATGCCAATACAAAAGCAGACCCTCCAATAACCAACCAGATTCTAACAGATGCAATAAGCACAGATTGTACTAGTGCTGAAACTGATATTGAAATAGACACTCCTGTTGTTCAAACAAATCATATTGAAGGGGATAAGGTGACCCTTAGGGATCACCCTATTGATACTACAGTAGTTAAGGCTTTGTAGATAGCATTGGATGATGAATGGCTTGTCCAAAAAATTAGAAAAAAGAAGAAGGGCTTCCACGCATTAAATACTATCAAGGAGGGATCTTACACCCTCAGGGATAAAAAATCCCATATAGAAACTAAGGAGGATATGGCTAAAGCCAGAAGGAGGGGTAAATAAATATTTATTGGATGATGCATATTCTTTGCTGGAATGTTAGGGGATTGGCACATCCTAAATCCTTTAACAGACTTATTGCCTTAAATAAGATGTATAAATTTTGTTTGATGGCTATTTTGGAGCCAATAGTCTCCAAAAACCCCCAGAGAGTTTTTAAAAAATTCCATGGTTTTTTACATCTATCTAATCAGAATAACAAAATTTGGGTGCTTCATAGGAAGGAGGTGTCTTGCAAGATCCTGTGGGATCACCAACAATTCCTCCATATTAAGTTTCAGTTTGGGGGTGAGGAAGGTGTAGCAACTCTTGTTTATGTTGGGTGCTCTCTAAGTTCTAGAAAGGAGCTTTGGGATAGTATAATTGCTATAAGCAGCTATTGCAACTCTTTTTGGATGGTTGGTGGGGACTTTAACTGTATTTTAGTTCCTTCTGAAAGTTGGGAGGCAACCCTCCTGATATTAACCAGATGAATAACTTTAATGATAAAAGCAACATGGCTGGCCTTTATGACCTTGGTTTTCTGGTTCAAGGTTTACCTGGAGGAGGGGTCCTATTTGGGTGAGGTTAGACAGAATTTTTGTGAATTCCCTATGACTTAGTGAGTTTCTACATACTTTAGCGCAACATCTCAGCATGACAGGCTCGAATCACAGACCACTGCTTTTGACTATTTTTGCATCTAATGTCAAGCTCAAGTCAAGCTTTAGATACCTCAATATGTGGTCTTCTCACAAAGATTATCTTAATCAGGTCACTATGGTTTGGAGGGATTGCCATCACTCTAACCCTCTGATTAAGTTATGACAACTGCAAAAGAAGTTAGGAAAGCATTTATCTAATTGAGATTGGAATACAGTAGGAGACATCAACTTAAATGTTTTGGAGGCTAAAAAGGATGTTGCTCATTTGGAAGCTTGCTTAAAAGCCAACCCAGAATTGGAAAAGGATTTAATGTTAGCAAATGAAAAATTGATGATTGCCATATGCATGCAGGAGGAGTTTTATGCCCAAAATGCTGCTAAGACCAGATTCTGTGAGGGGGATAGAAACTCCAAATATTTTCATGCTTGTGTTAGTTATAGAAGAAAGTGTAATGCTATACATAAGATTAAGGATACTGTTGGAGAATGGCTCCATTCTGAAAACCTGATTGCTGCTAGTGCTATCAATTATTACCAAACACTTTTAACCAACCTCCAATTTTTAGGCAACTTGTTCAGGAGGAATTGATTTGCATGGATAAGAACTATAATAGGGGGCTGGACCTGGCTTCAATTTCTAGGGATGAGAAAATCTGGTCTGCCCTAGCTTCCATTGATAGCCCCAAAGTGGCAGGTCCTGATAGATTTTCTACTGACTTCTATAAGAAATTCTGGAGGATCATTAAAGATGATATAATTAAGGCAGTCCAAGGTTTTTTCAGAGGTTTGGATCTTTCCAACTACCATAAATGCTCTACTATTACTTTAATTCCAAAAACATCTTCTCCACTCACTTGGGATAAATTCAGGCCTATCAATCTTACCAATGTTCTTTCTAAGATTATTAGTAAGGTGATCTCTAACAGACTCCAACCCCACCTACCCCAGCTCATTAGTGAGAATCAGTCAGCTTTCATAAAAGGGAGAAGCTTAGTGGAGAATGTTCTTTTGGCTCAAGAATTAGTGATGGATCTGGATAAGCATTGCAGAGGTGGGAACTTAATCTTTAAATTGGACATTAAAAAGGCTTATGACACCATAAACTGGGAGTTCATTGAGGAAGTGCTATATGCTAAGAGATTCACACATCAATTTAACCTGTTGATACATAGATGGCTAAGAAAAAACTCTCAATCAGTGTTCATTAATGGTAAATCTCATGGTTTCTTCGCTTCATCAAGAGGAATCAAGAAAGGTGACCCCTTATCCCCTACTATATTCATTATTGTTTTTTATTACCTCTCTAAACTCTTGAATCAGCTTATGGTTACATCCCATCACACACTCTGCAGTCATAGATCTAACCTTGCTGTGTATCATTTAGCATTTGCTGATGATGTAATTATCTTTGCCAAAGCAACTAAGCCAGCTGTTAAATTGGTTCTTCAATGCCTGAAGAAGTTTCAGGAATGTTCAGGTATGTAATTCCACACAAAAAAAATGCCAATTGGTGTTCAGCAAAAGAGTTAAGCCTGAAATCAAGCATTGGATTGCAGACCTCTCTGGTTTCAATTACAGCTCATTGCCTTTAAAATACCTGGGCACTTTGTTATTAAACGGGAGAACCAGGCAAGTCCAATTTGATGAGTGTGTCACCAAAATTCAGGACAAGGTGAACTGTTGGGCTAATTCCTTTCTTTCCAATAGGGGTAGAGTTACTCTTCTCAAAAGTGTCTTGACAGCTCTTCCATCCTACACCTCTTAGGTTTTTGTTATGAAGAAATCCACCCAATTAACTCTGGAAAGAATGTTTAATAGATTTATGTGGGCAAGTCAGAGGAAACAAATGCATTGGACCAGGTGGCAAACACTTTTTGGAAGCACTAGAGATGGTGGGCTCGGGTTTAAAAGTATCCAACAAATCTCCCAAATCAACTTTTGTAAGCTTTGGATTATGTTCAAAGCTCAAATTTCTCTTTGGTCAAAATTCATGATGGGCAAATACTACAAAGAAATGCATCCTTCCCTTGTCACTAAAAGGGTAGGTGATTCCAGGGCATGGACTAATATGCTGAAGCTAAGGACACAGGCTGAAAACTTATTTTTTAGGGAATTGGGAGAGGGCAAGCTTAATATTTGGTTGGATAATTGAACTGGTGAGGGCTTAATCAACCCCCCATCTCTTTCTCTCCTTAATCCGTCAACTCAGGTGGCTTATTTTTGGCTTAATGGTGATTGGAATCAACAAGCTCTACAGAACATACTGGATAACAAAATCTTACAGAAAGTCTTGAAATGCAGCATTGACAAAGTAATAAAGATAAACTGATTGTGAAAAAGAAGGTGTCCAGTTGTTATCAGCATCCATATCAAACTTCTATTTTCCACAACAAGAAGTCACTTGGGGCAAATGTGTGTGGAATAAATTTCTTTCCCCTTCTATGTCTTTTTTCACTTGGAGATTATTTCATGGCTTTCTTCCCACAGATGACATATTGAAGTTAAGAGGTTTGAGAGGCCCCTCTAGATGTGGGTTCTGTAAGTCCCAAGAAGAATCTATTCAGCATTTATTTTTTAACTGTACCACTGTTCAGCAAGTTTGGAACTGTTTGATGCCCAAACTGAAGTTAAATACTGCTCAGCTGTCTTGGATTGATTTCTCTCTTAATTGGAGGGATTGGTAGGCCCAAGCATTTCCCCCTATTCCTTGTATCACTGCCTGGCTCATATGGATGGCTAGAAATATGCTGAAATATGAAGAAACCTATGTGCAAGCTATTACCATTGCTACTAACTGCTTCAGCTACTTGCAAAAATTGTATTGTCATAGGAAGCTTCCAGAAATTCTTTACAACACTTCCTACTGTCTACCCAGAAAAATTAAGTATGCTCTTAGGGTGGAATTAAAGTTAATACTGATGGTAGTTTTTCTACTCCTTATGCTTGGATAAGAGGGGTGTTCAGAAGTGACAAAGGGAAGTGTTTACTCTACTTCCATTCTCCTGTAAGAGTTATGGATCCCCTGGAGGCTGAAACTCTGGCTATCTTCTGGGCTATTTTTATGGCCCATAAGCGTGGCTTCCACTCCTTAATTATTGAATCAGATTCCATGGTCCTAATTAATATCATTGAAGGGAAGACACCTACTCCATGGAGCCTGCTGCAATGGATCAGAAGCATTCACTCCTTAAGTGTGGGAATAAGCACCTCCTTCTCCCATACATTGAGAGAAGGAAATAGACCTGCCCACTGGCTGGCAAATGTTGGCCTACACTCTGAGCTTCTTTTGGTAGGCATTTCCCCTACCCCCCATTTAGAACTATTGTTGAAAGGAGACCTTGTGGCTCTACTTTTCATTAGAGTTTTTTCTGATTAAACTTTGGGAAGGGACTCCTTCTCTCCCTTCTCTTGTGTTCTCTTTCTTCTAATTAATGAATCAGGAGACTCTGTCTCCTTTTATATATATATATATATATATATATAAAATTTAATTATGTGGACTCAAAACGAGTCTATAATGAACAAACAAATTTTTTTGTTGGTATTCTGCTAATTTATTTAGCGAATAAATCAAATACAAACTACTTAACAAGTACGAGCTATTTGTGAACAGTGAGTCATTTTGACAACCCTGTTTAGCGGGCCACAACAGTGGAGAATTGAGCTGGTTTAATATTTATTACTTTCTCACCTTCAATTTTCTCGTTAGCTCAATATTTAACTTCCTTGTTTTTTATGTTAAAGAATTTATTTATTTATTTTTTCTGTAATAGATAAAATATTTAATTAGCACCATGTTTATGAGACATGTTATATAAAAAATACCTCTATTCATCTTGTTCTTATGTATGTTATGCCGTTACAATAAATAAACCGCGATTCTAGACGTCCTGTTCAAACAAATCTATAGTTTTCTCAAATAATTACTTATTATAAAGTGATGAATTTTCGTCGTATTTAATAAAACTAATTGAACTCAATCAACACACATGATTGTATTTATCTGATTTAATATATTTCTGGGTCCTGGTGCAAAACAAGTGGTATTTTAATAGGGGCAAAAGCCATTAGTTTGCACAATTTTTAATAAAATTATCTACAAAATGAAAAATATATTAATTTTGGATGTGCGTGCAAGCAACTAATTACTCGTCACACAATGCGTATCTCACGAAATATAGAAAATATTTTATCCCTATTTTTGGATCGGAATATTATCTGAACATATTATTATTATTATTATTATTATTATTAGTATTATTATTATTATTATTATAAATGAGGAAAGATTATGTTGTTTGCAATGGAAAAGTGAGTTTCAACTACATTTTATAATCTTGGAGTGGAGAACAAACTCAAGTGACCAATAGATGGTGATTAAGACGATTCAATTTAAAATTTCACAATTGCTATTTTTTTTCATTTTAAAATATATTTTTGATAATTAATTACTTAAATATTTATTTTATTTTTATTTTATTTTTATTTTTGTTGTTTCTCCTATTGCTTAAATTATGATTATTTTGGGATAAGGAGGGTAATGATTATTTCGTCATGATTTTGGCGGTTGACTACCTTAAGGATTATTCACTCCAAAAAGAATATCATATGCAAAAAATAATTAACTATTAAAGAAGAATTAATTACTAAAATTTCTAACAATTTTGCCTGGACTTGCTCGGTTTAGTCAGTATAATACTCCTAGTCACAGTTCGAATAACTCAGATTGTCTCGATCCACTCCCTCCACATTTTCCTTAGTTGGGATAAGCACCTTTAGAGGCCTTTAGGATTCTGGTCTTATTGATTCCTCAACTACGACTCTCTCTAGGGTTTTGAAGATGGCTTCAAAATGTTATGGTTGGGATGCTTTGGTTGATCCCAACTCCAAAGAAGAAGAACTAAAGAAATTATAACCAAAAAAGTTCTTTATCTCTGAGGATCGGTTTGTCTTTTTTTTTGTAGGATAAATTTCTATTACAATGACTAAGTTTTTCCTTGGGAAAAACTTTAGGATACAAGTTTTCAAAAAATGAAAGTACAGCACTAACCATATTATGTTGCTAGGTAATTATTTTGTTGGTTTGACATGTAGTATGTCATGCAAGTTGGTTTTCTGGCTTCTCTTCACATCCTAGTTTCTTTTGGCTCTGTTTTCTTCATTTGACTTTTATGCTTTTTTTGTGTTTTGTTTATAGTTTAAGCTTCATATCGTTACTGGCCCGCTCAAAAGCAACCTTGGCTTCAGTGTTTTGTTCTGTACATAATTAGTTTAATTCATCAAAAGTTTCCCAAGAAATGTCCTCTTCTGATATTCCTTCCCACTAAACTACTACTTGTTTCTTTGGTTGACCATATGTAATAATATTCATTGCTTAAGAAAAGAAATTGGTTTTATCACTAATTGACCTTCCTCGAATTTTTATGGTAAAGCAGTTTGATGTAATCTAAGATCTTCTCAAAATGGCTTTATGCAAGATATATGAAAATTGGGTGTACTTTAGTTGTTTCTGGAAGATTTAGTTTATATGCTACTAAACCATGTTTTGATAATACTAAAAGAGTTTCACAAAATTTTATGTTCAGTTTGATGTATTTACACTGAAAAATAGATGCTTGTTGTGAGGTTGGAGTCGAACTAAGAGCTAGTCCTCAATCTATAGCTGTAAATCTCTTCTTTTACAATTTGTAGTTAATTTCACTTGATTTTGAGTCCATTTGAGATTAGTTCTGAGTTGAATCAATTGTTTATCTCTTTTTTATAATATTGTGTTTATTGTTTTAATTATTGAGCTGTCAGAGTCATATGAAATAATGGAGCTCTTCCATCTAAAATTTGAAAAGGGGAAAAGCCTATTGAAGTATGCTTTGTTGTAATATGAAAGTATTCTTCTTAAGGGAAAAACTATAGCCTTTTATTTAGAGAGTTGACATAAGTCAATTTTACGTGATTTTACTTGCATGTTATCATTGCATTTACTTGTTGTTTCATCTTTGTTATCATGATTTTATGCTTACAGAAGGTTTTCTTGTGCCATTTTGTAGGTTATAAGTGTCAAGCCCACAAACTGAGTCAAAATGCATGAAAATGTATTGCTTGGCATGACAACATTAGATCTGGGTGTGAAAATGCTAGAACTAGCATGACCGTAATAGTTTTGGGCGTGACCACGCCAGCTTTAGACATGGTCATGCTATTGGACCAGAAGATCTCATTTTGAAAGGTTTTTTATGTCGATGTTTGCAAATCTTTAAAAGAGAAGCTTTGGCACAAATAGAAGAATTCATTGGGTGGAAAAAAGAGATGGAGAAAAGGTTTTTGAGATTTTTCCTTACGCTTCCTCTTCCTCTCATGGGGTTGAGGTCCTGCGGGTTTCTTCTACCTTTTTCTTTGTATTGTTCTTACATGTTTTGAGATTTTATTATATGAGAGAGCAGTTAGTTGTTGCGGAAGAGGAAACAAATTTTTTTATAAGTATTTTCTTTTCAATTTTACTTGTAGCAAAGGTTTTTTTGGGATGTTCTTCTGGTGTTCTTTCGATCATTTATAGTTAAATTTCATTTCGTGCCTCTATGATTTGTGGTTTTTTTGGATGACTTATTTCCTTGTATTGTGTTACTGAGACATCAGGGCTTTTTGTTATTGTGTTAATGATAGAGTTTCATTTACACTTGGAATGATCAATTAGGGTGTTAACATATTTAGTGATATGTGACTCCTACCTGTTGCATAGAGGAACGAAATGGTTAGCCACAATATCTGGGTAATAATAGAAATATTTTATCCATGTACTGCAACATAGAAAGAGGATCAAAATAAATCTATGAGATGTCATTGGGATTGAGGAAGCATCAACTTCTTTCTTTTGATCTAGATATAGACATAAGAATGATTATCTATCTCTATTAACAAGAATCACATTGGAGAAAGTCTAAGAAAATTATTAATCACTACATTACCTAAATCATAGGGGCACAAGCCTCACATACCTTAAAGAAAAGTAAGATTTATCTGTCATTGTTTTCCATTTTTATCGAAAATGTTATCTTTTGTATTCCCTTTTAAGTAAGAGTTTAAAAAACCATCTACTTCTACTAATCACACTAGGTTTAGAAATTTAGTAAAAAAGATATTCACTAATCAGAATACTTCTTAGTCATTTACTTGTGGGATCGATACTTGATACTCTTTACTGCATTATTACATGACACATATACTTGCATTATATGGCCAACTTACTTCGTGGTAAGTTTTGGAGCTTCAAGAGTTCATTACAAATAATCTCAATTATTGTTCAAGATTTCTATTAGTTACTTTTATCTGCACATGTGTCTCTATAAGATAAGAAATACTATGTCTTAGGGTTGTTCCACTAAGTTTGAATAATTTACTCCCAAACTATTCATGAATATTGGATCTTAGTCAAAAGTATGATGTTTTGTATCCCATGTAGTTCACAAATTTCTAAAGAAAAAAATAGCTACAGTTAAGGCAATAATATTTGATTTCAGGGATAAGAAATGAGATCAGTACCTAAATGGTCTTTTCTAATACCATCATTTAACTTTTTATATCCAAAATTAATACCAAAATTCAATTTTAGAATTTAGGTACTGACCCTGAGACGAGAATTGAAATTTAGGTATCAATCCAAAAAAGGGAATTAGAATTTAGGTACTGATCTCGAAAGAAGGGAATCATATTTTAGGGACTGAACCCGAGATAGGAAATGAAATTTTGGTATCAATCCCAGAAAGAGAATTGGAATTTATGTACTGACCAACCTTTTTCTTTTTGTAAATCGACAATTACAAGAATTTAATGACGCTACTAGAAGATTTAAATTCCAGCAACGGTGTCAAAAATCTTGATTGCGACTTTATATGTATGTGTTTGATTTAATAAAGATGTATTGGTATAATATTCAATAATGTCAAAGTCAAATTTGTCAACGCAAGTATATGTATCGCTCAAGTAATATAGGGCGCTAATGGAGTCCTAGTTATCGATCCCATAGGGAGAAATAAAATACTACTGACTAAGGATTAATATAAAGTAATACTTCAACTACAACGACGGCGTTTAATTTGCTTATCTGTCACTAATAGGCAATTGAAATAAGTAGATAATTTGGATAACTAATAAATAACTAAAGATTGAAAGTAGGGTTTAATTTGTGATATTCAATATATAAGAAAACATCCTTCTCCTTGTCAAGAAATTATAGTGAATGGATAAAATGAATTAGTTTAATTTATATTGTGTCAAATAGGAGCATTGCTATTCTTTACCCTTTGGTCCACGCACAAAGAACATTGACTAATCGTATGCTTGGTTACTGATTCGGGGGCTAGGATGGGAGGATACCGACTCTCACTTCCGGGCTCCCACGTTCCCCTCACCTGAGGGCTAACATCTACACATCAACACCCAAACGATAAGACCGAATTGGGATTTTAGTCTGTCACTCTAAAATCTCTAGTTCTACCCCCGATAGTAATATTTTCCTATTTATTTGCACCTAACTTCCAAGGGCTTTGACCTCCCTGAATCTTGGATGTAATCTTCACTTTAGTTGTAAAACTCAACATATTTTAACAAATCAATTGACCAGATTGAAAGTAAATTAAGATTGAAGTGGAAAGATCATCACAATTT
>NEWO01000742.1:250463-288266 GCA_003013225.1 Phalaenopsis aphrodite
AAAAAAATCTTTTTTTAAAGTGCAATATCATTGAAAACAGTATAAAAGAGGTACGAAAATCTCAACATATTTTACTTTGGTCTGGTACCGATCTCAAAAGAAGGGAATCAAAATTTAGGTACTGACCCCGAGATAGGAATTGAAATTGAGGCATCAACCCTTGAAAGAGAATCAGAATCTTGGTACCAATCTCAAAAGAAGGGAATCATAATTTAGGTACTGACCCCAAGATGGAAATTAAAATTTTTGTTTTAATTCCAGAAAGAAAATCAGAATTTAGGTACCAATCTCAAAAGAAGGGAATCAGAATTAATTACTGGCCCTAAGATGGGAATTGAAATTTAGGTATCGATACCAGAAAGAGGATCAAAATTTATGTACCAAGCTCATAAGGAGGGAATTAGAATTTAGGTACTCACTCTAAGAATTTCATGAGTGTGGAAAAATTACTCAGAAGAAAGGAGGAAAATTTAGGGAATTTAAAAGAATCTGACAACCTTGCACCGACCCTGTAATTACATTGATGCGGAAAATTTCTCTGAAGGAAGGTAGAAAATTTAGGGAAATTGAAGGAATAAAACAACCTTTTTACCGACCTTTAAATTTCATGGATGTGTAAAATTTCTTGGAAAGAAGGCGTAAAACTTAGGGAATTTAAAGGAATCAGACGACCTTGCACCGACACCGACCCTGGATTTTCATGGACGTAGAAAATTTCTCGAAAGGAAGGTACAAATTTTAAGGAATTTAAATGAATCGGATGGCTTTGCACTAAACCTGGAATTTCATGGATATGGATAATTTCTTAGAAAGAAGGTGGAAAGATTTAAAAATTTTAAAGGAATTAAACGACCTTGCACCGCCCTAGAATTTCAATTGAAATGTTGTGATAGGGAGGGCTCCTAAAGCTATTTGGAATCAGATGTAGCATCCTCAACCTCTAAAATACCGTGGGAATCAGAATTTGGGTACTGTTCCCAAACTCTAAGATTGTCGAGATTTCAAGAAAGTATAGAGATTTCGTAATGTTGAGATTTCGTGGGGATATAGAGATTTCAGAATGTTGAGATATCATTAAGATATAGAAATTTTTGAATGTTGAGATTCAGTGGAGATTGTGACAAATTCATGCAGGCAAAGACATTTGTGTTGTGCAAATGAAGAGTGGGGAATCTCAAACTTGAGAAGAACAAACTCACCAAATCTATCATTTTCTTTTCTTGTTGTCTTTATCACATTTAATTATCAAAGGATATTTTCAAATTTTTATTTTTTTTGTTGATTTTCAAAAATGAATTTAAATTTTAATATCATATTTTTGTTGTATTGTTCTTTTTAATTATAATTTGGAACCAACGTATGATTCCACAACTCCTTATCAATTGCACGGAAAGGTCAATTTGACAAATATGTTGAAATTTGAAAAAAATTTCATTAATCTGCTTCAAACAGGTGTTATAGATTGAATGCATGCTGGAATATCAAAAGAGACTACATGCTGAATATATCTGAAACATTAAATGAGGATTACATATCATATATGCTGCTCTGACGCAGTACAAAAGGTGATAAAAATTTTCTATATGTCCACTATGGCAAGCTCATGGTCAAGCTAACCTACTAAGCCACGCTCCAGGACAAGAGTTCTTTTTACGTGTACCTAGAGGTGCAACCTCCTCATTGCTCCTATAGGTGCAGCTCCACCAACTGTGAATCCGGATGGAACCCATACGATACTTTACTTTCACCCATTTTTATGAATATCACAACACAACGCAATGTCGTACTCCTAGAATGCAGTGCTTGGCTAGGTCAGTTCCTTTTCTCTTTAGAATTAGCACTGAACCCATTGGTAGCAAAATCTTGATAGATCCTCTAAACTTCTGAGAGATAACAACATCCATCTCTCTTTCAAACAGGATGTTACTTCGACTCATGAATGCATGGTGCTCGATGTGTTGAGTGTTAGAATCTCCTTCATCATAAATATTAATTATACAACTTTTTGGAATGCTGTCTGCCAGTAGTATACTCCATCTAACCATCCTTTTGATCATTTTCTTTATCTAAGAAGGTAGAGAATCTACTTTGTCGTATCTGAGGATACCTAGGGGGTTACCATTCCTATCTTTAACAAATTTATTACAACAACCACACATGATGGTTATCTTGCCTTTCTCGTGCATCCATTTCTGCGGCTCCGAGAAAGTTTTCTTCATCAATAGACTAGCTTGAGCTCTGTCTCCCAGGTCATATATAGAGTCACAAATTCTTCTTTCATCATTTTCAGAGAAGACTCCTGTATATAGCTCTAGGCCTTCCAAAATATTGACAAACTTTCCTTAGATTTCTTCATAGAATTCAAATTCTCGCTTTTAACTTGGTTCATCCATTCAAATTCTACTGTAGGAATCCTTTGTGATTTTTGAGACGTTTCCCTCATCTCAACATTTGTAAGATACCATGTTTGACTTGGCTCTGTAGATAATGGAATATATTACTCAGTGTCTCGGTATGCTACCAACTGACACCTTGTATCAGTGTTGTGAACTCCTCAAAAGTACATTAGTGATCCAAATGAAGAACATTGCATGTTAGGAATTCCATGAATGTTCCTCCTATTGCTGCTTGTATGGGAATCTTGAAGTTGCGCATCGGGCAATCTCTGTAAAGTTTATTGGGATTTGCTGGTAGTGTCAGCTCTGCAGCAAACTTTGACTCATCCTCTATAGCAGCAAACTAGAAGAGGTCTCTCTCATGTAGTATAAATTTTCCCCTTAGGAATCAAAGTGAGTGTGTTTTCTAACTCAATCCAAAGTCTCTTTTTTTCACATAAGAAGGCTTTGTGCTTGTGGTGATTAGTGTTGTGGCGTTGAGTTCTTCTTAGTGGCGCATTTGGAATTCTTTCTTCATCAACTCCTATTAAATTTCCCGTCGGAGTGGTTAACATGGATGGAAAACGGCTAGTCCCTTCCATCGGATTTGGTTGTGTTATCACTCTCTTCATGTTCAACAAAGAGTCTTCTTTGGTACTGATCTTTAGCAGTGACGGTAATCCTTCTTTCTCTTAGTGATTGACTATGTCCACCAGGGGCTCCTCATAGTTCATGTTGACCTGACCGAAGTCCAAGTCAAAGTCTATGATGCCACCCTGAACTGCCCTTTCTTTGTTTACTATGAGATTTAAGCCATCTCTAAAGGTGAAAATCAGCTTTCGTCCTGACATTTTTTGTAGAAGATAGAAAAAAATTAGTGCAGTGAGATTCAGCACGAACAAGAACAAAAAAATAATGTATTTCTTAAATGAGAATAATTTTTTTAATTTATAAAGATGCAAATTTTATTTTTTTTATTTTAATTTAATCAAATGAAATTTCAGAAGTAAAGACATAAGAAGAGAAATAAAGTGAACAACTTCAAAATTTCATTTTAACGGTTTAATTTTATTACAAAATTTTTGACCCAGTCACAGATGCTTGGCCAAACAAATAACCCTTGAACAACCAAAACATTAAGAGAGTTGATTTCAAGTAGTGTCATGTTGGGTAGTATATCTTTAAGTAGCAACCATTAACAGACAACATGGGACTTTTGCCTTGAAAATCCACCAGCTGGTAAGATCCTCATGAATAGACCTTCTATATGACAAATGGTCCCTCCCAAGTTGGTTTGAATTTTTCACCTATCTTTTGGTGTGCAAGAATATGTCTTTTGAGAATGAGAACGAGGTCACCAAATTTTAACACCCTCGGCGGACCAATTTGTCGTGAGCTTGCAACATCCTTTCTTGGTAGAGCTCCAAATATAGATGTCATTCCAATCTGTTTCCCTCAAGTCTTTCCAATTCTTCAAGTCTAATTTTTGCACTTTCTTTGGTTATAATTTGGTCGGTGACTGCGACTCTGAGAGACAGTGTCTAGACTTCTAGCGGTAATATGACCTCGGACCAGTACACAAGTGCATTGGGTGTACATTGAGTGGGAGTTCTGAATGTTGTCCGGTAGGCCTGCAAAGCTTCAAATAATTTATTATGCCAATCTCTTTTGTTATTGTCAAATGTTTTCTTTATAATTTGTGTGAGCATCTTATTGAAGGCCTCAACTAGTCCGTTTGATCTGAGATAGTAAGTCATAATGTAACTCTAATATGCTCCATGTTGTTTGACAAAGTTTTTAATCTTTATTCTTTTGAAGATTGTCCCGTTGTCGGAAATCACTCTGCATCAAAATTGTAGATGATTTGGCTTTTGAAACATTTTAGAACATGTTGTGTTGTAACCTCTCGTAACGACATTGCTTTTGCCGACTAGGAGTAGTCCATCAGGGCAAGAATAAATATATTTCATTTAAAGGATAGAGGGACTATAAAAAATCTATTTTGTTCATGCCCCAACACTCAAATTGCCATGAGGCAACAGTTGAGTGTAGCACATTTGGGGGTTGGTGTAAGACCACCATATGCACTTGGCAAAGGTGACATTTTCTAGCCATATCCATGCAATCGAATACCATTGTTGGCCAATAATATCTGAGTATCTTGATGTTCATTTTCATTTTTAGCCTTGACTGGTGAGTGATACAAAAAAAATATATGCATTTTTTTTACCCATATTTTATACTCATTTTTGGTGATATCACACTTTAGTGGAAGGTATTTGAATGTTTTCTTGTAGGTTGTTGAATTTTAGGACTTGAAGCAAGAAGGAAGCAAAAAGGAAGAAAAAAGGATGGAATTTAGAACAAAAATGAAGAAGCCAAAATTTTTTCAACACCGGCGCCGTTTGACAGAAAGCATTGAAGTTAATTACAGGAAACAGGCACCGATGACACCAGAATGTGCGCTGACAGGGCCAATGTCGGTTCAGCCCTGATTTCTAGAAGATTCAACGAATCTGGACTCATTTTGAAGAGTTTTTGGAGGCACTTATTGAAGAACCGACTCTAGGCTTTATTTGGTGCCAAAATTGATAAAAAAAGTGACACTTCCTACCATTCCATCGCCCTAATTCAACTTTCCACACAACACATTCCTACATTTTTCATTCCACAACCATTTATAGTCCATTGTTCTTATAATTTAGAGTTTTATGGCGAGATTAAGTGTGAACTCTTCTGCAAGAGTGTTGGAGAAGGAGAAAAGTGAGAGATTTCTGTTTCCTTCACTTCCTAGAAGAGGCTACAAGGGATTTTCCTTGAGAAAGAGTTTCAGATAAGTGTTGTTTGTTTATTAGTATTATATGAACTTTCTTAAATATATGAATATTGCGTTTTGATGTATCTTTCTCATGAATTCTGAGTAGTTTACTTTATATTTCTCCCTACTCTAAGATATGCTGAAATGAAGAGATAATTTGGATGTGCCAATATTAAAATATAAAATAAATTGTGATTATTTTTCAACTCCTAACTTAATTTACTTTTTGATCTGGCCAATTGAATTGTTAAAATATGTTTTGGAACATATGATCCAAGAAATGAAGTATGAGTTCTACAACAGAGTGAGGATCACATTTGATTCCATGAAGGAGAACTTCATTCATGGATTTAAGTGCAAATAAATAGGCAAATATACTTTATTGGGTGTAGAATTGGAGAAGCTATAGGATGACAAAGTAAAACCCCCAATTTGGTCTTAGTGTTTAAAAACTAAAGCGAGAGTTAGCCTTTAGGTGAAGGGAAGTCGGAGCTCTAGAGTGGGAGTCAATATCCTCCTAGCCTAGCCACGGATTTAGGAACGAAACCTGGGACTAGCCATTGATTTTTTATAGCATTGTATCATGGTAAAGAATTAAAACTGCACTTATTTGGCACAATACATAATTGAACCACTTATCTCATCTCATTTTACCAAAACCACATGTAGTGGGAAAGATGCTTTTTTACATAAGAAATATTCATTACATAAACATAGTTTAATAGTTTAGTAATTACTGTTGAAACTTTGTATTTCAGTTTTGTTATTAGTTAAATAATTTAGTTCTCATAATATCTCAATATTTGAAATTAGTGATATTAATTTTGAACAGATTTTCTATAAATTTTATAGTAAATTTTTCATTTCATATTTAAACCTTCTTCGTGGGCTCAATATTTCAAGCTTAGATAGAAAGTCCTTTTTTACTTAATAATGATACGTATACTTGCGTAGAATCTCAACATTAATTTCTTAAATTTCTTATTCATAAATATTGCATCAAGCTTTTGGCACCGTTGCATGGCGAAGTCGACTATATAATTTTTACACAACTATATTCTTCGTATCAGTGAGCACCACACAATCAAGCATGTATTTCGTTGACAACATTCTGCGCCTCTGCTCTACTCAGACATCACAACCACATCTGATCGAACGATCTTCTGTAGAGGACATGTCCCACTAGAGCTTATGACATAGTTCTTCCGTGATGTGATATGCCTCAGACTTGTCTTCTAACAGCTTTCCAGTTTGAAAATATTCTATCTATAGTTTAGGTTAGTCTTCGTTAAAGTCAGCAATTGCAATCATCATTACTTCTTCTTTTTTGAGTTTGTGTAAATTATCAAGTTCAATATGAGATAGAACCCGTCGTCCTTGCACTGTAATATCGATGGAATCCTCTTGTGGACACATCTTTTCCCTAGCATGTTTTGCTAAAGCGGTTGCATGGGCGTTATCTCCCTGAGGAATTTGGTATAGTCACATTGGGAATCTGCTCTAACTGCTTCATTGTATACTTGTGGTATTCTACTAGTCTTGGTTTCAAAATCTATATTGTCTGACAACTTTTTTGGATGACGAACTGTGATTCACCATAGATGATGATGTATGTTATATTCATTGAGATTGCTAATTCCAATCTAGTGAGCATTTCTTCATATTCTTATTCATTGTTTGAGCTCGACTCCATTAGGTGATAGAAGAATCTCAACATACCCTTATCTGGCAAGATGAAAATTAGACTAATTCATGTTTTGCCTTGTATAACCACCTCTGATCCTTTGTCTTTTCTAGCTGATGAATCCCCATTAAAGTACATTTCCCTTATTCTGGCATGTGATAGTTCTATTTATAATATTTGTTCATCTGATAATTCATCATTGAGTGGAAGTGACTGCGCTACAAAAAAATGTACTAAAATCTCTCCCATGATAAGCGCGGAGGAGAACAAAATTTAGATCAAATTGAAATAAAATCATTGACCATCATGCTAAACATCTAAAATGTGTTTTTAGGGTCATCAAATATTCCAATGGATTAACTTTTGAAATAATGGAAATCTTATGAGAGAGTAGGTAATGCATAAGATTTTGGGCAGCAAAAACTAAAGCTAGAAAATGCTTCTCAATATTTGGATACTTTACCTCCGTCGGTATTAGATGAAGACTCAAGTAGTAGAGAAAATTTTCCTTACCTTCGTTATTGACCTAAGCTAAAAGGGCTTTGAGAGAGTCACTTAAGGTCGTAACATAAAGTATAAATTGTTTTTCCATGATAGGGGCTGCCAAAACATGAGGTTTCATTAAGTATTGTTTGACGTCCTCAAAGTCCCACTTGCATTTCTCTTCCCAAATAAATTTGGCATCAATTTTAATTAATGTTGAGAAGGGCTGACACCCACCTAAAATATTAGAAATAAGTGTCTCAGATATGCCAACTTTTCTTGAAAGGAACGTAGTTGTTTTAAGGTTTTGGGAGGAGGCATTTCCATGATAGCCTTAATCTTATTTGAGTCAATCTCAACTCCTCGATGAAAAACAATCAACCCTAAATATTTCCTAGATGTGATGCCGAAAGCACACTTTAAGTGATTCATTTTTAGATTATATTGTTGTAATCATTCGAACACGATCTTCAAAGCAGTTAAATGGTTTATTTTATATTTTATTTTGATAACCAAATCATCCACATAGCATTCCACTTACTTGTGAATGAGGTCATCAAAGATCTTCGTCATAGCTCGTTGATATGTTGCTCCGGTGTTTTTTAACCCAAATGACTTCACTGTGTACCCAAAAAAACCCAATCGTTGTTCTGAATGTTGTAAGTACGACATCTTTTGGAGCCATTTTGATTTAGTTAAGGCCTGATGATCCATTCATGGAAGAGAAAACCTCATTTGATGTGGTGTCCACCATTAATTCTATTATCAGTAATGGGAACTCATCCTTTGGGCATGCGTTATTTAAATCTTAGAAGTCGACACATACACGAATTTGTCCATTTTTCTTCTTAACTGGTACAATATTGGCCAGCCATGTCGGGTATTGCTCTTTCTTACAAAGTTAACATCTGTTAATTTCTTTACCTCGACAATGACTTGTTTCTCTATCTCGAGGAGTATTTTTCTGGGAGCTTGTTTTAATAGGGTCATATCTTTGTCTACCCTGAGTTTAAGAACTGAGAACACTGCTGACAGCCCTAGAATCTCATCATAACTCCAAGCAAAGCAATCTTTAAATTTTGATAATAACTTTATTAATTGTGTGGATTCTTCCTCATTCAGTAGAGAAGTTATGAAGGTTGGTCAGGGCTGCTCCTCAGTCCCACTGTTGAGTATTTTTAATTCATCCACTATCGACGTAATTTATTCTTTAAATTTTGAAGGGGCATCACCTATTAACTGATCTTAAGATTCATCCTCTATATTGAGGCAATCCTCTTCCAACCTGCTAGTAATAACCATGCCAAATTCAGAGTCATTGACTAGTCCTAGAGTACCAAATCTCAGACCTTCTTTTGAATTAGAAGTTTGACTTTTAACATTCAAAAATTTTTCAAAAAGTTGTAGTTTATCTTTTGGTATTTGTTTATGCACATATCCCTATTGAATTAATTTTTGCACACAAGGAGAAAAGTAAACAAATGGTAATTCCATTAATTCATTAGAATCCTCTTCTAAATTTACATGATTTTCAAACCTAGTATAAGGGGAAGCATGGTAAAACTTGATTAGCTTTGAACCAAAGCTATAGACTTCCTTGACCTCTAAACTCTCAACAGTTTAAGAGTAGATAGGAGTAAGGGACATGACATTCACGTAGTGGTTGATCTGATCACACATCGACTCATATTCATTTTCCCTCATATCTTCCAAGGAAATTTCGTACAGTGGTTTCTTTTATTTTATCTTCATAATATTTTCCTCAAAGCTTTCATCATCAGAACTTTCTTCCATTTAGATGTTGATGATTGGCCTAGTCCGTTCAACAACAATGTTGGTTCTTCCTTGTCCACATCCTTGGCCTGGATCTCGAGTGTATGGACTGTAAGAACCTTTACCAGCTCGTTGTCAAGAAATGGTAGTAGATCATTGAAGCAGAGTTGAATGGTCTTTTCTTTGTGATCCTTCTAAATATTGTACTTCATTTGCCACAATTTCATGAGAAAAGACATTTTTCTTTGGAGTAGCGTAGTAGGCGGGATCTTCATGAATGCTCACTTCATGAACTAAAAATGGTTGTAAATCTCCTTTGATAGCTCTTTTCCTTCTTAAAAATATTTGATGCATTAGTGTGAAGATGTATAACCATATTATGCTCATGAATCCATGGTCGTCCAAGTAAAACATTGAAAGAATTCTCCACATCGATGATCTAGAATTTTGCAGTTGTTACTAGTTCTCCAGCTTTCATTAATAGTGTAATTAATCTAATGGCTCTTTCTCCCTTATGTTTAAATCCTCCTAACATTATTTTATTGGCTGTAAGCTCTTGTGCTTCAAAATCTATATATGCCAATGTTTGTAGACTCATTAAGTTGAGTAATGCTTCTGGATCCATCAAAAGTTCGAACAATACAAATCTATCGATATTAACAAAGATGTAGAGTGGTCGGTTTTGGTCAGTGGTACCAAAAAACAAGTCTTCATCTATGAAGGATATCCTAGGATGTTCTTTTAATGAAAAAATTTCATTTGAAGATGTGCTGGCCAATTAAGCTAAGAAAATCTCTGGGTCAAGTAGGGCTGTCACCAGAGACTCTCTCATCTCCTTTAACAAAATTAGAGCATCATAAATACTTAGTTTGTTTGGCAACCTCCTATGATGAGCTAGCACATTATAATCCACTTTCTACAATCCTCTGATCCTTGCTTGGTTATGTGTCTCTTCCACTGGCGGAGGTGGAGGTAGCTCTTCCTGAGTAACTATTTATTTTCCTTTATATACTTCAGCTGTTCTTATGGGCGAAACTTTCCCGCTCCTTAAATTTATTTTTGTTATTTCTTCTCATTGAAATGTTGAATGCAAAATTTCAGCCGTCTCTTCTTCTTCATCAGAGAGAACCAAGTTAACAGAAAGTGGTGCACCGTGGTACTTGAGGACTAGCTCCACACTCCCAATGCTGTCATAACCAATATCATCGAAGTCTTTTTCATTCTCTTTAACGGGTTCATCAGACTTAAGTACAGTTTGAGGATCTGTTTGAGAATCAATACTGGAGTTAGATTGAGCAAAGTCATTTATGTTATCACTACAAATAGTTAAAACATAGCCAAAATCATAATCATTATATTCGTAATACCCTGGTGGGGCAAAAAGAAAATCATACATATTCGAGGATTTTCTTCCCCACATCTGAGATAGCCAATCTAACAGAGGCAGCCCCTATCCTACCCCCCTTCTTGAGCTATCAGTATTCATGACTTTGAATAGCTACTTTTATTGAAACATTTTGAATCTGTTCTAGTATGTTCTTGGATGACTTGCTCCAAACTATGCTCCATCCATCTTTTTTGCAATACAGATCTATTTCAGTGTTTGGGTTGGCCAATATCATATTCATAGAACTTTCTTTAGGTTCTTTCAAATATTCCTTCAAGATTGTTATATTTCTTTTTTTTTAGATTCCTTTTGAGCCGGTCCTTAAAAATGAAACAGCCCTCTAACGTGTGTTCCAACATCTTGTGATAGGGGCAGCAATTGGGATGCTCCCTCTTGTCCACTTCTTTCGGCCTTTTCGGTTCCCGTAATCTAAACTTGGGCATCTTCATTAAATTTATAAACATCTTTGGCACAATCTTATCTTTGAAAGAATATACCATCTTCATTTTTTCTGAAAGGGTTGGTCCCATTCTACCCTCTGCATGGTACGGTCCTCCCTGGTGTGAAAGTTGGCTAGACTGGCCATAGTTTTGTTTTTGTTATTTTGAGCATGTTGTAATGAGAATGTTATGCCCATATCTTTATCGGCTACTTTCCTTTATCGATGGTTGCCACTGCTCTGGACTTCTTCTAAAATATTTTGTTAATCCTGGACTTATCTGACTTCTCTTGGAAATTTATGTGTTTGGCTTCCTCTTGTAAACTACTCGCTTTGATTAACAACTTCTTGAAGGACTTGATGGTGATTCTCTTAAGCATGAATGCTACTAGACCATGGAAGCTTTTGAGTATAATTTCCATCACATGTTTTTCCTAGACTTAATGTTCACATTTCATGCTAGGGTTTCTCCACCTCAAGATGTAATCCACTAAAGACTCCTTAAGCTTTTGCCTTTCCACTACAAGATCTCCAATAGAAACATGATGTTGTGCTCCAAGAAATCTTTTCACAAACAATTGTTCTAATTTGACATATGTCTTTACTGATCTGTTGGGCAGCTTGATATCAATCAAATGTGATTCTAGACAGACTACTATCGAAATGAAGGAAGAGCAAAGGTTCGTTATCACCACGGTTGCCACAACTAGCTCTAAAATGTGTTGTATGTTGTCTGGGATTTTTCGTCACGTCGAACATCTTATAGTTTGGTGACAAAATACCCTTAGGGTAGGGTACGGCTTTAAAATCCTCTAGGTAAGGTCTACTCCTTGAAATCAATGTACCACCCATAGATTGGGCTAAGGCCTCCCGAACTTGTTGTTCAACCAACTATTTAATATCTCTCTCTTGTATTACGCTTGGCGAGGAATCCTTCTTTTGATGTTCATCTCAGTTAGCGAAAACAACTTCTCCCCTTTCATCGGTAATATGAATAATTTTTGGCCGGTTGACTCTTTAGAAGCTAATTGTTGCGACTGTGTTTGTCTCTTAACTATATCCAGGAAAGCCATGGTGGTGGCCATCTCATCAATTCTCTTTTCCATGTGACTGATTTGTTCATCCCTTAGAAAAACTACCCTATGTAAATCATCTATGGCTTTCCTTACTACGAGAGGTTAGTCATCACATGCACATGTGGTAGATCCAGTCTCGATGACATAAATATCCATGAAATCCTCATCTAGATAATCATTAAAATCGAAATCCTAATCTCATCAATGGGCACTCCATACTTTTTGGCTAACTCAAAAATTTCAGCCCCGAGCTTTTCGATTTTCTCTTTATTTATCACTTCATGGATCATCTTGAGATATGGAGGACTTTCTTGGACATCTTCCACTTGTTCATCAAACTGGGTAGCAACAGCTGCAATAAAGTTTGATACTTTGGACCTTTGCTTCATTCTACATTCTTGCCCTATGGGCTCATTAAACTGTATTGGTATGACGACCTTAGATACCCATATCTTTTTTTTTTGTGGTGACGTCTTGAGACTGGGTGTCTCAACAAAGGCATCATAGTGCCAGAGAGAGGCATGTTCCCCATGTTCTAGACCAAATATAGTGTCTGATGACTTATTTACCTTTTCCTTCTTAAGGGCACTCTTACGAGTGTTGACCTCACTTTTGGTTGAAGTCTAGTGTTTCCTATTGACTATTCCTAGAGGGCTAGAAAGGAACCCTCGCCATTAGAAATTCCAAAGCCTTCTTTGCTCAATTTGAAGTTCCACATGCTGGTCCTAACCTCTAGCACTTAGTAGGTGGGATCAATATGGGGGAGCTCAAGATGAGTCCTCAAAGAATTGCTTAGCCTAGGGTCAACCCTCTAGGTGTTGGTTTTAAGCTAATGCATACACTGTCACTCACTTTCACACTACATCCCACTCACAACCTTAAACATAAACTTGTTAACTTTGATCCCTTAATCTTTTGGGAGCCTCATGTAGATGGTCCCTTAGACCCACTAGCTCTAGGCTATGGTTTAGATAAGGCCATTACATAAAAGACCCAAATAGATATTTTATTGGTCCATAGCTCAAATAGCGTGGTTGGCACAACAATTTCACAAAAATACATAAATTAAACTTTTGCCCCTCCCCCCCCTCGAAAAATTATTCCATACGAACAACATATGCAAAAATGCATATGTCGTCTGATCTCCACCGTTGATCAGTGCAAAAATGTATTTAAGTGGGCTCCAATTTTTTTTCAAGGGCCCACCAAAATAATTTTTTGCACTGATCAACGGTATAGATCAACGTTTGGAAAGAATTTTTCCTGTTCCCCTCCCCAAATCTACCCATTTTACCAAAACACCCGCAAACCTTAAGTTTGACCAAAATTCCCAATTTTACACAAAATATCCATATTTGTTAAAAAATCATCTCAAACCATTTGAAACCACCCAAATTACCCAAAACCTCACCAGATTGCTAAAATTACCAAAATACCCTTGGTAGCCCAAACTTTCCCAAAACCTTCAAAATCATTTCAAATGTTTCCAAAATCAATTTGGATGCTTCAACTGAACCCAATTTGACCCATTTGACCAAAAGTCCCAAATTTACCTTAAAGGCCCAATTACCCTAATTCATCTTAAATGACCACCAATTTTGTTCCAATTTTTTCCCAATTTCAATTTTAAACTCAAATTTTTCATGAACAAACTCAATTCAAACCAAATTGCAACCTAATTGACCCATACTTTGAGCCCAATTTCACCCAATTCCAAAATCCCCAATTTTGCCCCAATTTAGCCATGTCTTGAAATGTCACCAACTTGAATGCCCAAATCACAAAATTGACACTCAATTAATGTTGAGAACTCTTCATAAGATCCCCTAAACCATTTTGAACCCTTAATTTGGACTTAGCCCAACTCTAGCCTAACTTAAACCCAAGTCTAACCTAACATTCCAAAATTGATCAAATGTCGAAAATCATTAAAATTGACCCTTCAAATCAAAATCATCGCAAATCTTTTCCATAATCTTTTTGATAGTCATCTATATCCTCTTGATCAATCAATTGATTCCAATGTTATGGTTCTCCCAAGCCAAACCCAAATTTAAGCCAATTTTACCCAAATTGAACTTATGCACCAAAATTGATTAAGCCATGCCAAATTAATTAAGCCAAAACTACTCTAGCCACCAAGTGCACCCTATTGACTAGGAAAGACTCAAATAGCCCATCCTAGATGAGCAATGGAACAATGGTTTCTTGATTTAAGGGATTTCACCCCATACTTGGCAAAAAACTTGAAATATCTTTTCCATCATTGCTTACCCTTTGGAGTTAATCATGATTAGCCACCCCATGACCTTTCTGAGCTAAGAGGTGACCAGACTATGGCCAGCCACCACCTCAACTACCAAAAGCAATCACCCTAAATGAGCCCAAGTTGGCCAAATCCCAAAATTGAACTCACCTAAGCTTGCTAAGCTTGATTGGCTGTTAGGGCATTTCTTCCCTCCACCTAAGCAGCACCCTTGGCATCTCAGCTTAGCCTGAGAGCCACCATAGCCTCTTCTATTTAAAATACCCCCACCACGGACATGAAATGGTGCAAGAAAATTCCTTAGGGAAACTCTATTCAATTGCTTCCAGAGATTCTCCAAGAACTCCTCAGCTCAATCCCACTATTTTTCCCCTCTGTTTCCCACTATGAGAGCTCAATTTTGAGTTAAAAATTTTGGCCCGAACCAGGACATATTTATCCACACATCCAAAGTTCACCAAAGTTAAATTAACTTTGCCTACACCATCATCAAAATGAGAGGAGTTGATTCTCCACAAAATCCCCATCAAAAAAACTTGTAACCGAGCTCTAAAACAACACCTGAAAATGACCGTGATCAAAATCATACATAGACAATTCACCAGTGCCTAGTAGTTCATCTGGAGGCTCATTGGACCCAATCTAAGCTACTACAACCATCTGATTGAAACCTCCCCTCTCACACAAAGGTTTTGAGCCTGAACCGTAAATCGAGCTTAAATTGATTCTTCACAAAAATTTATTGTATTTCATACCGTATAAACCATATGGATGTATTTGTCTTCAGTAGATGAAGGCATACGAACAAACCTGAAGTAATTTGGTTGAGTCTAGCATGAGATCTTAAGGTTTTTATGTGGACGGCTTACGGGTTAGGTCAGTTGAGGACGATGAGTGGATGTCGTCTAATCGCACGTGTATTAGATGGACGGATGAGATCTCTTTACGGGATAGACAGTTGAGGACGTAAAATACCCTCTTTCTTGGCGAATAAAGGAGAATAACGTGGATTAGAAATAAAAATTATTTGTTGACTCTTTGATTTTTAATTAATTAAATACTCTCTGTAGTATTTCAATTCATTTCGGCTAAGCATTGCTCACCGTAACTTGAAATTTTGAGGGTTTGTTCCTCATTACAGAGGCTATTGTCTTTGATTTTCCAAAGTTAGAGGACTTTTGTCTGCTTCTAACCCTAATTTTCAAGCTAAGATGACTATTTCAACTTAAATTAATTGTATAAATTGAAATATCACTTAAGAAGTGACGGGATAAATTTTAGTATGTTTCCCGTGGTCAGAGAAGCTTAAGAAAAATATCATGATGCCATGAATAAATTTGTAAATTTATTTGTTCACTTAAGCTTGAATATCTTGTACTAATTTACGTAAATTAAAAAATAATAAAAAATCAACAAAAATAATTTCACATTATGCATAAAAATCATGTTAACCCATTGTTAAAATTTAAAAATTATTTGATTAAGTTTAAACACTAAAGTTGATTCTTCAAGAAACATTATATTTTTGTATAAAAATAATTATAGAAAATTAAATACACTTAGGAAAATTATGAAAAGTGGTTTTGTGCGTTCATTGTGATTAGCAGCACTTATGGAAAATAAAAGTCAATTTTGATAAAATACTTGATTTTTATCCAATGTTTTGAATTAAAAAAATATAATTAAAAATAGTTAAAATTTTAAAAAATACCAAAATATTTAAAGGCATGTGTAATTGATTCCTAATCACTTAGGAGTCACTAAAACATTTTTTAAATTTTTATAAGTAAAAAAATAAATTTATAAAGGCTTAAAAGGCATTTTTTCTATTTTATCAGTAAAATAATTATAATAAATAAATTAAAATTCATAAAAATATAAAATTTATTTCCCTGAACTCCTTGGATTCAAAGGGATTTAATAAAAATATAAAAAGTAAATTTTTTAATTAAATTATATTTTCTGGATAATTAAAACAATCTTTTCAAATTAATAAATAGGTAAGTAATAATTTGAGTTGAAAAATCATGAAATTTTATCTATGTGTTTCTCTAGCCCATGGGAACCTTTAATATTTTTCTCATAAACCAAAAACTTCATTTTGATCATTTAAATAAATTAATTTTGAAAATCTTATTTTCTAAAGTTAAAAATAATAATTATTTAAATTAAAGTTTAAAAACCACATTTTTCTCCTCTCATGTTTTAGTTATTCTATGGATAGGGTACTCTAAAATCTCTTTAGTCATTTGAGTGGGGCTTAATTAGTTATGAGGTGAAGAGCCCCAAGGGTAAAGTGGTCATTTTGTATTTGGTTCCTCAATCAAAATTTAGGATTAATTAATGAGAAAATGGGTAATTTTGATCCTAATGAATTTGTTTGGATGATTGAAACATAATGGGTAAGGGTAGAAACCAACTTGCTACCTTTCCATAATAAGAATAAAATTATGATTTGTTAAATCATTGAGATTTGGAAGTTAATCAAAATTAAATGATTTCCAAGTGATGGGCTTATGCTAAGGTGTTGATGTTTCACTTATGATTAAGTCCACAACTAATGATGACTGACTCTTTTAAATAGAATCCAGATCACCTAAATTAAAATTATAACCTTTACTAAACTTTCTCCTATTAAATTTATTAAGGGGCTTGGTAGTGATCTAAGCTTGATATTTATTTCACTTGATGGGATTTAGAAGATAACATGATTGATGATTATCACTACAAGCTCAGCTATAGTGATGGGTACAAAAGTCCCTAATGACTGGAACTTGCCTTAGGGGCATTCACCTACATAACTTTTAAGTAAAATATCAACTTATTAATTGGGTACCTTGCCCTTGGAATGATTAAAATGTCTAAGTTTACTGAGTAATGTGGTAGTTTTAATTTGACCTGAGATGATTAGTAGAACAAAATGATAACTTCAAAAATGAACCCAATTATTTCAAGGGATCTTTAAAGCACTTCAGGGTCATTCTCCGAGCACTTTAAAATCTTTTGGATATTTTAAAGGTCAAATTGAACTTCCTATATTTTGTTCTAAAATCATCCATTAAGATCTTTTTGGACTCAAAAAGTCATAGTTTGGAGTTTGATAGATAACCTTCATCTACTATTACAATTTATTTAAATTTTTGCAAGATTATCTACATGTTGCAAAAATTAATCTTTCAGCAGGAATGCCGAGAAGATGACAGGTACACTTTTACAGTATTATTTAATTCCTGTCGTTTTACTTTCGCACCATTATATCATAACAGCTTGGGTGTTTAATATGCTTTTCTTGGAAAAATCCAAACAACTTTTTGAAAAAATTAATCAACGTTTTCCAAACCAAAAACAAACCGTTTCAAAGGTAACCATAAATTCTTTGAAATTTCACTAAACATAGAATGTCCTTCTGAATTTATGTGAGTCTCTCGGAGGGTGAAGGTAACCCACGGTTACTAATGAGTTCTCCCCGGTTTAAATGGGTTTCATAACTTGTTAAGCTAAGTAAATTCAAAAGAAAATAGTGATACCAAAATGAGGGAACCGTAGGATCTTAATCGGTTTTGCTAAAATCAACTTTAACATTCCTCATGATTTCTAAATAACCATAACTTTAGGAAACATCTTCATAGATACTAACTTCATGCATTATAAATGGTTGTAGGTCTCCTTTGATGCAATTTTCTTGACCATCTTTATGGTATTTGATGCACTGGTGTAGAGAAGATGGAATCACACTCTGCTCATGAATCCATGGTCGACCTAGTAGAGCGTTAAAAGAGGTCTCGGCGTCAATGATATGAAGCTTAGCGGTTGTCACGAGTTCTCCAACCTTCATAAGTAATGCAACTGATCCAAGGGCTCTTTCACCCTTTTGGTTGAATCCTCTTAACATAATTTTACATAACGTAAGCTCTTGAGCTTCAATACCCAAATAAGCTAATGTTCGTAGGCTCATCAAGTTAAGAGAGGCCCCAGGATCCACTAAAACTCTAAAAAACCCAAATATGTCGATGTTGACGGAGATGTAGAGTGGACTATTGTGGACGGCGGTACCGAGTAGCAAGCCTTCGTCTGTGAAGGTTACCCCAGGCTATTCTTTCAATGAACAAACTTCATCTGAGGATATGTTGGCCAACTGAGCTAAGCAAATTTCTTAGTCAAGCAAAGCTGTAACCAGAGGCTCTCTCATCTCCTTCGATAGGATCATGATGTCATAGATGAGCTAGCACGTTGTAGTCTATTTTGTATAATTCTTTGATTTTATTTTGATTATGTGGTTCTTCCAATGGTGTCGGTGGAGGTTTCTATTCTCGAGTCATTATCTACTTTCCTTTGTCTGTTGGAGTTGTTCTTGGTGGTAACACTTTTCCGCTCCTTAAGTTAACTTTTGTGATTTCTTCTTCTTGAGATATCATTGTTGAATATTCTGGTGTCTCTTCCTCTTCATCGGAAAGATCTATGTTGATGTTAAGTGGTGTACCGTGATGCTCGAGAATTGGCTCCTAGTTATCAGTGCTATCATAAGCGGTCTCATTGATGTCTTAATTGGACTTGACAACGAGTTCATCAGACTCGGGTATGATTTGAGGATCATTTTGGGGATTGAGATCAAAGCTAGATCGAGCATAATCAGCTATTTTATCACTATAAACAGTTAAAACGTAGCCTAAATCACAATAATATATTCATAAAAATGCGGAGGGACAAAAAGATAATCATACAAAGTCAGGGGTTCGAGGATTTTCTTCCCCAAATCCGAGATAAACAATCTAGTAGAGGTAGACCCTATCCTACCCCCCATGCTATCAATCTTTGTAGTGATGATTCTCTTCTTCTTTTTTGTCCTCGACAATGATGGCTCTCCGTGCAAAATCTTCATCTCGGGCTTGGTATGTTGTGGACTCTCAATGGAGGTTTGTTTTGATGCAGACTGGATCTTGCTCAGTATTTTCTTGGATGATCTGCTCTATAACTCATTCCATTCTTCTTCGATATTTGTAGAAGCTTGACTTTCTTGAGTTCATCCCAAGTTGTACTCCATCCATCTGTTCCAGTATATAGTTTGATTGAGGAAATTGGCTCAGCCAAAATCATATTTATGGAACCTTTTTCAGGTTCTTTTAAATATTTTTTTGGGATTGTTATGTTCTCTTCTTTAAGGTTCTTCTTGATCCATTCTTTAAAGATGAAGCATTTTTCTCTAGTGTGCCCAAGCAACCGATGGTATGGGAAATAATTTGGTTCATTCTTCCTATCCACCTCGTCTTGCTTCTTTAGATCTGGTACTTTGAATTCTGGCTTCTTCATCAAACTTCTGAATATTTTTCGGTATAGCTTCATCTTTGAAAGAATACATCGTCTTACATCACTCTGACAGGGACATTTTCTTATCCCCTATTCGAGGTGATCCCTCTTGAGGTGGTCGTTGGTTGGATTGACTATTCTATTTCTGAGAGCATTGTGACGAAGACTGGTGATGCTCTTGTGCATATATTTTTATCGGCTGCTTTCCTTTGTCGACGCTCGCTACTACTCCTGATTTCCTTTCAAACACTCTGGTCACCTTAGCCTTTCCATGTGGCTCCATGTGCTTAATCTCTTGTTGAAGACTGCTAGCTTTACTACGTAGCTTCTTGAAGGATTTGATGGTGAGTCCTTTGAGCATGAAAGCTACTAGCCCATGAATGCTTTTGAGTAGAATTTCAATCACATGATGTTCCTGTAGCTGAGGTTAACATTTCATGCTAAGGTTTCACCACCTCAAAATATAGTCCACCAAAGTTTCGCTGGGCTTTTGCTTTTCCATCATGAGCTCTCCAATAGACACACGATGCTGCGCTCCGGCAAATCTTTTCATAAAAAGTTGTTCCAACTCAGAAAATGTTTTGACTGACCCATTATGCAAGTCAGCGTACTAGTCGAAAGCAATTCCTGACAAGTTGTTGACGAACTGCTGGAACAGTAGAGCTTCACTATTTTTTGTGTTGCCACAACTGGCTTGGAAATGTGTTATATGTTGTCTGGAATTTCCAGTCCCATCAAATATCTTGAAGTTTAGGGCCATAAAACCCTTGGGGAAAGGCACATCATTGAATTCCTCCAGGTAAGGTCTACCCTTTAGAACTAATGCACCACCCTAAGATTGGGTTAAGGCATCCCGCAGTTGTTCAACCATTTGCTTGAATTCCTTTTCTGGTATAGCACCTGATGGAGAATCCTTTCTATGTTGCTCATCTATGTTTGTTGAAGAAACCTCTCTTCTTTCATCTGTGACGTGTATGATCTTTGACTAATTCATCTTTAGACAAGACAAATGTGGCAATTTTGATTGCCCCTGAATAGTGGTCATGGTGGTCATAGTTGCAGTCATCTCTTCTATTCTGTTCTCTAGTAGACTAACTTGCTCTTCTCTTATGAGGACAGCCCTACGCAGTTCATCTAGAAAATTCTCTTCGGTGTGAGGTTGAGCCTCGCACACAGATGTGGTGGCTTTGGTTTCAATTACATGGACATCCATGTAATCTTCCTCCAAGTCATCATTATAATAAAAATCTTCATCATTACTATCAATGAAAACTTCGTGCTCTCGAGTTAACTCGGAAATCTCGATCCTGAGTTTCTCATCTTTATCTTCAATTATTGATTCCATGATCACTTTAAGATCTGGAGGACCCTGATAAACATCCTCTACTTGTTCCTCCATCTCACTGGCTATTGTTGAGGTGATATTAGATATCTTAGACCCTGGTTTAATTTCCTGTTCTTGTCCTGCGGGCTCACTGAACTGTATCAGTCCAGCGACCTTGGGTACCCATACCTTTTTCTTTTTCGACGATGATGTCTCAGGATGGACTGTCTTAGTAGAAACATCAGCACCCTGTGGTGTAGACCAGCTACAGTGGCAGGTAATCATCTTGTCTTTGCCTTTGGAATTGTAGAAATATCTCCACAATGGGTGACAAGTAAGATTTTTGGACCCGGTCTCGACTTAACCGATTGACGGCCTACGGTCTTGGTGGCAGTGTAATCAGTAGTAAACACTGTGGTATTAACTCTGTTCCCTAAATGAAACCAAATGGGGATGCGAGTAGGTGGCACTCCAGTTATCTTGTGGGACTGTCTGACGGACTTGACGCCCTTCAAAATTTCCTTCTTCATGTGAGTGGAAATTGCATCTCCCACTCGTTTAACTAACGCACTAACTGAACATCCTTCTTTGGTAGCAAGACTTTTGAAAAATGCACCAACTCGATTGATAGGAGTGAACTTCTTTCTCTTCTCATCGTGTCCATGAAGTGGTTATAATGTAACAACGATTCTCCGGATACTCTCGTATCCATCAGTATCCGTCAGAGGGTGGAATCTACTCTCTCATAGGAGTGGATAAATTTCTATTAACACTTCTTCATTATGATGAGGATCCTTATAAACGGGTGTAATGGACCTCTGAACTTTTCTGTTACGGTTCCTCTTTTGAGTTCGGGTCAGCGGTACAGTCCTTGAACTTGATCAAATTTCAAACACAGGTGGAGGGATAGTTAATCCCTCAGTCGGATCCTAAATAATCATTACTTCTTTCCCCTTAGTAGCAGCAGGGATAGTAGCTTTGGAAGGTGTCATGACAGCTGTTGTATTAGACTTCTTGCAGGCAGAGGAGTCTTGAAGGCAGTTCAGGCTGAATTCCATAAATGGTTCCTGTATTTCCGGTGCGGTGATCTTCATCACTACAAATGGGGCTTTCCCGAGGATGACCTCGAGATCATCAAATTCATATCCAAATTTGATGGTAGGAGCGAGGTTGAGGGCTTCGTGACTCGTTGGCAGGTTACAGGAAAAAGTCAGTGTTTGGTAGGCCATTGCAGCAGGCTTGAAAACAGAAAGTTTTGGGGTTAGCTATATGAACAAAAATCTTGTAATTTTTAGTGCAAGCACTGAAAGTAGAGGTTAATCTGTAGACTAGGTGGGTCTT
Source organism: Phalaenopsis aphrodite (assembly GCA_003013225.1). Classification (NCBI taxonomy): domain Eukaryota; kingdom Viridiplantae; phylum Streptophyta; class Magnoliopsida; order Asparagales; family Orchidaceae; genus Phalaenopsis; species Phalaenopsis aphrodite. The sequence continues at coordinate 272,734 of NEWO01000742.1, forward strand.
AATTTATGGGAATCTTAAAATCTTATTTAAGAAAAAGTGTAAAATTTAATTAGTATAAGAAAATTTTAAGGCGCGCGCAGCACAACACGATTTGGTTTAAATTGCAAAATAGCAAATTAAATTTGGAAGGGACATGTGAAGTATTATAAGAACCTAGTGTAGGACCTATTTAGTGAGAGACAACGCCCAGGTGGAACTAGTCCACCGACACACCTATTGAGGGTCCGACCCCATTACTAAAGAAAAATAATGTTAAGATTTTCATACCTATTTTATACTAATATTGATGATATTACACTTTAAAGAAGGATATTTTTTATATTTTGTTGCAGGTAAGTTGAACTAAGGTCATTGGAGCAAAAAAATGCAAAAAGGAGTGAATTTGGAGCAAAAAGGACCAAAATATAAAGATTTGAACTAGGGCGCCGTCGGCGAGCCCAACGGCGCGAACGGTGGGTTTTTCCCGAGAGTTCAGAATTAAATATTCTAGAAGGCTGCAGATGATGCCATCGAGGCTGTCGACGGCGAGAACGGCGGTTCTCTTAACAGGTGGATTGAATGTGGACGATTTTTTAAGGTATGCTTAGGCAACTCTTGGAAAAGTCTTGTACAACTTTGAGAGAAACATTTGGGCTAAAAAAAGAGGAGCCCCGTGGTGGTGTCAGCTGAGTTTTTATTGTTTATAGAGTGTAGAGAGTTTAATTTAGGGTTAGTATTGTGAGGAATTCTTTGGAAGATTGTAAGAGTGGAGGGAAAGTGAGAGATTTCTTCCCCCTAGCAGCTTTGAAGAATAATTCTGTGTGCTATAAAAAAAGGAAGAGATTCAGAGGAACTTCGAGGAGTTTGCTTGTGGAGGAATTAGAGATAAGTGGTATTTACTTGTTGAAGTTTTTATGACTTTGCTTTTATATATAAGTTCTAAGTTTTGTCGTATCTTCTCCATGAGTTATGAGTAGTTTTCTTAGTCTTTCTCATTATCTTGAGATTTTGTGAAATGGTTATTCGAATTGGTTGAGCCATGAAAATGTTAAGGAAGTTGTGATGATCTTTTCACTTCAATCTTAATTTACTTTCAATCTGGCCAATTGATTTGTTAAAATATGTTGAGTTCTACAACTAAAGTAAAGTTTACATCCAAGATTTAGGGAGGTCAAAGTCCTTGAAAGTTTTGTGCAAATAAAAAGGGAAATAAAATTATCGGGTGTAGAATTGGAGATTTTAGAGTGACAAACTAAAATCCTCAATTCAGTCCTATTGTTTGGGTTTTGAAGTGGAGATGTTAGCCCTCAGGCGAGGGGAATGTGGGAGCTCCAAAGTGATAACCGGTATCCTCTCAGTCTAGCCACAGATTCAGTAACCAAGCATATGATTAGTCAATGTTGTTTATATCTGGACAAAAGGGTAAAGAATATGCATGCTCTTATTTGACACAATCCAATTTGAACTAGTTCACTTTAATTTCTTGACAAGGAGAAGGTTGTTTTCATTCATATTGAACTTCACATTTCAAACTTTATTAGTAGAATTAGTTAATTAAGAGTTTGTTAAAATTACATATTGATTTCAATTGCCTATTAGTGACAAATAAGCAATTTGAATTGTATTATTGTGATTAAGTATTAATTTTCTAAATCCTAGTTTGTAGCCTCTAGTATTACTTTCTGTGGGATCGATATCTAGGACTCTATTAGAGCCCTGTATTACTTGAGCGATACGTATACTTGCATTGATAAGTGTGAATTTGCAATTATTGAATATTTTATATACATTTCTATTAAATCTATAAACATTGTCAAGTTTTTGGCGTCGTTGTCGGGGACTTAAATCATCTAGCAACAGTATCAAATTCTTCTATTTTTAAGCATATATAAAGTCGCTGTCAAGTTTTTGGCGCCATTGCGGGGGAGTAAAAAAATCATAATTCAAGTAACAGACAAATTAGGACAATTAGAAAACTTTTACTTGAATTACAACTTATTTTCAGATCTAGTTAAATGTTTTCCTGTGTACTGATTTCAATTGTATGCCTAAATTTGGATCAAAAAATATTATACCTTACGATTTGAAATTAGAACGCACTGTTAGAAGAATCAGAAAACTAAGAAAACAACCTAGAGATCCTGATACAATGGAAAATAACGTGAACAATCAAGGAATAGAAAATGAACATCAACCTAGACCTCTACGAGATTATTTGAATCCTACAGCAGATGAAATTCACTTATCTATCCAAAATTCTGATATAGCTGCTAATTCATTTGAGCTTAAACCTGCTATTATCCAAATGGAACAAAAAAAATCAATTCAAAGGTACACCAAATGAACTTCCTAATTTACACGCTTGTTTTTTAGAACTTTGTGTTACCTTTAAATATGACTTAGACTTTTTTCCTTTTTCACTTAGAAATAAGGCTAAGATGCGGTTAAATTTGTTAGCACCTGGATCTATTGGAACTTGGGGACAACTTTCACATAAATTTCTATCCAAATATTTTCCTCTATCCAAAACTGCTAAACTTAGAAATGACATAACATCATTTTGTCAGATTGATGGAGAGTCGATATATGAAGCTAGGGAGACATTTAATGATCTTCTTAGGAAGTGCCCCCTTTATTCGTTACCAGATTGGTTGATAATTCAAACTTTTTATAATGGATTAGTGAGATCTCTTAGATCAATTATAGAAGCTGCGGCTGGTGGTTCTTTAATGTCAAAACCTTTTAATGAGACTTATTCGTTAATAGAATAGATGGCTACCAACACTTTTCAATGGCCCTCTGAAAATGTAAATTCTAAAACAGTAGTTAGTATCAACAATTCTGATGTAATATCTATGTTAACTTTGCAGAATGCTGCAATATCAAAGAAATTAGATCACGTTGAATGAATTATTCTCCAACACTTACTAACTTAGGCAATTTGTGGATGTTCAACCTTCGTATGAGACTTTCAATGCGATTAACAATAGACCCAACAATCCTTTTTCAAACTATTGTAACATAGGTTGGAAGAATCACCCAAAGTTTAATTGGAATAATAATTCTTCTACAAATCAACAATGGGTGAACAACCTAGTGAACCCATTGGGAAATTCATCCAACCAAGGAAATGTTAATTATAGACCTTGTTATCCTCCAGGATTTAACAGTAACACTCAATTTAAGGAAAAGAAGTTGTCTATGGAAGAGATGGTACTAAATATGGGTCAACAATTGCAGAACCAAGGAAATCAATTACAAATTCAAGGAAACTAGTAACAAAATCAAGGAACTACACTCAAGAGTATTGAAAACCAATTGGGGCATATCACTTCTGAGCTTAGTAATCAAACATTGGGAACTTTTCCTAGTACTGTGGAACCATATCCTAAAGCTCAAGGAAAAGAATAGATAAAAGCGATACAATTATAAAGTGGAAAAGATTTGGAAACAAGAGTGCAGAAAGAAATGGAAACTGAAAAAGAGAAAGTGGATTTAGAAAAAGAAAAGGATCATGAATACCCAGATTTAGAATATCCACTTACACCAATGAAAATTGCTGTGGAAAAACCACCATCGCCGTTTCCTTAAAGATTGAAACAATACAAAAAGGATAAATAATTTTCCAAGCTTAAAGAAATTCGTAAGAAATTAACGGTAAATATTCCTTTCGTTGAAGCTTTAGAGCAAATGCACAATTATGTGAAGTTTATGAAATATATTTTGAACAAGAAAAGGAAGTTCATTGATAATGAGACTATTGCACTTAGCAAAGAGCATAGTACAATTATTCAAAAAAAGCTTCCTGAAAAACTTAAAAGATCCATGTAGTTTCACTATACCGTGTGCTATCGGTGAAAAATTTTATGGATGAGCTTTATGTGATTTGAGAGCCAACATTAATCTTATGCCTCTATCAATTTTCAAAAGATTAGGATTAGGAGAAGTTTCACCTACTTCTGTAACTCTTCAGTTAGCGGATCATTCAGTTACTTATCCTAATAGAGTTATAGATGATGTGTTAGTAAGAGTTGATAAATTTATCTTTCCTATGGATTTCATTATTTTAGATATGGAGGAAGATAAATAAATACCTATAATTTTAGGGAGACCTTTTTTAGCTATTGGAAAAGCTATAATAGATGTTCAAAATGGAGAATTAACTATGAGAGTTAACGATTAAGAAGTGACTTTTAACATTACAAAATCTATGAAATACTCTGCTGTTGAAAGAGATAATGAATGTTTTTGCATGAAAATTAGTGAACATCTATTGTGTGAGCATTTAAAAGAACATTTTGAAGAGAATGAACATTTAAATGACAAACATGAAGTTATTTCGGATGAAATAGAAAATAAACAATTAAATTATGTTCAAAAAAGATTTGAGATGCTGGATATTACAAGAAATGCTGATAAGAATCTAGTTCCGTCAATTATAAAATCACCTAAACTTGAGTTGAAAATATTGCCTAACCACTTAAAATATGTGTTTCTGGGAAACTCATCTACATTACATGTTATTATATCTTCAGAGTTAAATGATTTTCAAGAGAAAAAACTTTTGGATACATTTAAAACACATAAGAAAGCTTTTGGTTGGACCTTACCTGATATTAAAGGAATCAGTCCTTCGATTTGTATGCACAAAATTATATTGGATAAACAATATAAACCAAGAGTTGATCTACAATGGAGATTAAACCCAATGATGAAAGAAGTAGTCAAGAAGGAAATTTTGAAATTTTTCGACACTTGAATTATATATCCTATTTCAGACAGTGCTTGGGTAAGTCCAATTCATTGTGTTCCTAAGAAAAGAGGAGTGACGTTGAAGCAAAAGAGAATAATGAATTAATACCTATCAAACAAGTTACTGAGTGGCATGTTTGCATTCATTATAGAAAATTAAACACTGCTACTAGGAAAGATCACTTCCCTTTACCATTTTTAGACCAAATAGTTTTAGACTTGCTGGGCACAAATACTTTTATTTTTTAGATGGATATACCGACTACCATCAAATTCCTAATGCTCCTGATGATCAAGAAAAGACAACATTTACTAGTCCTTTTGGGACTTTTTGCTTTTCAAAGTATGCCTTTCGGATTATGTAATGCACCTGCAACATTCCAGAGATATATGGTGTCTATATTTAGTAAGTTAATTGATGATGGATTAGAAGTATTTGTGGACGATTTCTCTATATTTGGAACATCATTTGACGCATGCTTAAATTATCTTGAAAAATTTTTGGAGTTATGCGAAAGAAGTAATGTAGTTCTAAATTGGGAGAAATGTCAATTTATGGTTGCAGGAGGAATTATGTTAGGACGAGATTTCCTAAGGTTACCAGAAAAAATTTTTGGAGTTATACGAAAGAAGTAAATTTTAGAAAATGGTATGAAAGCAGACCCTACAAAAATTCAAGTTATAAATGTATTAACATATCCTACTAATGTAAGAGGTGTTAGAAGTTTTCTTGGACAGGTTGGTTTTAACAGGCGTTATATTAAAGATCTTTTAAAAATTACTAAACATTTATGCCAACTTTTATAAAAGGACAAGAAATTTGAATTTAGTGAAAATTATTTAAATGCCTTTGAGTTATTAAAAGAAAATGTAATCACACCCCCTATTATAGTTTCACCTAACTGGAAGAAACTATTCGAACTGACGTGCGATGCTAGTGATTATGCTATTGGAGCTGTTCTTGGACAAAGGTATGAAAATTTTTTTAAAGTTATATAGTATGTTAGTAAAACTCTTAATGTTACTCAAATTAACTATACTGTTACTGAAAAAGAGTTACTAGCTATTGTGTATGCTTTTGACACATTTAGATCTTATTTAATTGGGACTAAATGTGTTGTGCACACAGATAACTCTGCTATTAAATATCTGATGCAAAAGAAGGATGTCAAACCAAGGTTAATTAGATGAATACTTTTGATGCAAGAATTTGATCTTGTGGTTATTGATAGAAAGAGAACTGATAATCAAATTACTGACCATTTTTCGAGATTAGAATATCATGAATTATCTGAAACCGACAATGAAATTACAGACAGTTTCCCATATGAACAACTTTATAATATTAATGAGTGAAAATATCATGGTATGCTGATATTGTTAATTATATTATAAGTGATATTTTGCCACCTATGCCGACATTGCAACAACAAAAAAAATTCATTCTTGATGCGAAAGCATATTTTTGGGATGAACCTAATTTATATAAACAATTTAAGGATCTTATTAAGAGAAGATGTGACCTTATGAAGAAACTGAACTAATCATTCAGAAATGTCATGATTCTAAATTTGGAGGACATTTTGGGATTGATAAAATTGCTTATAAAATTTTAAAAGTTGGATTCTATTGGCCTACTCTCTTAAGAGATGTTTACAGATACATAAAAACTTGTGACGACGCCAACGAGTAGGCAATATATCTAGAAGAAATGAAATGCCTCTAAATTTCATGTTAGAAGTTGAGATCTTTGATGTTTGGGGATTAGATTTCATGGGACCATTTATTCCTTATCTAGGAACTTATAAATATTAATTGCAGTAGACTACATTTCAAAGTGGATTGAAGAACAAGCATTACCTCATCGTGACGCTAAAAGTGTTTCAAGATTTTTAATGAAAAATATTTTCACTAGATACAGATCGCCGAGAGTGATTATCACTGACGGAGGATCCCATTTTAGGAATAAATATATTCAGAGATTGAAAGAAAAGTTTAATATTATACATAGAATCTCTACTTCCTATCACCCTCAAACTAGTGGGTTAGCTGAAGTTTCTAATAGTGAGATTAAACAAATACTTGAGAAGACTGTAAACTCTAGCAAAGTAGATTGGTCTACTAGACTGGATACCACATTATGAGCTTACAGGACTGTTTATAAAACTCCTATTAGAATGACTCCTTACAGGCTGATCTTTAGAATGAGTTCTCACTTACGAGTAGAATTGGAGCATAAAGCATATTGGGCGATTAAATAATTCAATTATAATTTGAAGGATGCTGGTGAGAATAGATTGTTACAAATGAATGAATTGAAAGAATTAAGAAATGAATCTTATGATAACGATATAATTTATAAGTAGAAATGAAAGTTATGATATGATTGGAAGATTAGCTAGAAGAACTTTGAACCAGGATAAGTTTTTCTTTACAATACATGGTTGAAGTTATTCCCTGGAAAATTAAAGTCTCGCTGGTTAGGACCCTTTACTGTTACTCGAGTTTATACAGATCAAAAGACCGTGAATGGATTTAAAGTAACCGGACACAGATTAAAGCTGTATTTTGAGGGTAAAAGATCAAATTTTAAAGATGTTTTAATGGTCAGTCAATTTAAGTAATACCTGAATAGGTCGGACTGACGACGTTAAACCAAGCATTTTATGAGAGGCAACCCATAGTTATCTTTATTTTTATTGCGATTATAGTATTTTTATTTGAAATTATCGCTAGTTTTTAGTAGTATTGAACTCTACTACTCATATTTACCCTTGAATCATCATCAAAATTGGATCCATAGAGAAAATTGGAACGCATTTGAACCAGAGAGAAACTGTGAAATTTTTTCCTTGGGCGCCGACAGCGGCGTACCAAGAGTCCAGGCAATTAATTCTAAAGGCTCGCCGACGATGCCATCGACGTCCCCGACAGCGAGATGACAGTTTTCGGACCTTAACTGATTTCTAACAAGTAGTGTAGATGAGTCTCCCATAAACACATACTTCAAGTGGTTAGGCAATAATTTTAACTCAAGTTGAAGTGGTTTTATAATTAACCGAACTAGATTTTTATCAGCATCTTCTGTAATATCCAACATCTCAAATCTTCCCTGAACATAATCTAATTCTTCCTTTTATGTTTCATCCAAAATAACTTCATCACTATCGCCAAATTGTTCATTCTCTTCAAAATATTCTCTAAAATGCTCATTCATTAGATGTTCACTAATTTCCACGCAAAAATATTCATTATCTCTTTCAACAGTAGGTTATTTCATACATTTCGCAATGTTAAAAGTCACATCTTGATCATTAAATCTCTTATTCAATTCTCATTTTTGAACATCTATCACAACTTTTTCAGTAGCTAAAAATGGTCTCCCTAAAATGATAGGTAATTATTTCTTTATCTTCCTCCATATCTAAAACAATGAAATCCACAGGAAAGATAATTTTATGAACTTTTACTAACACATCTTCTATAACTCCCTTAGGATAAGTAACTGAATGATCCACTAACTGAACATTTACAGAGTAGGTGAGACTTCTCCTAATCCTAATCTTTTGAAAATTCATAGAGGCATAAGATTAATGCTAGCTCCCAAATCACATAAAGCTCTTCCATAAAATTTTTCACTGATAGCACACGATATAGTGAAACTACATGCATCTTTTAATTTTTCATGAAGCATTTTCTGAATAATTGCACTACGCCCTTTGCTAAGTCAAACAGTTTCATTATTAGTGAACTTCCTTTTCTTGTTCAGAATATCTTTCATAAATTTTACGTAATTGGGCATTTTCTCTAAAGCTTCTACGACGGAAATATTTACCATTAATTTCATAAGAATTTCTAAAAACTTGGAAATTTTTTCATTCTGTTTGTGTTGCTTCAATCCTTGACGAAACAGTGGTGGAGGTTTCTCCGTAGTAATTTTCATTGGTGTAAGTGGATTTTCTAAATCTGGGTATTCATGATTCTTTTTTTCTTTCCGTATCCACTTTCTCTTTTTTAGTTTCCGTTTCTTTTTACATTCCTGTTTCCATATCTTTTCCATTTCATAATTGTATCGCTTTTATTTGTTCTTTTCCTTGATCTTTAGGATTTGTTCCAAAGTACTAGGAAAAGTTCCTAATATTCGATTACTAAGCGCAGTAACGATATGCCCTAATTGATTTTAAATATTCTTATAAGTTTTTCCTTAATTGTGTATTTGATTTCCTTCAATTTGTAATTGATTTCCTTGATTCTGCAATTGTTGACCCATGTTTAATATCATCTCTTTGAAAGACAACTTCTTTTACTTAATTTGAGTGCTGCTATTAAATCATGGAGGATAAGAAGGTCTATAATTAGCATTTCCTTGGTTGGATGAATTTCCTAATAGGTTCATTGGGTTGTTCGCCCATTGTTGATTTGTAGAAAAATTATTATTCCAATTAAAATTAGGATGATTCTTCCAACCTAGGTTATAATAGTTCGAATAAGGGTTATTGGGTCTATTAATAGCAATTAAAGTCTTATATGAAGGTTGAACATCAAAAAATTACCCAGTTGAATTCTCTTCCATCATAGTGGGTGTTGGAGAATAATTCATTCCATAATGATATGATTTCTTTGATATTGCAGCAATCTGCAAAGCTAACATAGATCTTGCATCAGAATCATGGATAGTAGCTACTCTTTTAAGATTTACCCTTTCAGCGGGCCGTTGAAAATTTGAGGTAGCCATCTCTTCTATTAACTAAAAAGGATCATCAAAAAGTTTTGACATTAAAGAACCACCAGCCGCATCATCTATAATCGATCTAAGTGATCCCACTAATTCATTATAAAAAGTTTGAATTATCAACCAATCTGGAAACAAATGATGAGGGCACTTCCTAAGAAGATCTTTAAATCTCTCCCAAGCTTTATATATCGACTCTCCATCAATCTGACAAAATGATGTTATGTCATTTCTAAGTTTAGTAGTTTTAGATGGAGAGAAATATTTGGATAGAAATGTCTATGAAATGTCTCCCCAAGTTCTAATAGATCCAGGTGCTAACGAATTTAACCACATCTTAGCCTTATCCCTAAATAAAAAAGGAAAAGTCTAAGTCTAACAACATCGTTTGAAACTCTATCATATTTAAAGGTAGTACACAGTTCTAAAATACTAGCGAGGTGTAAATTAGGATCTTCATTTGGTGTTCATCCAAATTTATTATTTTGTACCATTTGGATAATAACAGGTTTAAGCTCAAATGAATTAGCAGCTACATCATAATTTTGGATAGATAAGTGAATTTCACCTGCTGTATGATTTGCATAATCTCTTAGAGGTCTAGGTTGGTGTTCATTTTCTATTCCTTTATTGTTCACGTTGTTTTCCATTGTGTCAAGATTTCTAGGCTCTCTTCTTAGTCTTCCAATTTTTCAAATAGTGCGTTCTAATTCTGAATCATAGGGTACAAAATTTTTAGGTCTAAATCTACGCATACAATTGAAATAAGTACACAAAAAAATAGTTAACTAAATATGAAAAGAAGTTGCAATTCAAGTAAAAATTTTCTAATAGTCCTAATTTGTCCGTTACTCTTATTATGATTCTTGTTCCCTCCCCGGCAATGGTGCCAAAAATTTGACAATGACTTTATATATGCTTAAAAATTCAAGTATTTAATACTGCTGCCAGAAGATTTAATTCCTCAGCAACGACACCAAAAACTTAATAACTGTTATAAATTCAATAAAGATGTATATATAAAATATTTAGTAATGATAAAATCACACTTATTAAATCAAGTATATGTATCGCTCAAGTAATATAGGGCTCTATTGGAGTCCTAGATATCGATCCCATAGAGAGTAATATTAGAACTACGAACTAAGATTTTAGAAAATCAAGACTTAATCACAACTATATAATTCAAATTTCTTATCTGTCACTAATAGGCAATTGAAATAAATATGTAATTTTAATAACTCTTTAACAACTAATTATACTAATAAAGTTCCTAATGTGATATTCAATATATAAGAAAGCATCCTTCTCCTTGTCAAGAAATTATAGTGAATGGATAAAGTGAATCAGTTCAAATTGTATCGTGCAAAATAGGAGCATACCTATTCTTTACCCTTTAATCCAAGCATAAAGAACATTGATTAATCCGATGCTTGGTTACTGAATATGCGGCTAGGCTTGGAGGATACCGGCTCTCACTTTGGAGCTCCCACATTCCCCTCGCCTGAGGGCTAACATCTATACTTTAGCACCCAAATGATAGGACCGAATTGGGGATTTTAGTCTGTCACTCTAAAATCTCCAATTCTACGCACAATAATTTTATTTCCCTATTTATTTGCACCCAACTTCTAAGGGCTTTAACCTCCCTGAATTTTGGATGTAATCTTCACTTTAGTTGTAAAACACAACATATTTTAAAAAATCAAATGACCAGATTGCAAGTAAATTAAGATCGAAGTGAAAAGATCATCACAATTTCTTTAATATTTTCAAGGCTCAACAAATTCAAATCACCATTTCACAAATCTCAAGACAAGGAGAAAGACAGAGAAAACTACTTAGAACTCATGATGAAGACACAACAAAACTCAAAATTCATATATAAAAGCAAAGTCATACAAACTACAACAAGTAAATAACACTTATCTCTAAATTCTCCCCAAGCAAACTCCTCGAAGTTCCTCTGAATCCCTTCCTTTATTTACAGCACACAGAATTCCTCTTTGAAGCGGCAAGGAGGAAGAAATCTCTTACTTTTCGTCCACTCTTGCAATCACTCGAAGAATACCTCACAATCTAACTCTAAAGTAAACTCTTTACATACTACTGAGGCTCTTGGATGTTGTTCTAACCTTCCAACTCCTCGAACTCTAGAGCCTCTCTAATTTTTGACCAAAATCTTCTTTTAAAGTTGTAGAAGAGTTTTCTCAAGATTTGCTTAAGTATCTCTCAAAAAATCGTCCACATTCAATGCACCTTTGGACATAACCGCCGTTCTCGCCGTTAGCGGCCTTGAGGGAGCCATCGGCGGGCCTTCTAAATTATTTGTCTAGAGTCTCGGGAAAATCTCGTCGTCGGCGCCCTAGTTCAATTCTTCATATTTTGGTCCTTTTCGCTCCAAATTCGCTCCATTATACATCTTTTTGCTCCAATGATCATAATTCATCATACCTGCAACAAAACATAAAAAATACCTTTCTTTAAAGTGCAATATAATTAAAAATAGTGTAAAATATGTATGAAAATCTCAACATATTTTCCTTTAGTCAGCAAGCCCTTTAGTTAATTACATCTTAAGCGAACGAATCAGTTAAGAATACTCTCGATAAAAATTAGTAAAAAATATCTTCAAGGGCTTCAAAAGGATAGAACTTTTCAACGAAATCGTACAAAGATGTGTGAAAGGGGAATGACTAAAATTTGGAACATTTATTACGGAATCCAAAGGAAAAAGAACTAGAGGATGCCACAGATCCAGAGGAGATCCTTGGTTACTTCCCAATCTACCATATGGTTTGGCTTCAGTTTTGAGGAGAAATATTCAAGTGTTTTATTCTGCCAATTTTATTTAATTAGGGCTTACATTCGTATGAAACGATCACATAAATAGCCTAGAAGATGTGTAGATTTAAGTCGTAGCAAACGACAACCTCAAAATCCTAAAACGAGTTAGGGTTTAGATCGAAGAACAGAGTTATACGAATGCCTAAAGAAATGGTTGAGGATTTATGTTGCACTAGGCAAACAACCTCGAAATCCTATGGATTGTTGTTTAAATTTCTAGGAAAGGAATGGTTTAGCTGGGAAAGACATGCTCTGCTGTTGAAGATGCTCTTGCTGCCCACTGCGCTAGTTCCAAGCTCCTTATCATGACGAGTTTAAGTTTTCTAGGGTGTCAGGTTATAATATCAAATCCAACAGCCCTATGGTTGTAGCTCTTCTGATATTTTATAGATAACATGTTGAAGTTGTATAGTGTAAAACATAACAGTAAAGTATGTAGCACAGGACAAGCAGTAGAATATGTAGTGAAGAAAGCAGTGCAACATGCGGTGTAAAGAAAAGTAAAAGGTATAGCAGGTAAGTGATTATAAGGGAATAACATGCTATAAACATAAAACAAACTTGTATACCTGAGAAATTTGTTGTTCCTTAGGTTTAATTGATACATTAAGCAACAAAATTTGAGGAAGCGGGATGAGATGCTTTTAAAAAATATTGTAAATCTCGAGAAAGAACGTCAAAAGACTCATGACAAGAGATATGCAAGGAAACCGACGAATCAACAAATCGATTAAAATCATACAAAATATGAGAAAATCCCAAACGGAGACCACGAGTGCTTTGTCAAAAAATTCCAAGAAAAACATATGAGAAAGTCTGAAAGGAGGAGGACCGCAAGCACTCGGATCGAGGCTAGGCTCAACTATATAATAGTACTCGAGGGTCGTCGAAGGCTACTCGGTAACCCGGATGTATACAGCTCCCCACTCAACTAGAAGGGTATCCTATCGAACCTAACTTAGGAGGGTACTCCTTAGCCTAAGCAGGTGATCAACAGGTGGACAACTGATATTTAAAATGTACTTCAAATTAATATTTTCAACATGCAGAAAGGTTTCAATCATGCAAAAAGTGGGCTGTATCAATTTTATTTGTAGCGAAAAATGTATTTTTGTTTTAGAAAAAGATGTATCTGTTCTTATCAAATTTATTTTTATCCATTTTGAAAAGTAGTTATCGACAAGTCGATCGCGCTATCGGGCATAAGGCTACCAACAACCTAAGAAGGTTTGGGTCAACTCCCGCCAGTCTTGTGGTGGTGAATGATACTGTCATCCTACAGCTCACCGGGTTCCTGAATTGGATCCTGATGGATTCTTAAATCGGGTCCCACTGTTGTAGGATGACATATTATTCTGCTCTATCCCCGGTGTGCCTTTGTCATCACCGCTCTAAGCCCCAAAATAAAACCACTCTACTTGCAACCTTGCTTGATGGTTTCACGTATAGCAAAAGGCTATACATGTGCACTTATGTATCAAACATAATCATTGAAAACCAAACCAAGAAGCAAGGTAAAAAAGACCAAAAAATTGGAATGAGAGAGAGGAGGAACAGGCCCACCTAAAAGATCGAAAAGGCAAAGGGTGAATCAGCCCTGAAAATCTATGTGACAAGACCATAAAAGAAAGGCAAAGGGTGAATCGATTCAAAGAGGCTGTCATTTTCTCAAATTATGTAAATGGATCAACCCCAGAAGGGCATCCCTTCTAAATCTTATTTCAAACAGGTCAAAACTTGTCACAAATTAATGTGACAATTGTATACGTAGCTCTACCATCACCTGCATAATCACACACCCAAGCCCGAACTCAAATGTGACGTTTATGTTATCCAAATTTTAATGTCAAGCCTCCAAAATCTTCCCAAATGACAATTTTATGAGTTTTCAAATCCATTCATGAATCCAATTCCTATTAACTTTATGCTTTTCCAAAAAAAAGTTCTAAGAGCCTCTCAAATTTCACAAATTGAATAGAGGAATGTAATCCAGAAACTACCACCTTCAAAATTCCCAAAATATTGCGAACAATAAAGCCATCTAATTCCAACTCCAACCAAAAGCTTTCCATGTTATATAAGCACGAAATCATCCTAAAAAAACCGCACAAGTGCTCATGGCCAAGGCAATATAGAGGGACAGCCACCAACCCAACTTATCTCCTAGAGAAATCACAAGGTGAGACTCACGACTAAGGCAACAAGAAGAAGACCACAAGAGCAACTCACATCTCAGACTCACGGGTAGGAGTACCAACTACAAGGAGCCAAAATCAAGCCCCAAATTGGTATCTCATACAATTTGCATTTCCCAAAGGTAAACCGTAGCATGAAGTTAAATCAAGGCCTAAAAATAGGTCCTCAAAAGGTCCAGAACATTAACTTTTCTCATGATACAGAGGTCGAGCCATGAGAACAGCCACAAGAAGCTAAAACTTAGCCCAACATAATGCCAAAAATCACAGCCAGCAAGTGACCAAAATCGAGCCACCACAAGCCCAAAAATCGAGCCCAGCAAAGGCCAAAGCCAAACCAACATAGAGTAGGTTACACCAAGCCTTAAAACTACAAGATTTGCACCCAACACATGCTTTGAACAGGGGCAGCTAGTAGAAAAACAGATAAACAAAGGTAAGCCTCCAAAAATGTGTTACCAAAATTTAAATTCCATCCCACATGCAATTCAAGCATAGAAGGCAGTCAAGGGGTACTAGAGTCGAGCCTTTAAAACAAGGTTCAAAAAGATTTAAACCCAAATTCCAGCTGCGCACATACTTCAAACAGAAAGAGATAGCAAAGGGAAGTAAAAGCAAGCCCCCAGAACAAGTTGTAAAAATGCTTAACAACCAAACTTTTCATTCAGCATATGCTTCAAAAAGAAGAGCAACAGGAAGGAAAAATTGAGGCACTATCAAACCAAAATAGGGCTGCACCAAGGCATAAAACTGAGCCTAGTCAAATGTCAAAACAGGGTCAAGTCAAGGCCAAAATCGAGCCCATCAAGGGCTGAAACAAATCTCCCTCAACATATATTTCAAATAGGAGAAAATAACAGGGGACAAAAAAAAAACATAAGTCCCAAAGCCACCGTTTTGAGACATCCAAATTCTCTTCTAACAAATATTCGAATGAGAGAGCGACAGAAAACCAAAATCAAACCCTCGAGGTAAGTTCCAAGAGCTCCAAGAAGGAAAAATTGAGGCACTATCAAACCAAAATAGGG
>NEWO01000742.1:288694-304627 GCA_003013225.1 Phalaenopsis aphrodite
AAAAAAAACACCCAAATGTTTAAGATTTCACAAATATGCCACCCAAAAGTTTTCATATTTTGCAAAAAGGATCAAGTTATCATTATTTCTCTATTCTCCAACCCAAATGAAGTTGAAACAAATAGACTTACACAAAAAGAAATACTCAAATGAAGATATAAGAGCGTAAAAAATTTCCTCCCCAAGCTTATTCGCATGGTTGAAATTATCAATGGCTTTTTTTTTGCAATACTTTATAAGAATATAAGAGTTGTGTGACGAATGTAAAGTTGAAACTTTATGCACTAAGTATGTAGATACAAAAGCATTGCATGGCATATAGGTAAATATCCCAAAACTGTAGTAAATTCACCTCAAATTACCCCTGAAAAGGTTCATTTAGAGGTTCCAATCAGCATTCAGATTCAAACACAAACATGCTGAATTGGACTCTGCAAAACAACAAAGATGAGTGTCAAAAACAGTAAACATGCGAGGCCAAAAACCCCTACACAAAACTCTCCCAAATATCAAACAAAAACATCAAGCAACTAGGCCAAAACTGTCCTAAACTCCTCAATTCTAGATTTTTTTTTTTAATTTGTGCATTTATATGACTCCGCATAATTAAGAAATGAAACAAGCGGTGATATTCGTCTTTAAAGACCCAATGCTATTGACCCATCTTAAAAAATAACACTTAAATCTTCTTTCAAATCGGCGTTCACATAGGTCTTAATGGATAATAACATAGCTCAAATAAAGTAACAATTAATCCTCACAAAATCACAAGGTAATAATAAAAGTGCAGTATTCATGGTCAACCCAGCATACACCTTCATGCATGCCATTCAATTCCTCATGCATTTACATATATAACACCTGATTTCTTGGATTTTTACAAAAAGGCTAGCCAATGTTTTCAGATGTTTTAAAAAGAGTTTCACATTAAGAAGAACAAAATAGCCAAATTTTCATATTTTTGCAAATAAAATACCCAAACTTTCAGATTCCCCAAAGAGAATTTCGTGAAGCTTTTCAAACATTGCAGTCGACTCAGTTGTCCTAAAAGAAAGAGTTGGGGAACAAGCTATAAAGCTCCACGAGGGAACAAACACCAAGCAATGGGAATTTTGACAGCACCTCCCCTCTCTCAAAATTTCAGCTCTCCTTAAGGAACTCCCCAAATGGGGTTTTTATAACCACAAAGGAGATGAGAAGCCCACCTAAACCTACTCACGGTGGACCGATGCATGGGTGAAAAGCGAAGAGGAAGGCTCCTCCCATGCAGGCGGCTTAGGGAGAGCATGAGATAAGATCGCGATAAGGATTATGTATAGGGCGAGAAGCATGCGGCTCGAGGAGGGAAACCAAGAGAATGGAGAGGGGCTCAGCCTCATGTGCGAACGGGAGAGGGGGAGTGCGGCTCGCGTGTGAACGGGAGAGGGAGGCGTGAGAGCGTGATTTGGGGATTAGGGATTAAAGAAGAGAGAAAAAAAAGTTTTTTTATATATGTAATATTTATTATATAAAATTCTCAATTTGTGTGTACACATAACCACATCAAAATAAGTGTCCTCCTTAGGCAATTTTGACGCTCCGGACGCGTCGGTGTGGTCCGTTTCATCATCAGGACTAGTTCAGAAGACCTCGTCGACGCTCGGGTAAAAAATGACTCAAAATTCGATTTCCGTTAAAATTTTGGTTCAAGCTCGATTGATCAGGATGATGTAGATGATTGTCATGAGAGGTTTAGAAAAGATTTGAAGTGATTTTGAGTTGGTTGGGATGGTCAATTTGGTATATTTTGGTCACTTAATCAATTTTGGGGTGTTGGGTTAGATTTGGGTTTGGGTTAGGCTAAGGTTGGGCTAAGTTTAAATTGATGGTTCAAAACGGTCTAGAAGAACTTCATAAAGAGTTTTCAACATAAATTGGGTGCCAATTTTGGGATTTGGGCATTCAATTGGATGATATTTTGAGACATGGCCAAATTGGAGCAAAATTGGGAGTCTAGGAAATAGGTTGAAATTGGGCTCAAATTATGGGTTAATGAGTTGAGATTTGGTTGAAATATTTAAGGAGAAGGTGGGTACAATTTCTAAGATGCTAAGATAGTCATCAAGAAAGTCCTAAGGCTAGATCCTAGTCACTAAAGGAAAGACCCAAAACCTTCACCCAAAAGTGAGGTCAACAAATGGACCCCCAATAGGTGTGGTGTGCTAAAGAAGCACACCACTGTATTAGCATTGATGAGGGTGATCAACGGACTAATTGAGAAATGTTGAAGTTAACTTAACTTTCCCTTAAAGTGTATATAACCCAGTAAAGTTAGAACTACGCTAGTATCCACCATGGGCAGCTTAGTGAACACCCACTAGTGGTATAGAAGGTGTTATCTGCTGGGGATGAGCAAGAAGGATACTTATCGAAGGTGATGTGTGTGTGTATTTTTTTTAGAAGCTCTGAGGAAGAAAAGCACAGATACTCCTCTTCAAGCTGAGAGCTAGTCAAAGACACTATTACACCACTTGAGGTATATGGTCTCAGTGGTAGCAAGTGTCGAAGAAGGAGAGTCTAGGTTGTCGTGTACACTTAAAAAGGTCTTATACCTCGCTCTGATATATGTATAGATTCAACCTTAATCCATTAAGGGAAGGAATATGTGAATCTAAAGGTGTTGTTGTGATTCAGTAGAAAGGTGGCCAAGACATGACCGGGGTGACCATAATTTGGGAAAGGATTGTCAAGATATGACCAAAAAATATCAGCATAGCTGCAAGTGGGTGTAGCAAAGTGTGTATTTCATTTCATGTACGCTTAGACAGTGTCGATGTAGCAAAGTGTACAGACACTAAGAAGGAAAAAAAAATTTAGGAATTCCTTGTGCACGCAACAAGGGCATACTATCCTAGTGAGAATTATGAGATGCCTTTGTCCATTTTAAGGGGCCTACTCCTATCTCGAAGGTGAGGAATCAGATGCCTCAATAGAACTTGGAGACTTTATACCTATCCAGTGCAAGAAGGAATCAAGTACCTTGCTGATTACTCCCTTATCCACTGTGTGCTAATATGGTGTAGCGAAGATATAAGGTGCCTTGTTGGCTTACTTCTTATCCAGTGTAAAAAGGAATCAGGTACCTTATTGGTTTACTCCCTTATCCTGTGTTTACAGTATGACATCGGAGGAATTGAGTGCCTTGTTGGCTAACTTCTGATCGAGTGCATGAGAAATTGGGTACCTTGTTGGTTTCATCCTAATCCCATATATTAATTTAGTGTGGGTGGGACAAGAGCCTCAAACACAATGCAAGGACTTATTAATGTTCCAAATAGAATTTTTTAATGCCACAGGGGGTCTTACTTTTCTCTCAGAGGTGAGCAATCAAATGCCTCAACATAACCTAGAGGCCTTATACCTATCAAGTGAAGAAGGAATCAGGTACCTTGCTGGTTTACTCCCTTATCCAGTGTGTGCTAATATGGTGTAGTGGAGATATAAGGTGCCTTGTTGGCTTACTTCATATCCAGCGTATAAAGGAATCAGGTTCCCAGTTGGTTTACTTCCTTATCTTGTGTTTACAGTACGACATCGGAGGAATAGAGTGCCTTGTTGGCTTTCTTCTGATCGAGTGCATGAGAAATTGGGTACCTTGTTGGTTTCCTCCCAATCCCGTATATTAATTTAGTGTGGGTGGGACAGGAGCCTCAAACACGATGCAAAGACTTATTAACTATTCTAAAGAGAATTTTTGGATACCACAGGGGGTCTTACTTTTCTCTCAGAGGTGAGGAATAAGATGCCTCAACAGAACCTGGAGGTCTTATACTTATCCAGAGCAAGAAGGAATCAGGTACCTTGTTGGTTTACTCCCTTATCCAGTGTGTGCTAATATGGTGTAGTAGAGATATAAGGTGTCTTGTTAGCTTACTCCTTATCCATTGTATAAAGGAATCAGGCACCTTGTTGGTTTACTCCATTATCATGTGTTTACAGTACGACATTGGAGGAAACGAGTTCGTAGTTGGCTTACTCCCGATCAACTGCATGGGAAATTAGGTACCTTGCCAGTTTCCTCCTAATAACATATATTAATTTAGTGAGGGTGGGAAAGGAGCCTCAAACACGATGCAAGGACATATTAACTGTTCCACAGAGAATTTTCGGATGCTACAGGCATCTTACTTTTCTCTCAGAGGTGAGGAATCGGATGCCTCAACAGAACTTGGTGGCCTTACACTCATTCAGTGCAAGAAGGAATCAGGTACCTTGTTGGTTTACTCCCTTATCCTAAAAAAAAATTGTAGGAATCAAATGCCTCAACAGAACCTGGAGGTCTTACACCTATCCAGTGCAAGAAGGAATCGGGTACCTTGCTGGTTTACTCTCTTATCCACTATGTGCTAATATAATGTAGTGGAGGTATAAGGTGCCTTGTTGCCTTACTCCTTATCATGTGTACAAAGGAATCAGGTACCTTGTTGGTTTACTCCCTTATCCAATGTGTGAAGTGTGACAAAGGAGGAATCAAGTGCCTTGTTGGCTTACTCTCGATCTAGTGCATGGGAAATTGGGACCTTGCTAGTTTCCTCCCAATCCTGTATATTAATTTGGTGTGGGTGGAAAAGGTGCCTCAAACACGCTGCAAGGACGTATTAACTGTTTAAGAGAGAATTTTTGGATGCCACAGGGGGTCTTACTCTTATCTCAGAGGTGAGGAATTGGATGCCTCAACAGAACCTGGAGGCCTTACACCTATCCATTGCAAGAAGGAATCAGTTACCTTGCTAGTTTACTCCCTTATCCTGAAGAAAGTTGTAGGAATCAGATGTCTCAACAAACCTGAAGGTCTTACACCTATCCAGTGCGGGAAGGAATCAGGTACCTTGTTGGTTTACTCCCTTATCATTAAGAAGATCGTAGGAATTTGATGCATTAAAAAACCTGGAGGACTTATACTTATCCAATGCATGAAGGAACCGGGTACGTTGTTGGTTTACTCCCTTATCCTGAAGAAAATCTTGAGTTGTGTGAGAAGTTTGATATCTAGCACTGGAAGGGGAATTATGAAAGAGGTGTGAAAATATATAACATCTTTATAGAGAGTGTCACAGAACAAGTGAATATAATATGTTGTTAGAGATTAGAGAATTTTAAAGGGTGTGATGAATATCATTTTTCCAGTTCGTTTTGTATTCGAAGTGTTCTTAGAAATTTTTATATTTTTGAAAAGAAAATATTTTAGGGAAATACATATTTTTTGAAAGTTTTATTTAAATGTAATAATATTCTTAATTAACTTTTGTTTAATATTTTATTGTTCTTTATTCATTAAAACTAGATTGACATTCAGCTAGGTCGCTTTCAAAAGATCGCACTGCAAGAAACTTAAAAGGTACTGCAAAACTGATCTCATTATTGTCAATTCTGAAAAATGCAACGCTTAAACTTATGACGAATATAAGTGTTTGCATTGATGATAACAAAATCAACTGCTGAAGTTGACAGACTAATCGAAGAAAACAATAGACATATCATAAAGCATGCTGACAAAAGGGTCGAGGCAGACAAAAATAGTCTAACATTTGTGGCTAAAGTGACTAAGTAACCTCTCTGGGTATGTGCTTCAGAAAGAATCCCTTTGCATACATCCACGAGTAGACTTGAGTCAAAGCTCGAGAGGTTGTAGCTCTCCTAATTATGGATCAGGCATGAACTAACGATAGGTTTTCTCTAAATCCATCCTCATGAAAGTAACTGAAACCTGTCTGATGGGTACCCCAGGAATGCAATGTTTGGCCAGGTCTGCATGATTTCCTTGTAACACCAATACTGATCCAATTGGATGCAAAATTTTAAAAGCTCCTTGGAACTCACCAGGTCCCAATATGATAATCTCCTTACCAAATAGTATGTCACACTCGGTCAGTAAAGAAACTGTAGAAAAGGGTCGTATAAAGTCATGATGGTCAATGTGGGGAGGAATGCAGTCCCCTCGGTCATATATGTTAATTATACAGTTGTTGGGGATCCATTTCATCGACAACACCGTCCATCGAACCATCCTCTTTATCATTTTCTTTAATACTTCGGGCATCAGATCCACTTGGTCCTGCTGGAGTATCCCAAGGGGAACACCATCTTTTAGTACAAAGTGGTAACAGCATCCGCACTGGATGGTAATTCTTTCCTTTCCTAGCATCCATTTCTCTGGCTTAGAATATATTTTTTCACGTAAGCGACCTGCCCTATCCAAATCTCTTAGATGGAAGACAATGTCCAATATCTCCTTTTGATCCTCTTTTGAGAAGACACCAGTGTGCAACTCCAATCCTTCTACCATGTTGACTCGCTTCCCACTAATCTTGAACTAATTCTCAAAAGTTTTACGTTGGACTTTCTTTATTTTTTATATTTCTCGCTGATGATCATATGATATGGGTGCATAATCTACGTGTCATGGTATATAAGTCTCTATCTCTTGTTCTTTCTTTTTCTTATCCGTCGACGTGTTGGCTATGAATACTCCAACGTCCTGTAACTCTGCAGAAATAACACATTACAGTTGTGACATTCTATGAATGCCCCTTGTGGGTGCCCCTGAGGCATTCCCCCAGGGCATCTTCCACAGGGGTTTAGATTCCCTTCCTCTTTAAAGCTTGTAGGGGACATGCACTTGTCACAATCATTACAACCCTAACAAGGTGATGTTGGTGAGTACTTAGGCAAACCAGAAATGATAGTCATGACCTCTTCCTTCTGCTCCCACTGCAGAGGCTTGGTAACTGCTTCTTCTTTATTTTCAGAAATTTTGTAAAACTTGTTTTTAACAGTTGTGCTATGAATTGTCGACTCCATAGCTAGATCTTTCTCAGCCCTTTTCAGGGCCTTCTTCTTGCAACGAGCAACGTTGCGCCGGTAGGTTCTCTTCTTAGCTTGAGTCTCAAATCCCCCTGCCATAAAGCAAATCATGCGGCCATCGGGGGTTGCTACCATTGATTTCAAATAACAAGCTTTAGACTTCCGAGACGGCCTCTTCATAATTGGGGTGCGATGCAAGCCATGCAAAGCTAAAACTAACAGTCCACGTCCCGAAATTTTCCTGTAAAATACAGGAGAAACTTCAGCACCCTCTAATTTAGGTAAAACTCAGAACGATAAAAAGGTTATTAGAATCTTTATATATTTATATTAATGGAATTTTGAAAAACATATGCAAGAAGGTGTGATAAGAAGTGACGTGCCAAATTTTGTTCATGACAATTTTGAGTTTTATTACAATTATATTTACTGATGCCCAGAATAGACAAAACCCCCAAAAAGTAGCAAAAGAGAGTCATTAAAGGTGTCAGGTTGCGTAGTATTTCTTTAAATATCTCTCATTGATTGGAAGCATTGGTCTTTCGCCTTGACAGTCCACTAGTTGATAAGCTTCTCCGGTGAAGACTCTCTCCACGAGAAATGGTCCCTTCCAAGTAGGCTCAAATTTTCCACCTATCTTGTGGTGTATCAAGATAGGTCTTCTGAGGACCAAAACAAGCTCACCAACCTTAATAGTTCTTAGGAAGACCAACTTATCATGGGCTTAATCCATTTTATCTTGATATAGCTCTAGATTCTGTTGCGCTGCCAATCTTCGTCCTTCTAAACTTTTTAATTATTCTAGCCGAAGTCCGGAGTTGTCCTTTGTTGTAATCTTGTTTGCCACAACCACTCGAAGAGAAGGAAAGTTTATTTCTAACGGGAGCACGACTTAAGACCCATACACTAGAGTGTATGGTGTGGACCCAGTGGGGGTCCTAACCATTGTCCTATATGCCTACAATGCCTCCAATAACTTCTCGTGTCTTTATCTCTTATTGGTGTACTAGCATTTTATTGAAAGCTTCTGTCAGGTCATTTGCTCTTGGATTTTAGATCATTGAATAACTCCAGTCTATACCATGTCGTTTGATGAAGTTATTGATTTTGGTGCTCTTGAATGTTGTTCCATTGTCTGAGATTATCCTCTGCGGTACCCCAAAATGGCAAACAACCTGGTTTTTGAATAAGTGTAGAACATGATGTGATGTCACTTCCCGTAACGAAATAGCTTCTGCCCATTTCAAGAAATAATTTGTCGCTGCAAGAATAAATATATGTCCTTTAGAAGATGGGGGTTCTATAGGACCCACTATATATGTACCTTAGCACTCGAATAGCCACGAGGCGATAGTTGGGTGTAGCACATTTGGTGGTTAGTGTAGGACCACCGCGTGTATCTAACATTGATGGCACTTTTTGGCTGTTTCCATGCAATCTGTCATCATAGCAGGCCAATAGTAGCCCGGTCTCTTGATCTTCATCTTCATCTTTGGTCCTGACTGATGTGCACCACACAATTCGACATGAACCTCTTTAACAAGATTTTGTGCCTCCTTACGACCCAAGCACCTCAACCACATCTGATCAAATGCTCTTCTGAACAAAATACCAACTACTAGTGCATATGACATTGTTCTCTTTAGTATATGATACGCCGCTGACTTATCATCTAGAATCGTACTTGTTTGCAGACATCTGACAAATGGCTGTCCCCAATCCTATTATTCTTAGTCGTTGTAGTTTCTTTTATTGAATCCTTTTCTTTTGCTTCACATAGTCTTTCAATATCAATTCTGGATAACACTTGTCTTCCTCTAACAGCAATATTAACTGAATCTAGCGGTGGGCATGTGAGTTCTATAGCTAAATTTGCTAAAGCGTCTGCATGCGAGTTATTCCCTCAAGGAATCCAGTACAAAGTAACATTTGGGATTTGTTCTGATAGTTTTATGACATACTTATAGTATTCCTCAAATCTTGGATTCAGAATTCTGTATTGACCGGTGATCTATTGAATAATCAACCGTGACTCCCCGTATATGTTGAAATCTCTAATACCCATCAAAATTGTCAGTTCTAATCCCGCTATTAAGGCCTCATACTCTGCTTCGTTATGAGTGCATGACTCTGAAAGGTGATAGGAATATCTCATCATTCCATGCTCTGGTGTCACAAACACTAAGCCAAATCCTGTCTGTCCAGGTATCACTTTATGTGAACCTTGGACTCTTGTAGCTGATGCAGCTCCATCAAAATACATTTTCCAACATTGCTCATTGGGAGATTCTACATTTAGCACGTGCTCATCAGGTAGATCATCGTTGAGAGGGGACTCAGCTCGAAGCGGATGTGCTATCAGGAAGTCTAATAGTATCTGCCCTTTGATAGAGCAAAGAGACAAAAAAGTTATATCGAATTATAACAATACCATCGACCACCTGGCTAATCTGCCAACTAGCATTGGTCGAGTCATTAGGTTTTGCAAAGGAATAACTCGTGAAATTAAACTAACCTTACGTGAAAGCTTACAATGTCTTAGCTTCTGAGCTGCAAAGATTAAAGTGAGACAATGCTTTCCAATTGGATGATAATTTACTTCCGCTGGTATTAGACGTCTGCTTAAATAATAAAGATCATTTTCTTTACCCTCCTCATTAACTTGTGCTAGCAAGGCTCTGAGAGAGTCGTCTAACGCCGCGGTGTAAAGAATCTAAGGTTGACCCAGGATAGGCGCTGCTAAAATTGAAGGCGTCATTAAATATTAATTGATATTCTCAAAAGCACGTTGACAACATCTTTCTTGATCAACGTAGAAAAAGTTTGACACCTTCCCGACAAATTAGATATAAACCGTCTTAGATATGCCAACTTTCATTGTAGTGATTGTAGTTGTTTTAAAGTTTTTGGAGATGGCATTTCTAAGATAGCTTTTATCTTATCTGGATTGATCTTAATTCCCAGGTGACAGACAACAAATCCTAGAAATTTCCCTGAGGTAACGCCGAAAGCGCACTTTAAAGGATTCTTCTTGAGATTATATTGTCGTAGCTGATTTAATATAATCCTCAAATCATACAAATGATTGTTCTTGTCTTTACTTTTATTAAACAGGTCATCCACATAACATTCTACTTATTTTTGGATGAGATCGTCAAATATCTTTGTCATTGCTCTATGGTATATCGCTCCTGCATTCTTCAGACCAAAAGGCATCTCTGTGTAGCAGAAGATTCCGATTAGTGTTCTAAAAGTTGTTAATGAAGCATCCTCGGGTTCCATCTTTATCTAATTGTATTCAGAGGAGCCATCCATGAAGGAGAAGATTTCATGAGAAGAGCTGATGTCCACTATTAACTTTTGTATTGATAGGGGAAATTCATTTTTTAGACATGCCTTATTCAAATCCCTGAAATCAACGCAGACTTGAATTTGTCTGTTCTCTTTCTTAACCGACACAACATTTGCTAACCATGCGGGGTACTATTCTTCCCTCACAAAGTTAGCGTCTATTAACTTCTTAACCTCTGCAACAACTTGTTGTTCAATTTCCACCCTCATTCTACGAGGTGCTTGCTTTACAGGGGGGATACTTGAATCAACGCCGAGTTTGTGGACTGCGATTTCTGGTGCTAAACCCGACATCTGTTCATAACTCCAAGCAAAACAATCTTTGAATTCTTGGAGTAAATTGATCAAGTCCTTAAACTCCTTTCATAAAGCAGGGAACTAATGATGGTATGTCTAGGCTCTTCCTCTGTTCTCAAGTTAATTTTTTTTAATTCATCGAAAGTAGACTTGATATCTTCCTCAAACTCAGGGGGAGCATTTTCTATCAGTGGCTCTTCATAATCTTCATTAACATCCATACATTGCTCCGTAGTAACAACTATGCAAAATTTCGTATCATCAAATTGTTCTATTGTTCCGAACCCAAGACTGCTCTTTGAATTAAAATTATGGGCCTTGGTATCCCATAGCTTTTCAAAGAGTTTCAATTTATTTTTTGTTATATTGCTTGCCAATGAACCTTGCAGAATTAACTTCTTAACATAAGGTGAAAAGTAACCAAAATGTAATTCCATTAATTCATTAAAACTTTCTTCAAAGAGTACATCAATATCTGGAGAAGAAGAAGTAGTAGTAGTAGCAGAGTAAAACTTGATGGGCTTCATGTATTCAGTATGTACTTCCTTAACCCCTTAGCTCTCAACCTTATTGGATTTGATTGGAGTTAAGGTCATGGCATGTACAAAGTTGTTGATTCAATCGTACATCATCTGGTATGTATCATTTTCTTCCTCTTCAACTTGAACTTTAAATTGAGGCTTCTTCTCGTTAATAATTATCTCCTTTATTTGAAACTCTTCATCATCTGAGCTAGTTTCCATGTCGACTTTAATGGATGGATTTTCTAGTTCGAACAACCCATTGATTCTTATTTATCTATGTCCACAGTCTTGATCTTGGATATGTAGAATAAAAGAATCATACTCCTCATGTGGAAAGGAAGAAGTAATGGATTTTTGAATTGGATTCGATTGAACCCTCGCTCGTGTCTTGTTCTTTGCAGTGTTGTTTTTGTCAACTGTAGCATCTCTGGAACAGATGCTCTTCCTTGGAGGTGCATAATAGGCAGCATTTTCATGTGTCCTCACTTTGTGAATTGAAAATAGTTGAAGATCTCCTTTAATAAATTATTCTCGTCCATCTTTTTAGTACTTGATACACTGATGTAGGGACGACGGTACCATATTATACTCATGAATCCAAGGATGTCTGAGTAAAGCATTGAATGAAGTTTCTGAATCGATGATTTGGAATTTTGAAGTGGTTACCAAATCTCCGGCTTTTAACATCAAAGTAATAGATCCTAGAGCTCTTTCACCTTTCTGGTTGAATTCCCTAAGCATCATTTTATCATTATCAAGTTTTTGTGCATCGATATCCAAATAAGCTAATGTTCAGAGATTCATTATATTCAATGAAGCTTATGGGTCTACTAAAACTCTGGAAAGAACAACTTTTCCAATATTGACTGAAATGTAGAGCGGTCTGTTGTGGTCTGCTGTCCCAAGTAAAAGGTCTTCAACCAAAAAGGCGACTTCAGGTTGATCTTGCAATGAACATGCCACCTCAGGGGATGTACTAGTCAACTGAGCTAAGCAAATTTCAGGGTCGAGAAGGGCCTCAATGAGTGCATGTCTCATCCCCTTCGATATAATTAGAGTATTAAAAATACTTAGCTTCGCAGGTAGTTTCCTTAAATGAGTGAGTACATTATATTCCACTTTGTTGAATTCTTTAACTTGGTCTGGAAGAGATGTTTTCTCCACAAGTGGAGGTGGTTCCTCTCGAGTAATTATTTGTTTCTCTTTCTCCATTGGGGTCACTCGTGGAGGCAACACTTTACCACTCCTTAAGTTTACCTCTGTTATTTATTCCATTTCATGTATTGCCTCGGTGGTATTTTCTCCTAACATCCTAGTCGAATCCTCTACATCTAACTCTAACTCTGAAGATTTGAAATTAACTGTAATAGGCGTTCCTTTGAACTTGAGGGTTGGTCCTTGCTCAACGAATTATCATAATCGGAATCCCCTTCACTTCCACTATATCGATCGTCACTAGCGGTGGAATGTACGATTTGAGGATTGTTTTGAGGAATGAAACTGTGAGTAATCTGGTTATCGATATCGACATTCTCAGAAAAAAGAGTCAAAATGTAACCAAAATTAAAAGCATTATCATTATAATATCCTAATGGGATAAAAAGATGATCATACAGAGTAATAGACTTGAGGATTTTCTTCCCAAAGTCACCGAACACTACCCTATCAAAAGCAGCCCATATCCTAGGCTTCGCGATATTAGTCTCTTTCTTTTCCTTATCTTCATTGATCTTCTCACATACGGGCTTTTCCGGTACCTTTTTGGGTGTAACCTGAGTGGACGGTTGACCATGAGTGGTAACCTGAGCAGGTGGTTGATCTTTGGTGGCAACTTGAGCTGGAGTAATCCAAACCTTGTTTAAAATTTTCTTGGATGAATTATTCCAACCTGTGTTCCAACTTTCACCTTTGGTACAAGAATAGACTGATTTGACTATGATCACATGTATAGAACCTGTGATAGGTTCACGTAAATATTCCTTTGGGAGTGTTATAGTTCCATCTCAGTAACTCCTCTCAAGCCAATCTTTTAAAGTGACAGTTTTCGATCGTATGACCCAACATTTTGTGGTAAGGACAATAGTTTGGACTATTTGTCCTACCAACTTCTTCCGGCCTCTTAGCTTTTGGAAGCATGAACTCAGTTTTCTTTGACAGGTTCCTAAAAATCTTGGCCACTACCTCTTTCTTGAAAGAGTAGACCTTATTCAAGAGCTCTGTTAGGGTCAGTTTATTATAGGTTCTGAGTTACTTTGAAGATTGTCCTTGCTGAGTAGACCTCGATGCATACTGTAGATCCTGAGGCTGAGAATACCGAGGCACATACTTTTGATTGGGTTGATGATATTGAGGTGGATGCTGACTAACTTGCTGGATGAATGACTGAGTAAATTGGGGACCTAACTGCTGTTGTTAATAGGAACTTTGAGGAAGGTCATCCCTATTCATCAACTGCTTTCCTTTATCAACTATAGATACCGTCCCGACTCTCTTGTCATAAGCCTTTGTTGGTCTGGCCCTATCTGCTTTACCTTCATTAGAGTGCTTAAGCTCTTCCTAAAGCTTTGCAGCCTTGGTTAGGAGCTTCTCGAAAGACTTAATGGTAAGTCCCTTAAGCATAAAACCTATCTTTCCATGGATATTCTCAAGTACTATTTGAATTGCATACTTTTCGTTAATTTGTGGCTTGCATTTCATGCTTAGGTTTCTCCACTTTAAGAGATAATCCACCAGGTCTCAATGGGCTATTGTTGCTCCCTAATGAGATATCCAATAGTCACTCAACGTTGTGTCCCAGCGAATCTTTGCACGAATAGAATTTCTAACTTAGTAAATGTTTTTACAGATCCATTATGAAGATCAACATACAACTCAAAGGCTATCCCTGGTAAGCTGCTAACAAACAGTCTGAAGAGAAGAGCCAACAATTGGCTCTGAAGTGTGTTATATGTTGTCTTGGGTTTCTAGTTCCATCAAAAGTTTTGAAGGTAGGAGGTACAAATCCCTTAGGATATGATACAAAATCAAACTCCTCTTGGTAGGGTCTACCCTTCAGAACTAATGATCCTCACTTGGACTGGGCTATGGCCTCTCTAACCTAGTGGTCCACATATTGTTTAATGACCTTTTTAGGTACCGAGCTTTGAATGGAGTTTCTTTTGGGCTCATCCTCTTTACTGACAGAGGTGGCATCCCTTCTGTCATCCTTGATATGCATTATGTCTGGTGGATGCACCTCCACAGCTGTTGGAGTCAAAGACAGTGTAGACATCACAGCGATTGCAACAAGCACCTCTTCCATTCTTTTCTCTAATCTAATGATATGTTCATCCCAGCTCTAAACTTCTCTACGATAGTCTGTCTCAGTGACCTCTTCATCATAAGGTGGAATTTCTCGTGAGGATGCTTGGGCTCTTGTGTCAACCATATTGATTTTCATGAATTCTTCATCAGAATTTGTATCGGTATCGCTGATTCCTTGCTCTTTGGCAAGCTGGCTTAAGTCAGTTTGTAATTTCACCAATTTAGCCTCCATTGAGTTCTCTTTAGCTGCTTTGAAATTCAGCGGAGTTTGCTGCAATTGTTTTTCCTCTATCTTTACAGTTGGGGAAGATATAATGGCATCAGTCGAGCAATTGGACTTGTCCTCCTCTCTTGTAGAACAGTCCTCCATCCTTACCGAACAAACCGGTTTGGAGACTTTGGGAATCCAAACCTTTTTCCTTAGATATGCATGGGGACATAGTGTCCCGTTGACATCATCAGAATTGTGGGAAGAGCTATGTTCCCCATCGATTAATCTAGACCTTTTAGTAGAAGCCTTCTTATCGTAAGAATTTACAAAAACTTCTTTTGTACTACAACGGGCTGAACTTTACGACCTAACCGGGATTTGACTGGTATTCTACTCTTGAGTGGTTTATTAGTGGTAACAGGAGCAAAAATCGTGTCAAGTCGAGGTCCTAAATGGAGTTTAGTAGATACACGAGAAACAGATGTCTTCCAAAATTTCTGAAAACTTTTCGGGTGTCTCATAATTTCAGCTTTCACTTTTGATGAGATTATAGATCCCATCCTCTTTACTAATTCAGCCACACTACAACGTTCTTCCTTTTCTAGATTTTCGAATGCCAATCAAACTTGAGATAGAGGGGATGTTCTCTCTTACCATACTCTGTCTATGAAGTAGTGGCAGTGCTGCGGCAATTCTGTAGGGGCTTTCTTCAATTGGAGTAGCAGAAAGTGGATGAAATCTACTCCCTTAAAGAAGGGGAGAGTTTTCAAACACTTCTACCTCTTCTAAGTTGAGAGATCTGTCATTAGAGGTTACCTTTGCAGCTTCATCTTTAGCTGCCTTATGAAGTTTTCTCGATCTATTCCTTCTTTGAGATCGTGTTAGAGGTATGGATCGTGAAGTAGATCCAACCTCGAACACAGACGGAGCAACAAAATTTTCAGACTCTAGTTCTCAAATTACTTTCTTTCCCTTATCAGAAATGACAATAGACACATCAGTTGTGAGTCCAACAGTGGATGGGGTAACTGGCTTAACAGACGACATAACTACTGGTTGAACAGATACGAGAGCCTTAGTGGACTTCATCTTCTTGATGGGAGGGAAATCGTGTTGAGAGCTCGGATCAAATTGAATTGTGGGCTTAACAACCTCAGAAGAAGTTGTCTTAATGACAACACACAAAACTTTCTCCAGAAACAACTCAACTCCATCAAATCCGGACACAAACTTTATCATGGATTCCTGGCTGAGAGTAGCCTTGTCGTAGGATGAATTGTTTGCAAAGCTAAACAACAACTTCAGAGTCCACAATGTCACTAACAATTGATGGTTGGAATGTCAGAAACAACCTAATTCTTTGCTAAAAGTGGTAAGGAATCTCTGTTTACTTGACATAATTTG
>NEWO01000743.1:26316-45227 GCA_003013225.1 Phalaenopsis aphrodite
CATGCATATGAAATTAAAGTTTTCTTCACAAAGACCCAAACCAAGCTAAATATTAGGGTTTAGGCTTTATAACTGAGTCTGAGAGGGGAGACCTCAATCAGATGTTTGTGGAAGCCCTCGAAAAGTCTGGTGAACCTTCTGGAAGTGTCACTTTCTTTTGGTGAATGCTCTAAATGTTAGTTCAATGAAATGGGGGTGCGACCTTGATCAAACAGCGGGCCAGAGTGCTCAATAGAGAGGAATTTAAGTGGGAATCTTTCTCTCTTCCTCTAGGGAAGCTCAAGAGTAGTTTAATTTGGAGTTTGAGAGGTTCTGGAAATTAGCCAAAACTTGCCCTAATTTTGAGCTAAAAATTTGAGCTCAGGTAGTGGTGGAGGTGGTTAGAAAATGGTTAGGTTGAGCTTAGGAAAGCTTGAAGAGGCTCTCGAAGGATTTTGGCAGAGTCTCCCCAAGGATTTTAGCACTCTTGGGAGTTGGCTAAAAAAGGGGCTTCTTATAGCCATGGCAAAAGAGACGACCTCAAGCTCTGATTGGTTGGTACAAGAAGGTTGAGCTAGAGGGCTGAGCGGCACAAACATCTAACGAGGAAGTGACATAATGGATGGGCTCAACTTT
Source organism: Phalaenopsis aphrodite (assembly GCA_003013225.1). Taxonomy (NCBI): domain Eukaryota; kingdom Viridiplantae; phylum Streptophyta; class Magnoliopsida; order Asparagales; family Orchidaceae; genus Phalaenopsis; species Phalaenopsis aphrodite. The sequence continues at coordinate 26,932 of NEWO01000743.1, forward strand.
GGGTTTAAAGGGGGAAGGGTCCCCTCAAATTTGAGTTCTCCAGCAACTAAGGTGGCTAGCCAGAGGTGAGGCGATGGCTAGGTGGTTAAGGGAGCCAGACGAAGCCTTGATTGTGATTAGTTGGGTGGCTAGATGGATGATGGCAATGATAAATTTGGTTAAGCCAATTTTGGAAGGAGATCCCCTAATTTAGGGGACCCTTGGTCCATGGCTCAACTAGGTTTAGCTATGTGGCTCTAGATTGGTTCTTAGGGCCTAAATCTTGGTTTTAGTGGGCTTGGGCTGGTCAATTTGGTTTGATTTAGTCAAGTGTTTGGCTTGGGTTCAAAATCTTGGGTTTTGGGTCAACTTGGGTCTAGGTAGGGTATGGGCTAAGGTCTTAGCCAAATGGTTGATCAATTTGACTTGGATAATTGCCATGAGAAGTTTTGGATACCAATTGTGTGATTTTGAATTGATTTGGAGGGTTAATTTGGTGGAATTTGGTCATATGGTCAATTTTGGGTATTTGAGCTAGACTTGGGTTTGGATTGGACTAGAGTTTTGACATGTTCTAATTGATGGTTTAAATTTTTCCAAGAGATGGTCATGAAGAGTTTAGAACAAAAAATTGAGAGAATTGGCTAAGCTAGGGGGTTCAATTTAAGGGAGTTTGAAGCTTAAGCCAATATGGGGGTTTAAATTGGACTTGAAATTTTGTTCAAATGAGCTTGGTTTTAGTTTCAATTGTGATTGGTAATGATGAACTTGAGTTTGGAATTAAAATTGGGGGAGATTGCAATAAATTTGGTGGAAATTGGGAGTGAACTGGGGAATGTGGGTCTTTAAGGGCAATTTGGGGATTTTGGTCAAAATGGGTCAATTTTGTCAAATTGAACCCAATGGAGTGATGCAAATTGATCTTCGGAACATTTGAAGTGATTTTGGATATTTTTGGGATTTTTGGAATATGAGGGACATTTTGGTAATTTTGGGGATCTTGGGGGTATTTTTGGAATTTTGGAAAATTTGGGATATTTGGTCAATTTGAGTGATTTTGAATGGTTGAAATGATTTTTGAAGAGATTTGGAGAATTTGGCTAACTTTGGGAAATTTTGGAAAATTTAGGGTTTAAGGCAATTTGGTAATTTGGTGAAATTTAGGGCTACAAGGGTCAAAATTGGAATTTGGTAAAATTAGGATTGATCGAGGATGTTGATCATGAGGTCACCCTATTTGAGCCTTGAGATCAAGGTAACTCCCATTATGGATCCTCTATGTGCTGGTCTTAGCCAAACCCTGGCCAAGGGCTAATGGCTTGGGGGACCATCCAAATGAGTTTCCAATGGAGTAGGGGATCAAGCTAGGTATGTTTGAGTTACGATTGAGGTTTTGAATGTAGGTACAAGTGTGTGTATGTGAGACTGACCAAGACCATACCACTCAGGGCTAACCCTGAGGCCAAACACTCTTATGAGGACTCCTCTTGAGCTACCCCAAATTGGTCTGACCTACGAAGTGCTATAGATTAGAACAAACGTATGGAACTTCAAGATGACCAAGGAAGATTTAAGAATTTCTATTGGTGAGGGTACCATTACTATTCATCTAGGAATAGTCAACAAGCAAGTCCTATGGCTAGATCTAAGCTTTTAAGGAAGAAACTAGAACTTAACTAGAAGTGAGACAAATGGACCCCCAATAGGTGTGGTGTGGTGGGCGAGCACACCACACGTATTGGTGTTGACTAACGAGATGAGCAAACCAACATAATTGCCTAAGCTGACAGGCTTAGAGCAGAGATGGTCGACACTATTTTAGTTAAGGAGTTGCCCGTTGGAAGCTGTCGGGCAGCGGAATCGGAATCCCGTCACCCAGTTCAGAAAGGTATTTAATTTACATATATATACATATAAGTTAAGAAAAATATGAAATCAAACTGATCCCATATCTTTTACAGTTCAAATGAAAAAGCACTATACCTCAAATCCTGTATTTATCCCGAAAAATAAACACAAGACCTGATGGTAAGACTCGATCAAAAAAACTAAGAAATATATGACATCTGTTTGGTCTGCGGAAACCATGTTATTTGCCAACAACATCCCATATTTAATACGAAGAATTAAATAGGATTTATATTAAGATTGGTTCAGAAAAAGCTTCCTATAAGGGCAAACCCCTATAGTTAATTACATTTTAGATAACCAAAGTCACCTAAGAAAACTCTAAAAAAGAATCAAGAAATATTATCTTCAAACAGGTCAAAAGAATAGGACTTTTCAACAAGATCAAACAAAGAGGTATGAAAGGGAAAAGCCCAAAACACCTCAATTAAGAAGCTTTCAAAGCTTATCCCAACTTTTCCAACAAATTTTATGATCTTTACAGTCCCAAAGAAATTCATTAAACAACGATTTTAATCTCTTATAAATGCAAGAAAGAACCTTCATATATTGCATAATATAAAGAGGAATAGAAGTAAGAATGCTTTTCAATAAAGTAACTATTTCCCTTAAGGAAAGAAAATTGTTCTCCCATGTTAAAATCCTCCTATTGATCTTATCAATCAAACTTGTAAAAAGATGCTTCCTTCTCTTCCTTTTATCCATCAAATAGCACAAGTACAACATAGGAAGACAATCTTTATCACAGTTAGTGAAATCAATAATCTAATACAACTAGTAGAAGTATGCTTAGAGCAGAAGAAGTAACATTTAAAAGTATTTAAAATAAGACTGGCAGACTCTTGGTAGTTCATTATCACCTTCCAAACTAATTTAATAGATCTCTTATTTGCATTAGTGAAAATAATCAAATCATTAGAATAACTAAGAAGAGAAATACCAATATTACATCTATGCAAGTAATACATACTAGGATGTTGATTAAAACCCACATTAAGCTTCTAGAAATATAATCAAATGAAATGATGAACAAAATATGAGATAAAAGATCTCCTTGTTTAATGTCTTTGGTTGCCTTAAAGAAACAACAAGTATTTTCATTAATCAAAAGAGAATAATGATTATTCTCTAAGATTTTGTTAACAAGTCTGCAAAACTCCTCCCCAAAACCACAAGCGTGAAGCACATCAAGAATAAACTCCCATCTTATGGTGTCATAGGCCATCTTTATGTTCATTTTAAAAACCACATTACCATCTTTGCCATTCTTTGCAATCTTTTCACCATAATTTTGGAAACAAATTTGGATAATATTGTATTCAAACTAATTTTTCTATTAGCATCCCAACAACTAGCATATTTATCTTTAGGAATTAAGAGAATATTAGCAGCTTTAAAGTATTTAGGAAGATCTATACTTCATCCCAAAACTCCTATTTGAGAAAAAAATCAATAAATGTAACGAGATGAGAAGAAGAAACATAGACGAGGCAAGAAAGAAGATTCTTAGAGAGCTCTTAAAAAGATAAGTGTGTCAGCCTTTGTATTTTTTTTCCCAATATATTTTAGTATTGCAAAGGCTTGATAAAAATAGAATTTTGGAACTCATTTGCTACCTTTTAAATAATGAGAACAAAATTGTAATTTCCTTAATTTACTTGACTTAGAAGTCAGTCAAAATTAAACGATCCTCAAGTGATGGGTTTGAGTTAGAAAGATAAAACTGCATTAATTTTAAGCCTATGATTGATGATAATCTATATTAGCAACAATTGCTCCTATTTGGCACAATACAAATTCAAACCATTTATCTCTCTCATTTAACAAAAAACTCATTGTAGTAGGAAAGATACTTTCTCATATTAGATAACTTCATCCCAAAACCATAGTTTGGTAGTTATGGTTTAGTTTTGCTTTACAATTTTACTAGTAGTTGATAATTTAGTTCTGATAGCACCTTAAATATTTGAAATTAGTGTAGTAGATTTTCTTTATTGTTGTAACTTTCCTAATTTAAATTTCCATTTTGAATTTAAGTCTTCCTCGTAGGATTGATATTTAGGACTTAAATAGAAAGTCTTGGAGTACTTGATAACGATATGTATACTTCTAAAGAATCCCAACATAAATTGCTTCAATTTCTTATTCATAAAATTACGAACCAAGTTTTTGGCATCGCTACAAAGCGGAGTCAATTTTATTAATTTTACACAACTATAATTTTGGGGATCAAGTTTTTGGCGCCATTGCCAGGTAAGGTAATGGTAAATTTAATAGATTCGTTAAATTAGAAAATTTAGCAATATAATAATAAGAGAATATTAGCAGCTTTAAAGTATTTAGGAAGATCTATACCTCTGAAGAAATTCTACACAACATTCACCACATTTAAAAGTGTCCTAACAACATTTGTAGAATTCCACAATAAAGACATCTAGATCAGAAGTCCTCCCACCATCCATACCATTAATAATTTTGTTAATTTCCTCCACAAATGGAACCAAAGTAAGATTGCTACCAACAAAAATAGACGACTTAGCATAAAAATCACTATTAATATTAGAAAGCAATAGATTAGAAAAGAAGTTGTTGTCATCTGCTTCAATTAAATCAGCATTAGTCAAAAAATATCCATCAACACTTTTTATGTTATTAATCTTGTTAATCCTTCCTCTATTCTTAACACATGCTTAAAAAAAATAATTCGTATTTCTATCACCCTCCAGCATTGAACTTTAGTAGGTTTTTGAGAATGAAAAGCCTCCAAATTAATGACAATATTAAGCTCGTTTTGCCTCTATAACAACATATTCAAGCTTTTATATTTACCTCCATCTTCAGTTTTAGAAATAACATTATGAAGATTACCAAAAGCCTCCCAATTTCATTTCTTGAGATGATAGGTAAGTTTTTTATGCAACTTTTATAGCTTAAAACCAGCATTCCCTGCCACATTAGAATTCCAGTTTTCAGCAATAAATTGTTAAGAAGCATGAAACACCCACATATTTAAGAATCTAAACTGATGAAACGGTGGCTTATTACTCTTCTTCTCCTTAAGAAGAAGAGGAGCATGTTCAGAAGCCATAATAGCTAAATGATGAACCATAGTGATCTGAAAAATATTAATCCAATTAGCATTAGAAACAAATCTACCAAACCTTTCAAAGACATGTCCTCTATACTAAGCAAAAGGACACCCTTTGAAATGTAAATCATAAAAGCCAGCTTCAAAAAGTGCCTCTGAGAAATCAGCAAGTAAATTAAGATTGGGAGGTGAGCCTCCATTCTTTTCCTTTGTAGAGGTCATAAGATTAAAATCCCAACCAACTAACCAAGCCTCCTTAGTAGGATTAAGAGAACATAATTGCATCTAAAGCTCCCATTTAGCCACTTTGCACAACTGACATAGACCACAATAATTAAAAAGAGACATCCCTTACATTAAATCTGGCATGAAGAAATTGCAAATGATTCACAAGAACATCCACAGTAATAACAACTTTCCAAAGAAACCAAATATTTTTATTTAAATTGGCATAAAAATTAAACATTCCAATCTTCTTCTTATATTTCTCATTATTCTGTATGGACACAAGAGTTTCCAGAATATTGAGAAACTTCAAATTATAAAAATGAAACAAAATTTTCAAACTATTAGAAGCATTCAATTTAGCCATGCCTCTAATATTCCACACAAGAAAATTAAACATCACCAAAAACTTTTCTCTCTCTAGTAGCTCTTAAAAGGGTGACTTAAAACATATGTGAAATCCATCACCATATTGTTGAACCTGAGCAGCCTCAGGATTAACATAATTAAGCTCTCTAATTCTTTTATTTTTCTTTTCTTGGAAGACCTTTGGATTAACCAATCCTCTTCCAATTCAGCTCTAGTAAGAACCAAAGAGTTATCCATATTAGCCTCCCTAGGTAAATCAAAGTACCTGTTATTAACCATTTCCAAAGAACCAACAAACTTATTCTGATTCAAAGTCAAATCAACCTTATTAAGACAATAATGATCACCAACAAAAGAACCAACAATTCCTTGCACTTCCAAATTACCATTACCCACTACATCTATCACATTGTCCACAGAATTGATCCCCTTATTATTAACAACACCAACAAAGGAATCAACCAATACTTGAACCTCGAATCTATCATCAACCTTAACTACATTACCCTCGCCCCCCTTAAAACCATTATCCACAGTACCCTCCGCAACGCTAACCCCATTATCTATAGTACCAAGATGAACCGCATCATTTTCTTTATCCCAATTCTTTCCAACAAACCGATTCTGATTAAAAGTTTTCAATTTCGGATGAGAAATATATCAATTAGGAAAATTATGACTCAACATTCTGCACTTCCCGCAATATGGAGTAACATAATCCATTTCAACACTCTGCCAAGCCCAGAGTTTGAATCCCTAATCGAAATAGAATCACAAAACGACAAGGCAACATCCCATTCAATCATAACCCGTGTAATCGAAGGCGTCAAACAATTAAAAGTAGTCTGATCAATCGTCATGTAAGAGCCAAAAATAGCTCCCAAAGAATAAAGCACTTTCATATTAAACAAATGTAACTTCAAACCTGGAAAGCGAAACAAAACAACGTCAATAAGAGGCTCTTCTTTAGGATTAAACTCAGTAGTCCACTTGAGAATCTTCATGTTCACCGGTTCTATCTGCAAAAACTTCTTTTCAAACAAAAAAGTCTAATCAATTTTTTTTTCCAACCAAATCATAAGGTGTTTGCTATCGATCAAACCCACATTCTGTCTCCCATGAGGCTTCAAATTTGCAAAAAATTTATGAATGATTTCTATTTTGGAATAACCAAATGTAAACTTCCCAACTAGAACAAATGTTAAAGATTCCGCAAGGCCATGTATCCTCTTCCTCCTAATGAACATAGCTTCCCATTCCTACGCGTCGCTATGTTAAGCAGACCAGTAGAAGGGCTTTCTACCATTTAATCCTTGCAATCCACATAAAGCAAAAAATTGTTAGCATCTACGGGAATCGAAGATTGCCCGCAAAGGCTTCCTTATACGGCGGTCAAACTAGTGAATCTGCCATCCTCAACTCCACAACGGCCACTATCTTCCAATGCGAACACAAGATCGAACCACAAATAGGAAAAACTCTCACGGAATTTGCACTTAAAGAAAGCTCTAAGAAACCCTCATTTCGGGTCTCTGTTGGGCCTGCTTAAAGTTTTGTTTAATATGGTTACATCATGTGAAACTGTGTGGCCACTTCTTTCCAAATTTAAACCAATAAGCTAAATTTAAGTGTTAATATAACAATTATTAAGAATTTATTGGTTAAAGTAATTGATAATTCAAATTGATTTAAAGTGATTAATCATTAAGTAATACTTCTCAATCATAATTAGTTTAAGGGTCTGTTTGGGGGCAGCTGTAACTTATTGAATAATCTGTTGATAAGCTGGTTAAAAATAATATGTTGATAATCTAGGTGCGATGACTATTAAAAATTTTTATTAACTAGATAGGTGCGGTGTGGAAACGTTGTTTTTTGCGTTTTGAAAACGCATAAACTGTCAAAACGCAGTTTACCCAAACAGGTCAGGTGCATTTTCAAAACGCCACTACATCAAATAAGCTGCCCCAAACGGACCCTAAATTAGTATTAAAATTAAGCATAATTAATCATAAAAATTAAAATCGAATAATAATGATTTATTTATTCATAAAATTAATCAATCATCCATCAAATTTTTGATAAATTAATCAATTAATGATTAATACTATAATATTATTAAATTAATTTTAAATAATTACTGCTAAACTAATCAATCGATAATTAATTTTTATTACTATAATTAATCAATAATTAAGAATTCATAAATTAAACATTTGGAAAAGTATTCACTTCAGACTTAGCAAGTGGAAGATGCAACCCTCCATCCCCCCGTCAAATAAGTCGGAACAACTTTACGTGTGGGCCCATCTTAGAGGTAACCGAACGGAGCTACCCAAGACTAGTAGGATCAGATCACAGCCGTAGGTTCAGTTTCGGTGACATGGATCACAACCGTCCACGTACGCTTAGTTCGACCTCCGTCGAATGTATTTAAAAGGCTCCAACCATGTCTATATACCAAATTTTAATTTCTTAGGTTTTCATCCGGCAAAATTTTTTTTCCATCGAAATTCTTTTAATATTATGATACATAATATTACTTTTCATATGGTTGATATTAAATCTCTAAACTATTGTGTTGTTATAATGTTTATGATTATTTTTTTTCCTTTGAAAATTAATTGCTGTATTTTAACTTTATCATGAATGGCTTTTATAATATATTTAAGTGCAAAACATCCAATATTTCATATCTATTTACATAAGATATAGTCTCTAAGATTAAATAAAATATCATAATTATTATTTAAAAAAAAATATACTTTTTTTACAAGCATGTGTTTCGATGTTATTGTAAAAATACTATTTGATATATGGATGGTAAAAATCTAATGTGATTGTTGAATCCAGATTTATTTATTCGTGGATCACACTAAATGAACACATCAATAATGAGAGAGAGCGAGAAAAAGAGAGAGTGAACAGTAGTCTGTCACGATCAATTAAGTCTTTTTCAAAAATTATTCCTCTATTTATAGGGATTGCAAAAATAATGATATTATATTTTTACTGTACATTAAAGAGATCTATACTAGGGTATTTATGATTTTTTACATGTGTAAGCTTATTATCCTGCAGATTTTTAATTCCATAGGAGGGTTGGCTATTGCATCCTATCAACTTTCCTGTAATGGTCAGCTCGGATGTCCTTTGCCTTGCATCTGCCCGAATGGTTCAGACTTGGTTCGTTCGGTCATCCTTTTGTTTGCCTTGTGGCTCAATCAGTTTTGGCCTTGTTATCTTGGCTCGAATGGTTTCACTCGGTCGAACAACCAAGTTTCATGATCTAGCAATGGGCCCACCTTCATCGTACTCTTCTCCACTTGTCCGTTAGATCTCATTGGGATCAGAGTTGTCATATTTTCTATACACATATTTTAGTTTTTTTGTTTTCTTACTTATGAAAAATGACGCTGCAATAAGAATAAGAGAATATATTTAAATAGAAGATTTCATTTATTATTAGATAATGATTCAATGATTGAAATTTTTTAATTCTGCACCTTTGATTCTTATAAATAAAGTATGATATGGCTTCTTTTCATTCCTTATTTTCTTTGTAACTCATATCATTGGAGTTAGTTGACTTCCGAGTGTTATGATGGAAAACATATCAATTCTCTTGGGAGATATCCTTAATAAATTTTTGAAAATCAGAAGAATGAGACTACTTGGAAGGTAAAAAAATAGAAGAAAGCCAATACTAAGAATAGAAAAGCAGTTGAACTCCCTCCGTCTGATCAGTTTGGACTATTGATTCGTTCCTCTACAATAAGCAAAGGAATGTTCAACTGACTAGAGTGACCATTGATCTGACAGCCCAATCTTCTACTGCAGCACAAGAACTGTCAATCCAACAGATCATGCAAGGTGCTATTGGTGCTTTCACGTCATATTGTGAGTGCCTTATGTCGATTAAGTTATTTGAGTTGGATCAGCTCCTTAGTATGAAGAGCCTCAGTCTATCTGATGACTTTAAAATTTTTTGGGTCTTTTTGTTTTATGTTGTCTCTTGATGTAGATGACTCAACTTTGAGAGGCTTTGGAGAGTATCCAGTCATGGCAGGCACAGCGATAATTCGATAAAGATGTCAATGGTAGTAGAACAAGCACCAGCAAGGGAAGATGACTATCGAGTAAGAATGATGGAATTTATCGCCCTGACGTCTACCTTTAAGGATGTGGGGAATTTATTGATCAAAACAAGTCATTCCCCAGATTATTCGTCCTTTGTTTTGACAAGATCGAGAGCATCTTTAATTGATCGGTTGGGATCCAATGAGGTGAGGAGATGCATGAGTTGTCGACTCATGTGGAGAAACTGGAGAAAATGGAGAAAGTGTTGACCTCTATTCTTCAAGATCTATCAAAATTGTAGGAGAGAACCCTGATACTCCAAGCTCAAGTTTAGATGGATCAACTGAGTTAGCTCCAATAAGGTGAGAAATTTTATATAAGTGGTTGTATTGACTCAAGTATATCTTGGCCGAAGCGGCGAGGGATCCCTTTATAAATTCATTTTTTTCTTGGGCTACTTTATGACTGATAGTTTATAATTTTAATGTCTATTTTGAAATAAAATTTTTTTTTCTAATTTTTTGTGTTCATGTGACCCTGCAACCAGTATATTACATAAACAGTTGTGTAAATTCAATTTGACCCCTACATGATGGTTCAACTACCTCCGTTTGAATATATATATATATATATATATATATATATATATATATATATATATATATATATATATATATATATATATATATATATATATATATCAAGGATGTGGGATTGGTGAGATTAGACTTCTTTATTTTTTCCCCTTCTTAATGCCCTGCTCAATGGCTCCATGATAATCTTCCAAAGGCTTCAGGTTGAGTCATAGTAAACAGCTGATTGTGGATGACTCAGGGAAGGGTCGAATGGGACAGCCCTCTCTTACGAAGGTCCAATAAAATCAAAAAGGAAAGTGCCGACAAGAGTGTTGGTGGAAGTTGATGATGTCGAGGAGCGCCAATTGTAGATCCATATTACCTTGAACTAGCGAATACCAAGTAGGTGCTTCAGTCGAATACTTTTGGTTGAATTAATGATGTTGACTAATAAGCCTCTAATGCTAGTAACACTAACGAGGAGGCAATAGTTGCTGCTTGTGCAGCCAATAAGAAGGCTTTTATAGTCGCTCGTATTGAAACTATCTGAACAACGAAGGCATTAGTTCCCAAGGTAGATATGGCTAGAGCAAGTCTAGAAGGTGTGAAGTTTATCTATTCAATTTCTTATTGGACTGTAATTTTTTTAAAAATTTATCAGAGAGGAGTTAATCCACATCGAAAGGTTAATTATTTTGGTGTCTGCTAAGAGTTGTTGGTTAGTAGGAGGTTCATCTGGTGCATGATCCCGAAAATATAGTTATGTAAAACGTATAAAGTTGACTCCACTTTACAACGATGCCAAAAACTTGATATGTTATTTGATGAATAAGAAATTTAAGCAATTTATGTTGGGATTCTACGCAAGTATACACATCGTTATCAAGTAATATAAGACTTTCTATTTAAGCCCCAAATATTGATCCTATGAATTAAATTTGAAAAGATAAATTAACTAGGAAATTCACCAAAATAAAATGAAATTACTGTCACTAATTTCAAATTACTTGAGATACTATCATAAGTAAATTATTAACTACTAGCAAAACTAAAATGCAAAGTTTAAACAGTAACTACTAAACTATGTTTTATGTGATGAAGTTTTCTAATGTGAAAAAACATCTTTCCTACTACAATGAATTTTTGGTAAAATGCGTTGAGATAAATGGTTTAAATATGTATTGTGCTAAATAGAAGAAATTTTAATTCTCTACCCTGATTCAGTGTTATAGAAAATCATTGGAAAATCTCAGATTTAGTCCCTAAATCTGTGGTTATGGTAGAATGATACTGGCTCGCACTCCGGAGCTCTCACTTTCTTTCCTCTGAAGGCTAACACTCGCTTTAGTTCTTAAACACTAAGATCGAATTGGGGATTTTACTCTGTCACCTTAAAATCTTCAATTTTACACCCAATAAAGTATATTTCCCCATTTATTTGCACTTAATTCCTTGAACGAAATACTCCTTCATGGAATTAAATGTGATTCTCACTCTTGTTATAGAACTCATACTCCATTTTCCCGTATCATATGTTTCACAACTGATTTTAACAATTCAATTGGCCAGATCAAAAAATAAATTATCAGAGTTAAAAAATCATCACAATTTATTTTATATTTTAAAATTGACACGTCAAATTATCTCTTCATTTCACCGTACCTCATACTAGGGAGAAAGATAAAGGAAATTACTCAAACTTCATGAGAAAGATACAACAAAACTCAAATTTTATATATAAAAGAAAGTTCATACAATAATAATAAACAAATAACACTTATCTGAAACTCTTTCTCAAAGCAAATACTTTGTAGTCTCTCTTAGAAGATGTAGGAAGAAGAAATCTCTCACTTCTCTCCCTCTTTAACACCCTTAAAGAATAATTCACACTTAAACTCACCACAAAAACTCAAAACTAAATGACTAATTGACTTTAAATGGCTGTGGGGAATGTTGAATAGTGTGGAAGAAAGTGGAAAGCGGTCGAAAGAGGCAAAGGGGGTATTTTCTGATTAATTTCCGCTCTAAATAGAGTCTAATGTCGGTTTTCCAATAGGTGCATCCAAAAACTCTTCAAAAAGCATCCAAATTCGTCGAATTTTCTAGAAATAGGTCTTACACCGACATTGGCATTGTCGGTGTCATAACCCTTGAACTCTCTCTTAAATGGAGTCGTCGGCGCTACTCCTGGCTACGTCGGCATTGAGGATAGTTTAGTCTCTGTTTTGTAGGTATGCATCGTTGGCGTCCATCCTGGCACCGTCGGCGCTGAGTATTTCTTCAAAAATGTTATTTTGACTCCAAATTTCATCTTTTTTACTTTCGTTTTTGCTTCAAGTCCTAAAAATCAACAACCTGCAATAAAATATGAAAAATATCATCATTTAAAGCGCAATATCACTAAAAATGAGTATAAAATATAGTTCAAAATATGCATATATATTTGGTGTATCAAAATCCCCCAAACTTAAATGTTACTTATCCTCAAGTAGCTCTTTTATTACATAAAAATATGACTTATGGAAAAGAGTTTTAACTTCTAGATTTCCATATTTTAGTCTACTTAATACAATAGCATAACTTAAGACAAAATGTAAAATAACTTTAGTTAATACTAAAGGTATAAGAATATCTAGCAATCAAGTTATAGATTTTTTATTCTCTATTCTTTTCAAGGAAAATTGCAAATTGTCATAGTAAAGCTATTTAGAATATCCATATAAATAAGAACTTCATGAAACTTTACTAGTAAATATGCTAATACTTAAATATAAGTTTAGAGAATGTAATCAAGCCATCTTCTTTATGTTGATTCAAGTGAAGCCAATTTTTAATTAGGAATCTCCACAAGCTTCTCTTCAAAATCAAATTAGGGACTTTAGTCTGTCACTCTAAAGTCCTTTAACCTACACCCTTTAAAGTTTATTTTCTTGTTTATTTGCACTCAATCATATGAATTACATTCTCATCCATACAATCTCATTTAATTTTCACCTTTAGTTGACTGAGACAAGAACATCTTTGATATTACATGCTCCAACAATAAATATTAACATCTCAATTGGTTAAATGAAGAAGTAATGAAGTATAAGATTTAAAATCATCACAACTTATTTTAACTTTAAAGACCAATACTTCTCATAACTTCCAATACTTATTAACTTATCATTTTAAAGAAAAAGATAAAGAAAACTACTCAGAATTCATAGAGAAAATATAACCACACTTAAGTTTAAAAGTAGAAATCATGTGAACACACAAGAATTCTAAATTAAAACCAAATATAGTTACAAAAATAATAACTTATCTCAAAATCCTTTTCACCAAACTCTTAAATTTCCTTTGAATCTCTTCTCTTCCTTTCTTTTACAATATTTTTTACTAACACACTACAACTCCTCCCTTCCTTCTCTTTAAAAGTTTCATATTTAATCTATGAGAGATATGCCTCAACAGCTAATTGGGTCTCTTTAACGGGGGCTCCCTCAATCCAATCCAAGTCCTCTTTTATAATTTTCCAAAAAGTGTTTTAGTCTCTTCAAAATGTGTCAATCTTCAATGAATCTTCCAAGAGTTTCCTCCTTTCAAAAGTCATTTGAATGTCTTTTCGTGTCCATTAATCATATCCCATGTTTTCAACAAGAGTTGCTTCAAACACCCCTTAAATAATTTGTCCAAATTTGTTGAATCATCAAGTAAGTACCTCTGGCGCTTAAGCGCGAGGTATGTGGTGCTTAAGCAAGGCTTTCTCTGTTATCCTTGGGCTTAAGAACCACTGTTATTTTGCACTCGTTCTTCATTTTTGCTTCAAATTTGATTCTTTTTACTCCTTTCACCATCTTTCATCCATTTAACTGTACCTGAAAAAAACACGCAAATATCTTTCATTAAAGAGCAATATCCTCACAAATAGATATAAAAATGTGTACATAAATGCTATATATTTTAGGTGCATCAGTGGGCTTAGATTTGGTTTTTGTGGAGTTGAAAAATAATCCTAATAAACTTTATGAGGCCTTAAATTCATCATGATGAAATTTAGGACTTATGCTTGGTGAATTTTATCTTTGGTAAGAAGCTTCATGTTTGGTGGATTTAAGGCTTGGGGTGGAATTTGACGTGGGGTTGATGTAAATTTGGACTTTAGAGTTCATGAAATTTTTTTTGATTTGAAGTTGGGGAATTTCAGGCTTGACTTAGATTTAGGGAAATTAAGGGAAATTTGGGGAATTTTGATTAATTTGGTGAAAAATTGAGCATTTTAGGAATTTTGGTAATTTTGGGTAATTGGGGTGCAAAATTGGGTAATTTGGAATTTTTAGAGGGGTTTGGGTAAATTTGGTAATTTTGAAATTTTTGAATGGATTTTAGGTGGCTTTGTGTGGATTTTGTGGATTTGGTGGATTTGGTGGATTTGGGTGGCTTAGATTGATTTTGGTGGATTTGGTGGATTTGGGTGGCTTGGATTGATTTTGGTGGATTTGGACGTTGAGTGTGTATGGATGAAGTGAGATGCATGATGAGGTGAAGTTTAGTATGTGTGTGGTGAGGTGAATGTGGTTATGTGAATGTGAGTGTCCAAGTTATAAATGATTTCCCTAATGTTTTATGATTCTATGAGAACTCTCTTTGAGTTTCATCATGTTAATCTCAACCAACTCAACCAACTACTAAGGACTTGAGACCACTTATGCCAGACTTCACAAAAGAGTCAAGTGGTAGTTTGAACTTTGATACACCTAAAAAATGTGCAATTTTTCATATGCTTTTAATTCCTATATTTGGTGATTTTCAATGATAATGCACTTTAAAGGAAGTTATTTTGTATATTTTTGGTTTCAGGTACAGAAAATGGTATTTTGGAGAAAAATAAGCAAAAACGATGTAATTTGGAGCAAAAACGAGCAATAAAGAAAGTTTTGTCCTTGTACATTTTGATGTCTTTCTATGCTTGATCTCATTTACACTTCTCACATATTATTTAATGAAAATAAACTTTAAAGAAAGGTTTTTTATGCCTATTTGGTAGGTCTATATGTTAGGAACACAACGCAACTTAAACGGGGCGAAACGGAGCCAAACGAAGCAAAATGATGGAGCTGCGCAGGGTGGGTGCAGGCAATGCCAGAGCCGGTGCCGATGGCACTGAAGAGATAGAAAATAATGAGAAAACAACGCTGACAATGCCCAAAATAGCGCCGACGGTGCCCGGGATGGTCATGGATCGATTTTTTCACTGTTTTTTATGTTCTAGAAGGTTCCCAAGTGATTCAAACACCCCATGAAGCAATTAAATGAATCTAGATACTTGGATAAGGCTCTTGAATGAAGAGACATGTCTTTTGGATGAATAGATTTGTCTCTTGGAAAAAAGGAGGGAATTTGTGTCTCTTTAGAAAGATGGCTTGACACCTCTCATGGGCATGTGTGTGTGTGTGTGAGAGGGTGTGTGTGAGTGAGAAAATATGGAGAATATTTAGAGATCTTAGAATAGAAGTAGAAATGTAGATTTCTACCTTTTGGGGAGATTGGTGAAGGGTTTTTGAGAGAATTTGTAAGAAATGTTCTAGCATTGCATGGATCAGCGGGAGACTTTGTAGGAGAGATTTTCATCTTTCTTTTAAGGGGAAAAAGCTAAGTATTGTGTTCTTCATTATCTTATGATTTTGTGAACACTTATCTAGTGGATTTGCTTTGATGTAATGAAGTTTTTTGTTGTGTTTTCTTTGTGCTTTGTGATGTGTTTCTCTCACTCTTTTTTTTATTAGGAAATAGTGGCATGAGAGAATTATGTCATTATTTTCCTTTTACTTTTCTTTTACAATGAGTAGGATTCATGCTTCAGATTTTGGGATGCATTCTTGAAGAATTTTTAATTATAAATGTGATGGTTTTTACTTGCACTTCATTTACATTACATAAAGGCCTGTTGTAGTGTTAAAATTTATTGTAATTGCATTAAGACCCGAGAAGGCGGTGTAATTCTCAACAAAGTAGAATCACATTCAAATTCCATGGATGGTGAAGTTCATGGGGGTTGGATACAAATAAATAGGGAAATATACTTTGATGGGCGCAAAATTAAAGATTTTAGGGTGACAGACAAAAATTCATAATTCAGTCTTAGTGTTTAAAGAACTAAAGCAAGAGTTAGCCTTCAGGGGAAGGAAAGTGGGAGCTCTGGAGTGGGAGCCAGTATCCTCCTAGCCTAGCCACGGATTTAGGGACTAAACCTGAGATTAGCCAATGATTTTCTATAACACTGAATAAGGGTAGAGAATTAAAATTGCTCCTATTTGGCACATACAATATTTAATGTATCTCATTCCTTTACATTATCCAACTCACTACATAAGAATAGTAGTTTTGAAAATCTTAAAATTCTCCAAACCAATTCATCCAGAAAGGGTTATCTTTAGAATTTAATATTTACATTTAGGAATAGTTACTATCCTTATATTTAAAATTCACATTTAGGAGTAGTTGCTAGATAAAATATCATTTTAATCAACATTCCAAACTAAGGACTAATAATAGTATACTGGAATTTGATTAAGGACATCTTTCTCGCTTCCTTATGGGATCGATAATCGGGGCTTAATCAGAAAGTCCTATATTACTTGAGCGATACGTATACTTAGGGTTGTAAACGAGCCGAGCCTGAGCGAGCTCAGTCTTGGCTCGTGTTCGGCTCGTTCGAAATCAGCTCGTATTTGAAATCGGCTCGTGTTCGAAATGGCTCGTGAACAGTGTGTTCGTGTTCGGCTTGAAAATGATGATCGTGTTCGTGTTCGGCTCGTGTTCGGCTCGTGTTCGGATCGAAATTAGCTCGTTATAATATTAAATTTTTATAATAATTTATTTTTTTTAAAAAAAGTAATAATAATTTTTTATTAAAACTGTTTGTACTAACAACTTAATTCAAAACATATTTGAAGAATAAATTTCTAGAAAAAATTTGCAAACCAAATTTTACAAAAAAAAATATTAATACTTTTTTACCAAATTTTACAAAATACAAATTTCATTACAAATTTTAGAATTTACAAATTAAACAAAAAGATGAAAATTTACAAATTACAAACTTTTACAAAACTTCAATACAAATTTACAAAACTTTACACAAAAAATATTAATTCCTTTTTTACAAAATTTGACCCAAAAAAATCTTATTTACTAATTTTACAAATTTACAAAAATATTATCACTGTTTCTTCACATTTTTTTCATCACATAGGGCTGTCAATTTGGCTCGTTGTTCGCGAATAATCATTTACGTTCACATTTTCCTCCAGTCAACAGTCTCTTCAAATTGGGATCCATCTTGATTACAGGTTTCTCAATTTACTTTGAGGAGCTCATGGTGGTACACACCTTTTGCTGCTTCTTGTTTCTGGTAAGCTGTTCTTCAAGCTTCACGTTCTAAAAGACATCAAGATTGTCCCACGTGATCAATGAAAAAAATGAGTCCTGTAATTATAGAGTAATAACTCCAAAAGACCAATGCATTAGAAGAGATGAATAAAAACTGTTTAGTCAAAATAATGAGTCCTTTATTTATAGACTAGAATGAAATGCACTTACAAATTTTTTCATGCCCATCATCTATTCAGGCATCAAAAACTTTTCATAATTTTACAGCAGTTACTTGAATGAAACATTCCAAAGTTACAGCAGTTACTTCAAGTTACAGCCTTCTCCAAAGTTACAGCCGAAACTTCATAAAAATTCCAAAGTTATAATAACTTAATAAACATTCCAAATAAATAGCAGTTACTTAAATGAAACATTCCAAAGTTACTTCACGTTTTCTCCAAAGACACAGCCGTAACTTGAGAAAAAAATCCAAACTTACAGTAACTTAATAAACATTCCAAATAAACAGTAGTTAAACAACAATGAAACATTCCGAAGAAATGTTGAGTTATTTCCAGTTACAGCCTTCTCCAAAGTTACAGCCGTAACTTGAGAAAAATACCAAAGTTACAACAGCAGTTACTCGAATAAACAACCTTCTCCAAAGTTACAGTCGTAACTTGATAAAAATTCCAAAGTTACAGTAACCTAATAAA
>NEWO01000743.1:45399-81401 GCA_003013225.1 Phalaenopsis aphrodite
AAAGCCATGTTCAGTTACTTCAAGTTAGAGCCTTCTCCAAAGTTACAGCCGTAACTTGATAAAAATTCCAAAGTTATAGCAGCTTCTCCAAAGCCATGTTTAGTTACTAGAAATACTTAAATTTGCAACGTTCGAGAAAGCAAAATAGCACACCACAGTAATGGAGACCTTTCATCCGGAGCTATGAAGCCTCCTCCACACCTTTCAATAATACAAATATATAATTTGGTAAAATATATCCTTTTTAACCTGATGTGTAAACAACCCATTTTGGTCTATCACTTAAAACGCAATTAGCTTACTGTGGTCTATCATCGAAATGATGGTTCATTTAAAAGAAGGAACAAGACTTCCATCTTGTAAAAGCTATCATCATAAATAATTTGCATTGAGTACTTTACATAGAAACTAGGCTTCCTAATAAGCATTCCAAATAAACAGCAGTTAAACAATACCCAGATAAAAGTTTCCAAAGTTATGCCGCATAATTTTATATTCTTATCTTAAAATGATTGCAATGTGTTGCCTTCCAAAATTAAGAGTAAGAATAATCATTTACGGCAGCTTTTCATATTCTTCTTCTAAAATGGTTGCAAACATGAGTTGCCTTCCAAAATTAAGAGTGAATAACAACTTCCATAATGCATTAGAACCTAATGGGACACTGAAAAAAAAGTAAAGAACATCTTACATAATGCATTAGAACCCAAAAATGAATGCTTTGTAAAGAACAACTTCCAGAATGCATCAAATATTGTTTTCTCAAGAGATTCCAGAAAATTCATTTAGAAAGCCATAATACAAAATTAATTTGGAAAGGCATAGTAACATCTCCAAAAAAGCATAATTCTGGAAGTTCAGCAAACATGTATGACATAAAATGTTAACAATAATTTCCTCGGGTAAAGCAAACATCAGGTAATTGTTCAGGTAATAGCAACTCAGCAAACATCATTTCCTCCTTCCCCGCTATTTACTCGGGTAAAGCTACTTCAAGTTGGTCCTCTTCCATTAATTCTTGCTGGTAGAAAATATATATCAATGACAGTTTTAAGATGAAAAAGAACATATACCATACAAGCTAATTATTGAGAGAGTTACCATAGGTGTTTTCGAATGAGTGGTGGACGATCTAATCCAACTAGACGAGCATATTAATGCACTCACTGTTTTTGATGAAAGTGAACTCTATAGTCATTTAGAACTCTTCCACCAGTACTAAATGCAGATTCAGAGGCAACTGTTGTTATTGAAATCGATAATATATCCCTAGCCATTTTTGATAAGCAAGGATACTTCAGAGTGTTCAACTTCCACCAATCAAGAATATCAAAATGTTCAGTATTGGCCAAAAAAAGACCCTCTTCGAGATAGACTTGTAAATCTGATTTTGATAGTTGAATGGAACCAGATGAAAGAACATAATCAGTAAATGCAATCATGCAATCATAATTTTGTGAATTAACCGAATCACTTTGCAACTCCGATGAAACATTGCCAATTGCAGAACTAGAACTAGCAATATCGCTTGCATACGTATTGTAAATTTGCAACATAACATCCTCAACTTGTTTAATTTTGGAGTCTAATTCAACAGGTGTATACATCTTGCTAAAAGTAAAATGTATGAACTTCATTTTCCAACGAGGATCCAAGACAGCTGCAACATACATTAGAAGATTGCAATCACCCCAATATTTATCAAATTTAACTCTCATAGCAAAAACCATGTTCCTCATATAATCATCGGAGGATGTCGACTCATCCAACAACAATTTATTTATTTGGAAAACAAGAGGTAAAAAAATTTTGAGGTCGAGTAGGAAGAACCTGAAATCATTTTTTGTCACGTTAATTAAAACAATAAAATTTATTATATGCATAAAATCGTAGAAAAATCATAATTAAGGTTCTGTAGAAAGAACCTGAAATCGTTTTTGTCACATTATTAAAAACAACAAGAAATTTTCTGATTTTGTCATATTTCTCCCAATCTAAATCTGAAGGCAACCAACTGAAATTGTTATCTCGATTTGCATAGTAAGCAAACACCTACAGAAAAACACAAGCAAATTCTAGCATTAGGAATGTAGAGTTCCATCTTGTTGGGACATCGATGCATAAACCCTTTGATGTTGATATCCCTAATTGTCTAGAAATTTCAACAAACTTATGTAACCTTCCTAGTGACTTCTTCAGATATTTGATAGACTCTCTAATGTTATAAATGATGTCATTAATTTCTCTCAAACCAAATTGCACCATAATATTCAAAATATGTGCACAGCAACGAACATGAAAGAAATATCCTTTAAAATGCAATTTTCCTCTTGTCATAAAATTAGATTGGAGCAAACTAGCAGCAACATCATTATTACTAGCATTATCTAAAGTGATAGTACATACTTTGTCCTGTATCTTCCACTCTAACAAGCAATCACAAATGACATCACAAATGAATGTGCCAGTATGAGGCGGATCCAATTCAATGAAATTAATAATTCGTTTTTGCATCTTCCAATTATGATCAATGTAATGAGCAGTTAAACACATATATCCAATTGTTTGATTGGAAGTCCAACAATCAAAGGTTAGTGAAAACCTGTGAATATCCCTAAATTGCTTTTTGAGCTTCTCTTTTTCAAACTCATAAAATTTCATGCAATCAGTTTTTATTGTGTTCCTTGAAACTCTCTCATAATTTGGGTTTAAGGACTTCAATAAAATGTTAAACCATGTATGCTCAACAATATTAAAAGGATACTCATGCACTATAATCATTTTGGAGATTATCTCTCTAATCTTGTGCTGATCATAGTGTTTTGAATCGTGAAAAATTGGAATCTCAACATCTGCATCAAAATCAGTTGGCATAAAATTCAACAATTTTTGTCTTTTTTCGGCAAGACCAACAACTTCCTTATTTTTAGCTTTGATTTGTCCACATTCCCTCACATGACGTAGAAGTTGAGAAGTAGTTCCTGTTTTAGATTTTTGAAATTTTGTTCGACAGCAAATGCACTGCCAAAAAGTAGTTTGTACCCCTTTACTCGGAAAGATTGCCTCAACAAAATACTCCCACACTGTTGACTTCCTCTTCCTACCCTTCTTGTTAAGGACTTCTTCACTGCTATTATCAATGACAACTTGAGGTACAACTTCTGGCTCTGTACTTGGTAAATTATGAATGGCAATATCGTTGCTTTTTTGAACTTCTGGTAGCAACTGATTGTTGGATGAATCTGATTGTGATAGATTTAATTCGGACATATTTGCACTTGCACACTAACTGAAATCAAATCTACGAAATTAGTATTGTGAAGACAAATCAATCATTATTGAGCAAAATTTGTAATGACAGCCCTAATTACAACTGAATAAGCTATGTTGGAAGCTCATCTTGAAAACATGAAGACACATTTCAAATGTACATCAGATGGAAGCCATCTTTAAAACAACAACAAAGCTAGTCATTAAAACAACCCAGAAAAAAGAGTGCTTGGCACATAAAGCGTCAAAACAGGTAGTCATTTCTCAACTTATAACAAATGGAGAGCATCATATAGTCAGTTCTCAATTTATGCACAACAAGAGTCAAAATAGCAAGTCACAAGAGCTTTCAAATCTTCCCCATGCTTACCATTTACAGTCAAAGAATGGCAGCTCATTTCTCATGCATACCGAAGATGTCATTCTAAATCAATAAAGCCTACAACAGTAGAGCAGATTCAGCAGAATATAATGCATAAGATTAAGATAGTAACAGTTCCGACTTCCGAGAAGGAGTAGTGCATACACATAAATCTAAATGTGTTGAACTCACTAAATACAAAAGCCCTAATTTCAACAGAAGCCAACAGTGCCGAGAAACAAGAATTTAGCATTCAAGTATTTACAAAGCTTGAGTATTTACAGAACTTGAACTCAAGTTCTGTAAGTTGGAAATCAAGTATTCATCTTCCATAATAGTTGGAAAACTTATGCCACAATGATTCACTCATTCAAACTCAAGTTCTAAATGTGTTTGCTCTCATTCAAGTTCTGTAGGCTGATCTACATAACTTCATTATAAAATCAAGTATTCATCTTCCATAACAGTTGGAAAACTTATGCCACAATGATTCACTCATTCAAACTCAAGTTCTAAATGTGTTTGCTCTCATTCAAGTTCTGTAGGCTGATCTACATAACTTCATTATAAAATCAAGTATTCATCTTCCATAACAGTTGGAAAACTTATGCCACATAATGATTCACCACAATATGACAAACTTATTACACATCAAGTAGCCATTTCTCAACTTATGCCACATCATAAGACAATAGCCGAGCATCAAGTAGCCATTTCTAAATTTTTTCACAGCAAGAGTCATAACATCAAGTCACAAGCATTTTCAAATCTTCCCCAAACCAACAAATTTGTTATTTTGAACAATTCATTATACAACTACTTATATAACAGCTACAGTTTGATATTTACATTTGTAACCTTTTGATATTCAGAATCAATATTTGTAGAGAAACATATTTGCCTTTGAGAAATAAGTAGAGGTAGTATATATAGGAAAACTGAAGCTCATGTTTGAGATATAAGAATACATGAGAGCCGAATGAACTATGCCTGTTAAACAAATATCCAAGTTTAATTCAGCGGCCATAAATCTAAACACTATAATGAAAAAAACCACTAAATCCGATTTACATACACATAAATCTAAATGTGTTGACCTAACTTAATTCAAAAGCCCTAATTTTATAATGAAAATCTAAATAAATTTAAATAAATCTAACATTATAATGAAAAAACCACTAAATCTAGATAAATCTTCTACAAGCCCTAAGATCACTAAAAAATCTAAATAAATCTAAAAGAAATTTAAGAAAGTTTAATACAAGAGGCATACCTGAAGATAAGTATGAAATATTACTGAAAAAAACTCAAAGATAACACCTAGGTCTCCAAACAAACAGCCGTGCAAGACTATCGAACAAACAAGAAAGAATACCAATCAATCGAGCCAACAGCATCGAGAAGGAGAAGTAGAGAATAGATAGAAGAGCATAGAAGACAAGCCCTAAGCTGTCGTGGCCGTCAGAGGAGTATAGTTGCAACTCGGAAGAGGGAGACGGAGAGGACGCCGAACGAATGAAGTTTCGAGAATGAAGAGTGCGATTGTGCGAACCAGTTAGGGTTTTCTCCCTATATATTTAAAAATATTTTATTTATTTATTTTTTTAAACTCTGTTTTATCACTTTATATAAATAATATTGAAATATTATTAGTAATAAACTATTATATATTCTAATTTATAGGAATTGATTTAATAAAATGTGAAAATATATTTAGTTAGAAAAATTAAATTAATTATAATTTAAAATATTTAATTTTATGAATATTTATTATGTATATATATATTTATTTATTTATTTTCGAGCCAATTCGAGCTGAACACGAGCGAACAAACTTTTGTTCGTGTTCGGCTCGTTTACATTTCGAGCTTAAAAATCTATTCGTGTTCGGCTCGTTAAGCTTAACGAACGAGCCGAACACGAGCTACTTAACGAACCAAACACGAGCTGTTCGCGAACAACGAGCCAAATTGACAGCCCTACGTATAATTGCGTTTATATCATTGTGACTATATAGAATATATAAAATTAAGCATATAAAAAAGTCGCATCAAGTTTTTGGAGTCGTTGCCGGTGAAGCTTCGGTAAGAACTTTAGGAGAATTTTAGTTGAAGTAATTAGGCTTAGACTTGGAATATTGTAGTGTCATAAAAACTATTTTTGTGTGAAAAAGTGTTTTTGGTATGAAAAAGTGTTGTGAAAAACTGTTTGTGTCAAAAACAAGGTGTTTGTGAAAATATTTTGTTATTTTGAATATATCTTTTGTTTTATTCATTTAATTGTTAATGTATTGTTTGTTATGTTGTGTATGCGAAATAAAGGATCTACATGACTTGTGCCTTATGATCCTGAGTTAGAACAAAGAAAAAAAATCAAAAAACTGAAAGGACTTGAAGAACTAGAAATGGAAATGGAAAACATTCAAAATAATAACTTAGAAAATCATCATAAATCTTTGAGGGATTATATAAATCCTACGATAAATGAAATTCACTCAAGTCTATAAACCCCTATCGTATAAGCTAACTCATTTGAAATAAATCCAGATATTATCCAACTGGTGCAGAACAATCAATTTGGGGGAACTCCTTCGGAGGATCTCTATTTACACTTATCCAGTTTTCTAGAACTTTGTGCTACATTTTGTTATAACGGCATGTCAGACGATGTTGGTAGACTAAGGCTTTTTCCTTTCTCACTAAGGGATAAGGCTAAAATGTGATTATACTCATTAGCACCTAGCTCTATTAAAACTTAGGAAGAGTTAACTCAGAAATTCGTAGCTAAGTATTTTCCACCTTCAAGGACTACTAAACTTAGAAACGATATTATCTCATTTTGTCAGTATAAAGGGGAACCAATATGCAAAGCTTGGGAAAGATTTAAGGAACTCCTAAGAAAGTGTCCACACCATGCTCTGCCCGATTGGTTAATCATTCAAACTTTTTACAATGGGTTAGTAAATCCCTTAGGTTTATAATTGGTGTTGTCGCTGGTGGATCATTAATGTCAAAATCATGTGATGAAGCATGTGCGTTAATTGAAGAAATGACTCCAAATGAATTTCAATGGCCCTCTACAAGGGTGAATTCTAAAATTATAGCCAGTGTTCATGATATAGATGCGATTACAATTCTTGCATCTCAGGTTGCTGCAATATCAAGAAAGTTGGACCAATTTGGAATGAACCAGCCTCAATTTACTCTAGTAAGTGAGGAAAGTTCATTAGGGCATATGATTGATTCTAACTTATCATATGAAACTTTAAATATCATAAATAACTTGTATTCTAACTTTTACAACTCAGGTTGGAAGAACCATCCTAATTTTAATTGGTATCACACTACTTCGGGTGGAAACCAACCATGGGAAAATAATCATGCAAATCCTAATGGAAGTTGGAATAATTAGAGGAGCACAAATTATAGACCTTCATTTTCACCATACTCTAACAATGATCAACAATTTGAGGATAAGAAGTTGTCTACAGAAGAAGTGGTATTGCAAATGAGAAACCAGTTGCAAAGTCAAAATATTGCGATTAGAAACACAGCGAATCAACTTGGATAAATTGCTAATTCACTTTGCAATAGACCCTAAGGAACACTTCCTAGCAACACTAAAATCAACCCTAAAGAGAAAAATGATGAACAAATAGAAGTTGTTCAATTAAGAAGTGGAAGAGAGATAGAGGATGTGGTCAGAAAAGAGAAAGGAGTTATGAGAGAAACAAAGAAAAATAAAAGACCCAAAGAACATGTTTCTACGGATCTGGAAAAATCAATATCTCCAACTAAAATCAATTTAGAAAGAGCACCACCTCTATTTCCTCAAAGACTTAGATAGCATGAGTTGGATAAATAATTTTTAAAATTCATGAATGTACTTAAGAAGTTAACGATAAATATTCCTTTCACTGAAACTTTGAAACAGATGCCAAGTTATGCAAAGTTTATGAAGAATATATTAAATAAGAAAAGAAAATTTGGGGAGTACGAGACAGTTGCACTAAGTGAGGAGTGCAACACTATATTTCAGAAAAAGCATACTGAGAAACTTAAAGATCCTTCTAGCTTAACAATTTCTTGTGTAGTTGGAGAAAGATTATGTGGAAAAGCTTTATGTGATTTAGGATAGAGCATTATATGATGCCTCTATCTATATTTAAAAGGTTAGGTTTAGCCGATATTTCTCCCACTACTATAACCCTTCAGTAGCTGATCGATCTATCATTTATCCAAAAGGGGTTACGTGTTTATTAAAGTGGATAAATTTATCTTTCTTATGGACTTTATTGTATTAGATATAAAGGAAGATAAATAATATCCCATTATTTTGGGGAGAACTTTTCTTGTTACTGGACAAGCTATGATAGATGTGCAAAAAGGAAAGTTAACTATGAATATTAATGACCATGAAATAACTTTTGATGTTTTAAAGGCTATGAAGTATCCAACTAAGAGAAAAGATGATGAATATTTTTGGATGGATGAAATTGATTATCTAAGTAAAAACCATTTCCAAAAATATTTTGAGAGTAAGTTAACAGATGAGATCGAAATAGGCTTTCTTGATGAGTCTAAAATGTTGTTTAAAGAAGACTGTATGTATGTTCAGGAGAGGTGTGAAATGATGGACGTTACCAAAAATAGTAAACTTTTAATTCCATCTGTTGAAAAATCTCATGAACTTAAAATGAATATACCCCATACAATTTTAAAGCCAACATATATAGAGAATTCATCTACACCACCAGTATTTATATCTTCAAATTCGACTTAATCACAAGATGAACCCAAATTGAATGATAAAATCAGTAAAAGATCTCCTATGAATGAGTTATTCAAAGTCACTGAATGGAATATTCTGTGGTATACAGATAATATGAATGAGATTCTGATGTTGGGGCAAATTATTAATGCAATTAACAATTATCCCCCAGAGATTTTACCAAGTGACTATGAGATGAATTCTAAATAAATGAATGATGAGCAATTTAAAATTATTGAACTGATATTTAGAAGAAAATTTGAGGATATGTTTCAAAAGAACTTTGAGTTGAGAGATGAGGATAAGGATATTGAAAGACCAATTGAAGAAATTCTTGAAGAATTAGAACATAACTTGAAAGACAACAGTAACCTAGAAGAATTTGATCCAGAATCTGAATTATCTAGAGAGAATCTGATCCAAAATTTGGGAGATCATGAAATAGCTTTTAAAGATCCATTTCTTATAAAATTTAAGGATGATATTAATATAAAAATTGAGAAAATTACTAAAAAAATATTGGATCTAGAAAGAAATATGAGGAACAAGGATATGAATTAATCTGAAAAGGAAGAGATGAAAGAAAATTTTAAATTTGAGTAATTTATATGAATCCCTGGATCTGGAAAAGATTGGGAGTAGCTAACCTATTTGATGAGCAATATGTGGATGAATTTACATTATCCTTATAACTATTAGAGGTGCTTAATTTAGAGGATTAGATGATGCCTAAGATTGGTGCCTAGGAGCTAATATATTAGGGATAATTTTATCTTTGAGATTAGAATATATTAAATCATTTATAAGTACCCAATATATTTGTGTAGAGATTCCGTTAGAAATTGGAAGTAAGTTAGTGAGATGTGATGAGTTAAAGGAAGAATTGACCTCATTTATTATGTGTGTTTGTGTTTGTGTTACAATAATAAGACTTGAAGAACATTTTTATATTCCAATGTTGATACATGTTATGCTAGTTAAACTTTTATTTAGTTAATTTCATTCTGTATGTTTAGTCTAGATTTACTTTCTACTACATGTTTTCTATCATGATAAATAATTGTAGATGTTCTTGATAGAAATTTGTGGTAGATAGAATTTCTAAATTATTTTTCTTCCTACTTATATTTTCTGCACTAAATGTTATACATGCTAAAAATCAAGTTCGGGGGTAGGAAGAAAAATGAAATTTTAAAGTGAATATACTTCCTTTTAGTTTAATATTATTACAAGCATATTTTAGGCTAAATTTACTTACTCCTACTGTCATTCCATCCTGATTATGAATGTATATGAATTTGATAGGATGTTGTAGTAGCTAGTAGATTCAATTACTTTTCCTTCCTGCTACATTTTATGGAATTAATTGTAAAATATTTAAAAATGCAATTTTGAGGGAAAAGAAAATTTTCTTTTGAAAAGGGTAAACTAAATTTTATTTGTCCTTAATTAACTAAAATTTTAAAATTAATGTAACATGACCTTGGAATTGGAGTTTAACTTTAAATGACTATATTTATGTTTGTAAATATTATGGTAAATTTAGGTAAAAGTTTTTATTAATGAAGATTAATTCTAAAGTTGAATATATTCGGTATGAAAGGATAAGATTATGTTTTTCTCTTTAATTTAAAGGAAATTATATTTTTAAAGTATTAAGAATTTTAGAGTTTCATGTAAGAATAAAAGAATGAAATTTTATGAAAAATCATAAACTAATATGAATGTATAAAGTGAAGAAAGGTAAGGAGTTTGACTTTAAGAAGAGGATAGTAAAGTTCAAAATTATTAAAAGGCTATCCAGATATAGTAATCCTCACTTGAAAAAGAAAAACAAAAGAGAAGAAAAAAAGAAAAATAAAAAAAAGGGGGAGAGAAAGAAAAGAAAATTGAGTGAGGAGAAGCTTGAGGAGATTCTTAATCACAAATTGGCTTTACTAGAATCAACTTAAAGAAAAGACTTTATTACATTTTCTAAACTTGTATTGAAATATTAGTATTAGTAGCATTACAAGTAAAATTTTCATAAAGTTTTTTTTTCATATGAATGTCTAAATATCCTTGATATAACAAATTGCAATTCTTCTTGAACTAAATAAAAATTCAGAAATCCTAAAATTGATTACTAAGTATTCTTAGACTTAGAGTTTGAATCTAAGTTATTAAAGGTTTTTCTTAAATTTTACTATTTTATTTACTAAACTAAAGTATAATAGTTTATAAGTAAGTCTCTATCCTAAGTCATATTTTTATGTAGTAAAAGGGTTACTAGAGGACGAGTAACATTTAAGTTTAGGGGATTTTGATACACCTAAAAATGTGCAATTTTTCATATGTTTTTAATGCCTATATTTGGTGATTTTCAATGATAATGCACATTAAAGGAAGGTATTTTTTATATTTTTTATTTCAGGTACAGAAAATGGAGTTTTGGAGCAAAAGAAACAAAAACGATGTAATTTGGAGCAAAAACGAGCAAGAAAGAAAATTTTTTCCTGACACATTTTGATATGTCTTTCAATGCTTAATCTCATTTACATTTCTCACATATTTTTTAATGAAAATACATTTTAAATGAAGGTTGTTTTTACTCTTATTTTATAGGTCTATCTGTTAGGAACACAACGCAACTGAAACGGGACGAAATGGAGCTAAAACGGAGTCAGACGAAACAAAATGGTGGAACTGTGTAGGGTGGGCACCGGCAGCGCCAGAACTGACGCCGGCAGCACTGAAGAGCAGAAAAACAATGAGAAAATGATGCCAACAACGCCCAAAATGGTGCAAACGGAGCTCGGGACGGTCATGGATCAATTTTTGGCGGTTTTTTATGTTCTAGAAGGCTCCCAAGTAATTTAAACACCCCATGAAGCAATTCAATGAATCTAGACACTTGGATAAGACTCTTGAATGAAGATACATGCCTTTTGGATGAATAGAGTTGTCTCCTGAAAAAAGGAGAGAATTTGTGTCTCTTTAAAAAAGAGGGCTTGGCACCTCTCATGGGCATGCGTGTGTGTGTGAGGGTGTGTGTGAGTGAGAAAATTTGGAGAATGTTTAAAGATCTTAGAATAGAAGTAAAAATGTAGATTTCTACCTTGTTGGAGAGATTGGTGAGGAGACTTTGAGAGAATTTGTAAGGGAATGTTCTAGCATTGCATGGATCAGCGGGAGACTTTGTGGGAGAGATTTTTATCTTTATTTTAAGAGAAAAAAGCTAAGTATTATGTTCTTCATTATCTTATGATTTTTTAAACACTTATCTAATGGATTTGCTTTGATGTAATGAAGTTTTTCATTGTATTTTCTTCGTGCTTTGTGATGTGTTTCTCTTACTCTTTCTTCTTATTAGGAAATAGTGGCATTTTGGGTAGGATTCATGTTTCGGATTTTGGGATGCATGCTTGAAGAAGTTTTAATTATAAATATGATGGTTTTTACTTGCACTTCATTTACATTACAATAAAGGCCTGTTGTAGTGTTAAAATTCGATGTAATTGCATTAAGACCCGAGAAGGCGGTGTAATTCTCAACAAAGTGGAACCACATTCAAATTCCATGGATGGTGAAGTTCATGGGAGTTGGATGCAAATAAATAAGGAAATATTTTTTGATGGGCATAGAATTGGAGATTTTAGGGTGATAGACTAAAATTCCCAATTCGGTCTTAGTGTGTAAATAACTAAAGTGAGAGTTAGCCTTTAGAAGAAGGGAAGTGAGAGCTTTGGAGTGGGAGCCAGTATCCTCCTAGCCTAGCCATGGATTTAGGGACTAAACCTGAGATTAGCCAATGGTTTTCAATAACACTGAATCAGGGTAGAGAATTAAAATTGCTCATATTTGGCACATACAATATTTAATATATCTCATTCCTTTACATTATCCAACTCACTACATAAGAATAGTAGTCTTGAAAATTTTAAAATTCTCCAAACCAATTCATCCAGAAAAGGGTTATCTTTAGAATTTAATATTTACATTTAGAAATAGTTACTATCCTTATATTTAAAATTCGCATTTAGGAGTTGTTGCTAGATAAAAGACTATTTTAATCGATATTTCAAACTAAGGACTAATGGTAGTAGACTGGAATTTAACTAAGGACATATTTTCTCACTTTCTCGTGGGATCGATAATCGGGGCTTAATCAGAAAGTCCTATATTACTTGAGCGATATGTATACTTGTGTTTATATCATTGTGACTATATAGAATATATTAAATTAAGCATATAAAAAAGTCACATCAAACTTCTAAGTGGGGTTGAGTCCATTCACTAGTCTTTTAGGATAGTTAATAGAAAAATCCTATGGCTAGATCCTTAGTTCTAGGAGAAAAATTTAAACCACGCCAAAAATGAGGTCAACAGTCTTGGCTCTCCGAGGCCTGGTTCGGCTCCCCAAGGTTTGGTCAAAGAAACCAATATTAGAGTTCTTGGTTTTTCATTTAGTGCCTGGGCTTAGGTCAAATTATTTTTAATTGTTTTTTGTGTCACCCATGTACCATGATGGGTCATGGTTAGGTTATGGATAACTTACAGAGATGGGCCGTGGGCTTTGGTTTTGAGATTTGGGATTTTGGGCAAACCCAATATGTTTGGGCTTCCAAAGGCTCAAGCCCTAGTGGCCTCTCAAAATTTAGCTAATTAAATAATTAGGTGAATTATGGAGGTTAACCCCACGGTGCCAAATTTGGCCCCCTAGTGGTTTGATGTCTTGACTACGTTGGGTGGGGTCCAGTTGTATGACCATGGGGTCAATTTGTCAAAATTGATCAAAATTGGGGTAGGCCCAACTTGATTTGACCATTTATGATGCCATCAAGCTTTTAAGGTTACAGGGGTGTGTTGGAATTTCAAGTTTATTTTTAGGGTTCATTTGGGTTTGGGGAGGCCTTAAGTGAGGCTAGGGATCAATTTAGGTAGACCCCCTTCTCATCGTGAATTTAGTTGTTATGATGACGCCTAGGGTCTATGGAAGGATTATTAGGATTTTCAGGGCACATCTTACCCATGGGTAGGGGTAGCTTGGGACATCACTAGGCCAAAACCCTATATCAACTCAACCACAAGGTTGAGGGTCTGGGCTTGTTCTGATTAGGCCCAAGAGGGCATAACCCTAGTCTGGGGGTTATGTTCAGGTGAGTGGGTGAGTCCTCACAAAAATGAGGTCAACAAAGTTTTAAGAAAAAATTTGTGTTAGCTTTATATCTCATGCGAAAAGGAAATAAAAACATAAAAAGTAATAAAAGAAAATATTCTTTGTGGCATCTTTGCATTCCATCCAAAATGATGGTTGTGATACTGCAAGTTGTGATGCCCTTTATATTCCAAGCAAAATATTAGTTGTGAAGCTCTAAACATTACATGCAAACTTTTAAAAAAATTTGCTTACATGCATGGGGTTTATTATGCTCACAAGTTAGATATTTAAGGATTAATTTGTAAAAATTACATAATTAAGGGAAGTTAATCTAAACATTTGAACACTCAAAATTAACAATTTTCTTAAAATTCATATAAATTTAAATGTTCTGTGAACTAATTATTTGTATAAAAATTTATAAATTTTTGTGCTTTAAACTGACAAATTTTATTTAAAATTTATATACTTTTAAACATGAGCTCTAAAGGAGGGGAATAATATAATTTAAGTTTATATGCGCTCTAAATTAAAATATCCCCATGAGCTTAATTTCTTAAAAATTTTGAATTGATTAAACTTAATTTTTTAAAAGTGAAATAAATATCTTAATAAAGATATCAAAAAAAAAAAACTTAAATGAGACTTTTTATTCTCCTTTCTGTTTGGCTATAAAGTACATGCATCATGCATTGGTAGGAAGCACCATTATTTTTCAATCTAAATGACTTTACAATATAGCAGCACACTCCCTCGGTTTTGATGAATGCAGTCTTCTTAGCTTCGGTCAGATGCATCTTGATCTAATGGTAGTTGGAAAAGGCATCGAGGAAGCTCATCACGAAATTGCCTGCTGCCGCATCCATGTGCATGTTGATCCATGGGAGGGGTAGTTGTCCTTTGAGCAAGTGGTGTTTAGATTAGTGAAATCAACACACATCTTCCAATTTTCATTTGATTTTTATGTCATGACAGCGTTTGACACCCATGTTGGATACTGGATGGGATGTAGTCGATCTCCAGAAGCTTCAACACCTCCTCTCAGATCGACGTGACAAATGTGATAGTTGACATCCACATCTTCTGCTTCATTGGTCAGGTCATTGAGTTTATGTTCAAACGGTAGCAGGTGGCGTTCACATCTTCTGCTTCATTGGTCAGGGCATCGAGTTTATGTTCAAACGGTGGCAGATGACTTCAACTGCTATGCCATGCATCTCAACGATATACCAGACAAAAAATGTCTCGGTGGCTCAGGAGGGTGTCAATCAAAGCATCCTTGTGATCTACATCAAATGCTTCACTTAGTAGAAAAAAATTACTAGTATTTCCTTTGGTCATAGGGATTTGATAAGTAGCCTCATTAATCTCGAGACCCCATCTCGTAGGTTGTTGAGCTCGAGGGGTTCTTCCTGGACGCTTCCGATCACCCTGAGTTTGCAATGGCCCCACCTTCTCTCTGATTTTCTCTTTTGGACTGTTAGGTCACCTCGGGATCAGCACTTGCATATATTTTTTATACAGCGATATATAATTTTTCATTCAGTGTTTAAATTAAAAATTAAATGCACTGAGATTCTTAGAATTTAATATAAATATTTGCAATAAAATAATGAATTACTTTAAAATTTAAACTTATTATAAATTAACTAAAAATGTAAAAAATATTTGTGGCCCAATAATTTAAAGAGGAAGAATTAATAACTTAATTAAAATTATAACAAAATTTATATTACTATCACACAATTCTCATACATTTATACATCTAACATTTAAAACTTTATATTTGTATTTTTAACATTTTATTAGTATAGCTTGTATTTAATTTTTTTTAATAACTAATAGTGACATTTTATCATTTCAAAAATTTGATTTTTATGCACATAATAATAATAATAATAATAATAATAATAATAATAATAATAAATTACATATTAAATATATATACATTATGTTTTTGTGATTTGTATGTAAATTTAGATAAATTTGTTTTCATAATAAATTCAAGCAAAAAATCTTTTTAAATGGCTTGAAATATTTTTCGTTTACGAAGCCTCCATCAGGGCTATAGCCCGGAGGTATATCCAAAGCGTCGCGTTTGGAGCTGATTGATCCAGCGGCGGAAGCTCTCGGCAGTAGATGGCGGAGGAGAAATATAATCGGAGGAATCCGGCGGTGAAGCGGATCCTCCAAGAGTTGAAAGAGATGCAGTCAAATCCGTCGGACGATTTCATGAGCCTTCCCCTAGAGGTATCTTTAAATCGTAACCCTAATTATATCTTCTCGTCAGGCATTAGATCTCCTTTTAATGGGATCTCCTTCTCAATCGGATGTGATCTCCTTCATGTTTTTGCGGTGTAATTCGAGTTTGTGGAATTTCTGGGGTCTGATTTTATACTTAGATGACTGTTTTTTATATGTGTTTGCGGAGACCAGGAGTTTGTGGGACGATTAAGTTTTCATGTGAGGATATTCCGAACTTGTAATTTGACGATTTGACTTTCTTTCGGATTAGGAAAATATATTCGAGTGGCAATTTGCGATTTTGGGACCTCGCGATTCGGAGTTTGAAGGAGGGATCTATCACGGAAGAATTCAGTTGCCTGCGGATTACCCGTTCAAGCCCCCTTCCTTCATGCTGCTAACTGTAATTAATAGAATTCATTTGCTGTAAAATTCAATTCAGTGTATCATTTTTTTATATAAATCGCTTATCGTTCCTGAAAATTTCCAGCCAAATGGGCGTTTTGAGACTCAGACAAAGATATGCCTGAGCATATCGAACCATCATCCTGAGCATTGGCAGCCGTCATGGAGTGGTATGTTGTTTTTGTGGGTTCTTTTTTTTATTCTTCATGCTGGTTGTATGTTTTCTAGCTGGAAGTTTTGGAAAGATATCTGTGCATAAAGGATCAACACCACTCCATGATGCTGATTTTTTTGCAGAGACGTTGAAAGCTAAGCCTATATGGTTGGGATAAGTATAATGATACTGATGATGATTTTATTGTGCTTTTATACTTTCTAGTAATGAAAGTGATATTTTTGAAATAAGGTTGAATATGAACTATATATTGTGTCAAGCTGTACTTCTGAAAATGGCTCTTTCTTCGATGCTGTCGCCAAAAAATTGCTACTAAGCCTGTTTATTCTGTGGAGAAGCAGTTAAATAGCTCCTCTTTGAACTAGTTTATTCTCAACCTTAATTTTCTGAGAAAGACTTCAAAGAATGATCTTGGGAGCATTGAGAATGGATTCTTATAGAATAATGAACAACCATGAACTGGACACCAACCCGTTTAATATGCTAATTTATAATGAGTCTAAAATAAATTAATTATAATAAATGAAAAAGGACATTGGTTTGTTGCTATATTTTGTCATTTTATTTATTTCACCTGATTTTTATGGAGCCTATTAGATTACTAGCAGCTAAATTTCTTATATCCATATATTCACTAGAACTTACTTTTTTAAGGTTTAGAATGGGAGCTTAATTTCTATGTGAGAAGTTATGGTCTTCAACCTTTCCACAGTTTCAGTTACAAATCACTGCTATTTCACTCAAACTACTACACACATGCTATTTATTTATTTATTTATTTATTTATATTTTAGCGGACATGTAAATGGTGTCTAACAAGTGTTTGGTTTATGTTGTCTCCTGCTTGTTTTGGATGCTATAGAATTTGATAAAATAAACCATAAAGTGTCAATACACCATAGGTGAGAAGTAACAAGCGGGTGATATTTTTTCCTTATATTTGTGTTATTTGATTAGTTATCAGGCAATCTTTCTAGCCTATTTGTTTCTTGAAAAAGTAGCTTGTTGGATTCATTTGTGGATTATTTGAGATGAACACCTTCAATCATTTTCATCATTTCTCATCATTTGTAATACTACTATTCGATTTTCTTTCTTCTGGTCTGTAGTATAAACTAATATGATGCCATATCAATGCTTTTCATTATTAATAACTGTCATTCAGTAATTGAATCCAGTGACTAGAGCAACCATAATATCCATTTAAATCTGTTTTATTAAAACGTAGAACCTAAAGCCCTTATATTTATGCCCACTGTAAGTTCCTTTTTTGCATGTATTTTAACTTCTAATAATTTCTGATTTTTTGCTATGTATATTAGCTTTCTTTCCGTGATTACACATGGCATTTTGGGATCACTGTACAATTCTTTTTCCCCTTTGGTGTGGTGTTTGGCTATTGTAACAATCATATTCATAAGGTTTAAAAGGCTTAACTTTTGGAAATAATAAACGTTTAAACAAATCAATTTTGATGCAGAAATTTTGATATATACATCTATAGTTTTTTTAACTACTTTGCCACCTTCAAATACTGACTTAATCTTGCATATTTATGCCATTTGTTACACATTTGGATGGTAAACTTTTTGCTTTACCAGGAAGAAGATAAGGTCTCCTCAAAAACCTCAATAACTATGGTTAGGCAATTAGTAAAACTTAGAATTTTTTTTCTTTTACTTTTTGCATTATTTGCTATTTTCATTGTTCCTTGAACGGTTTTGAATACGTGAAGAAGGTTCTCAACCTCGTATATTTAAAATATGTTATTGTCAGATTTATAGACAAGTCATCAATTTATTCAAATATAAATGGAAGATACCATTCCAGCAATCCCAATTAGTTACAGTTTGGTATTGATGAGATGCAGGGTATTTTTGCATCTATTCTATCTTGAATATATCCAAGCATCCCACAACTTCATTTTGTTCCCTTAAATTACGATTCATTCTCTTAAAGGAAGGTTCTCAACCTTTAATAATTTTTTTCTCAAAATATTTAATGAAGTATCTTTTCATGTCTCATGCTGGAATATGCATCACAATTTATGATATTACTTTTAAGTACAGCTATCAAAAAAGATGAAAAATAGCACAAGGGAACCCCTTTTCATAAATAATTGTTATTTTGCATATTTGTGCTTTATTTGAAATGTTATAGGATTCTTGTGAGTTTCAATCTCCATTTCCAAGGTTGGGGTTGTCTAAACCTGGTGCTAAAGCTTATGGGGGTTGGCTTGTCGATTGAGAATACACTTTTGCAGAAAAAGAACTTTTCTTTGTACATTGTTTGCATCATGCCCTTATTGGAGATGATTCACAATTAGAGGGGGATTCGCTCAGTCCTACTTTAAGCTCGATGCTTATTTTGAGCCATGTGCTATTTAGATACCATACTTTTATATAGAACCATAATCACTTGGTCCGGAGCAAAGCACTGATTTAAATTTTTTTTCATATTTTTATTAAAAGACATCAAAGCAAATATTCTTGGACTGTATGTCTCACTAATTAGAACATGAGAATCTCCATGTTTGTCCTGACGTATAAAAAGAATCACCTTTGAATTCGTGAAGAGTCTTACGAACCGTGCTCTTATATTCTAGACTTGAATTTTGTGACAAATTCTTCTACTTTTCACAGTTCGTACAGCTCTGGTTGCTTTGATAGCCTTTATGCCAACCAACCCTGGTGGCGCGTTGGGCTCCCTTGACTATCCCAAGGGAGAAAGACGCCAACTTGCTATCAAGTCACGCGAAACTGCGCCTGCATACGGCAACACAGAACGGCAAAAGCTAATCAATGAGGTTCATCTTCTTTCTGGTTTTTACTGTGTTTAAATTTTTTGAAAGATTTACATACATACCACTCAATTCCTATGTATTTACATCTCTTACACCTAAACTTTTATTTTTACATACATGCCCTCTTAATTCTCTTTTTAAAACTTAACATAGTGGTATTTTTTATGTGAATTGAAAATTTTGGGTGGTGGTCTAAATGTAAAAAAAAAAAAATCATTTTGCTCTTTTAAACGAATCTGTCTGGCTACAGGTCCATCAATACATGCTCACCAAAGCTCCTCCTGTTCCTGATCTCCCCCCACCTGCGAGCACTAATGAGCAGGCCAACGGCACCATATCAGAAGAACCACAGCAAACCAATGCTAGTAATAACGAAGCACCACCCACAGAAGGGGCTGTTCCAAACCCACAAGTAGAGGGAATACCTGCCGAGGACGTGCACGAGCTCCGTGTTGATGCAGCAGCCGGCCGACTAAGATTGAGCTTCCGCACAGAAGTTGCGGTTTCGAGAGAAACAACACCAGAGACAAATTCACAACCTGAACGGGACATTGTTCGAGCCCAAAAACCCATGACCGACCGCTTTTTCAACTGGGCCGCCATTGGACTCGCCGTTGCCATTCTGGCTCTCTTAGTAAAGAAGTTCCTGAAATCCAATGGTATAGCCCACCATTTGACTGATCTGTAAATCACTACATTAGCTGAAGGGACATGAACTGCTTCGATAAACATTTGTTTGTACTTAACATAAAATTACTATAAAAATGCCCCGGAACAGGTGTTGCGTAAGGTTGTTTCCTCTGCAAGTTAATTACACTTGTTGGTCTATTCAGGAAGAAAGAATTCTTTATATTGTTCCTATGAGAGCTGCTGCATTTACCAAAAGCATTTTAGAGTATTTTAAGATCAAATAGCGTGTGCTGTTAGATTACAATATATGATAAATTTTTACCATAGATACATTATTTATTTTGTGAACTTTGGATAAATCTGTTGTTGTTAGTGGTGTTTTCTCTGTATAGATTTTGTCTTATTTTGGTTCAAATTTGTCCTTTAATGAAAACTGGAATATTCATCCTTCATGCATGTAATACCAGGCATTGGGATTGGAGATTATTGATTTCGTTCTCTAAATATAATTTTGAGGAGTATACATTCATGCCACCCAATTCTTATGTATTTGTTTAAATATGTAATTTAAATTACAGGATTTATTATCTTTTCTGTTAAGACATGTAGTACGAAATAATTTATTCCTAGTTAATGAGGGATAAATTCTTTCCTTAATATAAAGAGATATTTTCTTTTCATATCGTAAGAATTATTTGTTTCTCTAATTTATATTATTAACTATTATCTCCTAATAATTTATATGAATTAATTATTAGAGATATCATGTGATAAATCTTACTTTTCATATCATTTATTTTTTTTATTATTTTTTCTATTATGGGATTTTTTAAAAGGGTTATTTATACCTCAGTTCTTATCAATGAAAGTATTTCGAAGTATTCTACTTTATTTCGCATTATTCTAAATTTCAACAAGGTATCAGAACCAAATTTTTTGCCCTAATCACATTCTTTGAAGAACCATGAAACTCCCTTCCCACTGACCTTCTTGCGGGAAGGGAGGAAGGTTTTCTACTCGAGCTTCACTCCACCACAATGGCGAAAATGGTTTTCCACCTCCTATTCGATCTATTGCTTTTACCACTCATATGCGAGTCCTTCTCCGCCGAAAACCCTACGAATCGTCGTCACCTGGTCCTTGTCGATGACCTCGCCATCCGCTCATCTCATTCCCTCTTCTTCAAGTCCCTCGAGTCTCGGGGCTACATTCTCGAATTTTGCCTCGCCGACGATCCGAAGATTTCCCTCCAGCGATATGGCCACTAACTGTACAATGGCCTCGTCATTTTTTCTCCTTCCGTCCAACGTTTTGGGGGATTACTTGACCAGGTCGTTGTGCTGGACTTCGTTGATGCGGGGCACGATCTGATCCTGGATGCGGACTCTTCCATGTCGGACTTGATCAGGGGATCACCTTTAAGTGAGGTGTAGATTTTGATGAGGATCTGGATGTCGTTGTTATCGATCACGTTGGTTATGCTATTTCGAAGACTGATAGATAACACAC
Source organism: Phalaenopsis aphrodite (assembly GCA_003013225.1). Lineage (NCBI taxonomy): Eukaryota > Viridiplantae > Streptophyta > Magnoliopsida > Asparagales > Orchidaceae > Phalaenopsis > Phalaenopsis aphrodite. Next base: position 66,707 of record NEWO01000743.1, read on the forward strand.
GCACATTGCTGCGGATGATTTTATACAGTATGATGTGATTTGTGGACAGAAAGTGATAGAAGCTCCTGTACTATTCCGTGGAATTGGCCATTCTATAAATTCTGCAAGTACTTTGGCCTTGAAAGTGTTGTCTACTTCTCCTTCAGCTTATTCAGTAAACCCAAGAACTAAGTTGTCAAGTTCTTCCCTTACAAGTTCCACAATTGCATTAGTGTCCGTTGTGCAGGCTAGAAATAATGCTCACATGTTGACCTCTACTTCTGGATTCTTGGCAAAATTAACATTGTGCAAAGCCGTCATCTTCTTCTACTCTATCGAAGGCTCCTTCTCCTGCTCGGCAATCAAGCCTCCGAGCTCTTCTTCTTCACCGTCTCTTGCTGTTGAATCACCAAGTTCATCTCCTTCCCCTGTTCCAGCTGCTGAAACTCTACCGTTCTTCGTCTTCGTCTTTGAGGAAGGATATGAAGAAAAAGCGAAAAAAATGGAATTTGGTTCTCTTCTTCATTGTTCTTCTACTCTCTTTAACTACACTTATTTTAATTTGGTTATCTCTATCATTTCGCTCCTTGATCGGGATTTGTGATCGGAACAATTCTGATTTGAAGCTTTATATTTTAGTCTATTTCATGTTCCTCGTTTCTCCTCTGCAAATCTTATCCTGTGAAGAAAAAAAAGGAGCAATGTGAGTTGGACACTAGACTTGGCTATCCCTGCCATCATGATGATCATCCCCTGCATATTCTTCTTCCTCGATAGCGGATCTAGTTCATCGCGATCATCCCTCCTTCGGCTGTTCCTTTTTCCTTCGAAGCCGAATTTGACACCATCATCAAGATCATTTCAAGCAAATTTAGTGAACTCACGAGGACGGCACCAGCGATGTCGTCGTCTGCCTCAACATCATCTCGCCGGAGATATCGCTGTCGTGAATTTGACAAGCCGTCCATTTATTTTTTCTTCCCTGCCCAAGCGTCAGGGGGAGCTACTTTTCCAACCGAACCTTCTCCAAGCAGTCATCATAATCGGTGACCTCTCTACATTCTTCTCTACATCTGACAATTCCTGTAGATTCAATTCATATAGCTTCTGTTGCACCTCGCTTTTTCACTATGTAGATCAATTTTTGCAGCCTTTATTGTGCCTCAATTTTTTCCCCACGTAGGTGTCTGGTTCACTACACTATTGTGATTTCAACAGTTTTCCCTGCGCAGGCATTTGTACAACTACAGGCTTGCATTTTCAGCAAACAGTGGACATTATTTTCTCTTTCTAGTAAAAATTTTGGCTCGCCAATGGGATTTTTTTTCTCTCTCCAGTGCAAATCACGGAAGATCTCTCGTCGAAATCCCAGTTTTCACTCTCTTGTGGAAATCCCACGGTCGTTTTCCCTGCAGTTTTTTCAGTCGCAGATCCTTTCTGCGAGATCTTCCAACCGTCGGACCTTCTGATTTCCTTTCAGGACCATTGAAGCACCTACCTATAGCAGGACCTATCCCTTGATGGCTTTTCTGCCATTGGAACTCCCTCTTGTAGTTCTTCATGCCGGTGAAATTCTTGCGGCCTTTCCCGCCGTCAGAACTTCCTTTGGACATATCCGCTGCCGACTGGACCTTCGAGCTTACTCCTGCAATCGGTTCTCTCCTCTGCAGCCTTTCCCGCCATCGGACATCCCTCATGCAGCTTTTCTCGCNNCATGTTGACCTCTACTTCTGGATTCTTGGCAAAATTAACATTGTGCAAAGCCGCCATCTTCTTCTACTCCATCGAAGGCTCCTTCTCCTGTTTCGGCGATCCAGCCTCCGAGCTCTTCTTCTTCACCATCTCCTGCTGTTAAATCCCCAAATTCATCTTCTTCCCAGGTTCCGGCTGCTGAAACTCTACCGTTCTTCGTCTTCTTCGTCTTTGAGGAAGGATATGAAGAAAAAGCAAAAATAAAAAAGGAATTTGGTTCTCTTCTTGATCGTTCTTCTACTCTCTTTACTTAAACTTATTTTAATTTGGTTACCTCTATGATTTTGTTCCTTGATCGGGATTTCTGATCAGAACAGTTTAGATTTGAAGCTTTATATTTTAGTCTATTTGATGTTCCTCATTTCTCCTCTACAGATCTTATCCTGTGAAAAAAATGGAGCAATATGAGCTGGTCACTAGGCTTGGCTATCCCTGTCATCATGATGCTCATCTCCTGCATCTTCTTCTTCCTCGATAGCAGATTTGGTTCATCCCGATCATCCCTCCTTCGGCTGTTCATTTTTCCTTCGAATTCGGATCTGACATCATCATCAAGATCATTTCAAACAAATTCAGTGAACTCGCGAGGACGACACTAGCGATGCCGACACCTGCCTCAACATCATCTCGTCAGAGATATCGCTATCGTGGATCGGACAAGCCGTTCATTTATTTTTTCTTCCTTGTCCAAGTGTCAGGGGGAGCTGCTTTTCCAACCGGACCTTCTTCAAGCAGCCATCAAAACCGGTGACCTCTCTACATTCTTCTCTACATCCGATAATTCCTGTAACTTCAATTCCTGTAGCTTCTATTGCACCTCACTTTTTCACTATGCAGATCAATTTTTCCAGCCTTTGTTATGCCTCATTTTTTTCCCTGCGTAGGTGCCTGGTTTACTACACCATTGCAATTTCAGCGGTTTTCCCTGCGTAGGCATTTGCACAACTACAGGCTTGCATTTTCAGCAAACAGTAGACATTATTTTCTCTTTCTAGTAGAAATTTTGGTTCGCCAATGGGATTTATTTTCTCTCAAGTGCAAATCACGGAAGATCTCCAGTTGAAATCCCAGTTTTCACTCTCTGGTAAAAATCCCATGGTCGTTTTCCCTGCAGTTTTTTCAGTCACAGATCCTTCCTGCGAGATCTTCCAGTCGTCGGACCTCCCGATTTCCTTTCAGGACCATTGAAGCACCTACCTATAGCGGGACCTATCCCTTGATGGCTTTCCTGCCACTGGAACTCCCTCATGTAGTCCTTCATGCCGGTGAAATTCCCTCCAGCCGCCACAACTTCCTGCGGACATATATGCTGCCGACTGGACCTTTGGGCTTAGTCCTGCAACTGGTTCTCTCCCCTGCAGCCTTTCCCGCCATCAGACCTCCCTCGTGCAGTTTTTCTCGCCGTCGGATCTACCTCAACAAAATTTTCCCTGTAGATTTCGGCGAGCTCTTCCAAAAGAAAGCACTCCTCTTTCCTGCAGCATTATTGGAGGCTTCTCCGAACACTACAACATTCCTAAGCATTGTCGTTGGCCCTCTAGAGCTTTCCTGCAACCTCCCTAATGCCTTCTTGCAGCTTTCCTGCATCTCTCCTGCTGCATTATTGCAGTTTTCTTGTTGCTTTCATGTAATTATCAGTCAACCAGTGACTTACAAATTCATCAATTGAGCTTAGCCCTCGTCCAATCCACTCTCAGGCTTCGACACTCTCATTCTTCAACATTCTCGACTCTGGAGCTGTCAGGCTTCGACATTCTCGGCTACACTCTTAGGCTTCGGGACCTTCAGCTTCTGGTCATTTGACTTCGGCACTTACGGTTTGAGGATTGTTGGAATTTCTTGTTGGCAAATTGATGCTACCTGTTCAGTCAACATACCACACCGATGTTTTCAAATTCAAGTTGAATATGAATTTCAATCATGTTCAACTTGAGAGGGAGTCTTGAAATATCTACTTTAAATTACAGAATTTATTGTCTTTCCTGTTAAAACTTATAATAGAAAATAATTTATTCCTAATTATGAGGAATAAATTATTTCCTTAATATAAGAAGATATTTTCTTTTCATATATTAGGAATTATTTGTTTTCCTAATTTATTTTATTTTCTATTATCTCCTAATAATTAATATGAATTAATTGTTGGAGATATCAGGTGATATATCTTTTCTTTAATATCATTTACTTTTTTATTATTTTTTCTATTATAGGATTCTTGTAAAAGTTATTTATACCCCCAGTTCACATCAATGAAAGTATTCCGAAGTATTCAACTTTATTACGCATTATTCTAAATTTCAACAGTATTTAAATCTCTAACACCTAACCTTTAAAATGTGATATACATCTTATGTATAAGTAAGATGATATATATATNCCGACTGGACCTTCGAGCTTACTCCTGCAATCGGTTCTCTCCTCTGCAGCCTTTCCCGCCATCGGACATCCCTCATGCAGCTTTTCTCGCCGTCAGATCTACCTCAACAAATTTTTCCCTACAGATTTCGGCCAGCTCTTCCAAAAGAAAGCAGTCATTTTTTCTGCAGCATTATTGCAGCTTTCTCCGAGCACTACAACTTTTCTGAGCACTGCCTTTGGCCCTATGCAACTTTCCTGCAACCTCCCTGCAGCCTTCTTGCAACTTTCTTGCATCTCTCCTGATGCATTATTGCAGTCTTCTTATTGCTTTCATGCAATTATCAGTCAACCGATAACTTACAAATGCATCAATTGAGCTTAGCCTTCGTCCAATCCACTCTCAGGCTTCAGCATTCTCGGCTTCGACACTCTTAGGATTCGACATTCTCGGCTTCGGCACTTACGGTTTGAGGATTGTTGGAATTTATTGTCGGCAAATTGTTGCTACCTGTCAAGTCAGCATACCACAACCGATGTTTTCAAATTCATGTTGAATATGGGTTTCAACCATGTTCAATTTAAGGGGGAGTGTTGGAATATCTATTTTAAATTACAAGATTTATTGTCTTTCCTGTTAAAACTTATAATAGGAAATAATTTATTCCTAGTTATGACGAATAAATTTTTTCCTTAACATAAGGAGATATTTTCTTTTCATATATTAGGATTTATTTGTTTCCCTAATTTATATTATTTTCTATTATCTCCTAATAATTAATATGAATTAATTATTGAAGATATCATGTCATATATCTTTTCTTTCATATCATTTATTTTTTTTATTATTTTTTCTATTATAGGATTCTTGTAAAGGATATTTATACCCATGTTCATATCAATGAAAGTATTCTGAAGTATTCCACTTTATTCCGCATTATTCTAAATTTCAACAGTATTTAAATCTCTAACACCTAACCTTTAAAATGTGATATACATCTTATGTATAAGTAAGATGATATATATATATATATGAAAAAGTTGAAGTTTAGCTGTTAGAAATGTAAATATATATGAAATGAGTGGTATGCATGTAAATCTTCCCATTGTTAGTCTCTAATGTGAACATGAATTCTGAAGCCATCTATTTGTTTCTCTACAAACTTCGAGTTAGTAGTGACCAACATTATTGTCACGTGTCACGTTAACAACTTAGTTATTACTTACATGAATAGTAATCCCAAATTTTGATTTTTTTTTTCTTCCAACCCCTCTTTTTATCTTCCAATAGTCCTTTATAAAGACTTTATTATTCATATATCTAACCTTGCTCAAATACAATGTTCTTAAAAAGTTATGTTTTCATCTCCCATACATTTTCTTTGATTTTCTCCAACAAACTACTATTTATTTTCGAAAATGAAAGAAGGAAAATGTGACAAAGAAGTTGAACAAAAATGAACAAATAAAAAAAACCTTCTGATTTAGTAACGACATCAACTTTTCAATCGTTTCATTTTTCTCAAGCTGCCCTTTTCTTCTATCAAGATTGTTTTGTTTAAAATGTCTCTCATAATTGTAGAGAAATATTTTCTCTATGTCATTACCTTTAACTATAACCTTAAAAAAATAAATAAATAATTTACTGTTATAATATAAGCTTCCTCTGATAGGTAGGGGTTCACCATTACCTTTTTTTTTTCCTTCATTTTTTTTTTTATTTTTATTAAAATAAGAACATAATTAACGTCAAAAATTGTGAGAGATTGCTCCCATATAGCTTTATGTCTATTATATATTCATATCTTTAACAATGGCATGAGAAGAATTATTGTGTGGTCTTCTTCATATATTTTCATATGTACATTTTTGAAATAAAAACTATCTTGTTACATATATATACATATATATATATATATATATATATATATATATATATATATATATATATATATATATATAAGCATTGCCAGTTGATACATCTTTGGCTACTTCTCTTAGGAATTTTATATCTCAATGATAAGAAGATGACAGTTCGAGCTTTCAATTGAAATTTCATTGTCTTTGCCTTATCAACCATTACTTCTAATCATTTTCTTGAAAATACATTGGACAATCCTTGTTGAACAAACTGTCATCATCTTATAAATTAAAATCATTCTCTCAATTAAACTTCTCAATTTCAAATTTTGGCATTTTATTTAGATACACGCAAAAAAATAGAAAAATGATGGAAAGAAAATAAGGGAGAATGCAAAATCAACATTAATTGAACCATACTTCTTATTTGGTGCATACGAGAGTGCTCTGGAGACAGAATTTGAAATCATTGTGCTAGTCAATAACCCACCCTAATGGATTTGCCTTGAGGGACTAGCTAAGTCAATCGGTGGTCATTGACGGTGCTTTCTTTGACCGACCATTAAAAAACATTGCATTATAGGCCACATCCTCAAAGCATTAATTAATGGATCGAAGTTTTAATGTTCAAATTGTTATTCTCTGATTTGAGGTTATTGAAAAAGACGAATAACATCTCAATGTATAATTTTGGGGCATTTACAAACATACCACACAATTCCTATGTATTTACGTATCTAATCGGTATACTTTACTTTTCTTTTTTTAATTTTTTCTTTAATGTCATCTAAATTTTTCATTTTGATGCGTGCTAGAAAATTCGTAGCGGTTGAGTAATGGACTATCATCTTAATGTTGAACAAGGATTCAACATACACTCAGACGAAAAGGAAACAATCTGTGATGACACCAGAAGTTTTTACGTGGAAAATTTGTAAATGGAAAAATCTACGAGGTCTGTCCCAGTTATAAAAATTCATTGTAGGTTGATGATTACAAATGCCCCTTGTCCCACAGACTGGAAATGGTTACTAGATTTTCAGATTACTGCATCGACTGACGATGTGAGGTTGGTGGTGTTTGATGATGATTGGTGGTGATCGACGATAGATGGCGGGGGTCAACAAAAGTCGACAGTAGTCGACGATGGTGGGTGGTGTTCCATGGAGGCCGCAGTGGTTGGCGACGACCGAAAGTAGTCGACGGAGGTCAGCAGTGGTTCACGGAGGTCAACGATGATCGGCGGCGTTCGACGGCGACCCATAGTGGTCGATGGAGATCGGCGGTGGTCAATGACTGTTGGTGGTAGTCGACGGTGATCGATGATGACAGTGATGATGTTGGACTTGAACTCTTCTCAAAGATTCAAGTTCTCTCTCGAGTCTCGCCCCTCATGTGATGGGTGGGGCTTTATTTATAGTGTTCTGGGGCAATTAATGTAGAAATATAAACTATTTTGATAGGACGATCCGGAGAGCTTCCCTCGATCGGATGACGCTTGATAGACATTTGAAGGCCTTAATGATGTCGAAATTAAGTAATCTTGAGCTCATTGGATTCGTCTTGTCGAGACGTCTGATGCGACTATGAACTCGCTAGATTAAACATTAGTTTGACCTTCAAAATTCCTCTGGAAATCTTTCAAGAGTGGTTTAATAATTTGATTCGGGCTTGATCTAACTCAGATTTGATTAGTTTTTATGTCATTGGGTCAGTCTCATCGAGCCAGTCAGTTTGACTATAAGTTTACTGAAATCAGAGTCTAGCAGTTGAACAACAGTTTTTTTTTTTTTTGTAGAAATTGTTTATCTCTATATTTTTTTTAATGAACAACAGTTTTTTTTTAAACTACTATATTTTTTTTAATGAGCTGTCGTTTTTTGTTTTAATGAGCTGTCGTTTTTTTAATGTACAGCTATTTTTTTTAATTACTCTAATTAATATTATCACAAAGATATAGAGTTTTTCAGACTATAAATAGGCCAAGGAGACGAGAAAAAAGGTGGAGTCTCCGTCCCTGCCTAGCAGGTGATATGAGATTTCCCAAAAGAAGAAAGTTGCCCCCTTTCTGTGTAGCAGACAAGCAACAAAATTTTCTTTCTAGTTGCGGCGAAGCGTCACGGCGAAACGAAGAGTTTCGGCGAAGAGTTGTAGAGTAGAGTTGCGGAGAAGAGTTGCGGCGAATAGTTGCGGCGAAATGTTGCAAAGAAGCGTTGAGGCGGTGTGCCGATCGACACATTTTGGCGGTGCGTCGCGGCGACACGTTGCGGCGGTGAGTCGTGGTGGGGCGTCGTGTTGATGTGATGTGTTGCATCAATGTGTCGCGACGACGTGTTGCAATGGTATGTCGCGGCGGCGCGTTGAGACTGGGCGTCGTGATGCGACGGATTTTTGTGTGTTACTTTGCAAATATTTTTTCAATATTATAAAGTACACACGACTGTTATAATAATAATAATGCAATATATACCCAACAAAAATAACTTTAGTAAAAATAATTTTATCTTTTAAAAATCTTTAAACTTTCAATCCCTTAATAATAACGCAAGTATATGTATCAATCAAGTAATAAAGGGATTAGAGTCCTAGAAATCAATCCGGCTGGAAGTTGACAATGCTTATAGATAAATTCATATGACTGTAATGTAAAACACAATTCAAACTAAAAACTTGAAGTAGGAAATTTTAATATAAAGTAATTAAGTGTATGTTAAATAAAATGCAGTTAAAAGTAACTAAGTTAATTAAACTAATTGCTAAACTTTCAAATGCAAACTTATGAAATCTAAACAAAGCTTTTGTGACGAAGAGTTCAAATTTAAGAAATCATAATTCCCTTTTACAATGAGTACATGGATTGTGAAGAAATTAAAATCATTTAAAAATATATAAAAATTGTTTTGTGTCAAATATGAGCAATCATATTCTTTACCCTCTTTCAAGTGCATAAAGAACATTGACTAATCCAGAGTTTGGTCCCTAATTCCATGGTTAGACTAGGATGATACCAGCTGTCACTTCAGAGCTCTCACTACTCTCTCGCCTGAAGACTATCAATCTTGCATTAGTTTCGAATCAACTGGACCAAATTGAGGATTTTAATCTGTCACCTTAAAATCTCAAATTCTGCATCCAACAAAGTATATTTTGTTATTTATTTGAATTTAATCCCATGAATGATATCATCTCCCATGAAATTAAATGTGATTCTCACCATATTGTAGAAGTCATAGCACTTTCGCATGATATGTTTCTCAACAGATTTTAACATTTCAATTGATCAGATCGAAAAGTAAATGAAGATCAGAGTTCAAATCATTACAAATTATTGACATTTAAAATCGTATGAACCAAAATCAATTCTTCACAAAACCATATCTCAAAGTAAGGAGAAGGATAAAGAAAACTACTCAGAATTCATAAGAAAGAAACAACAAAACACAGATTTCATATATAAAAACAAGTTTTCAAAAATAAAGAAATAAAAGACATGACTTATCTCCCAATCCTTTCCAAGAAAATCCCTAGAAGTTCTCTTTAAGCACTTTTCCTCTTTACAAGCACTCTCAATTCTCTCTTAGAAGTGTAATGAAAAAGAAATCTCTCACTTTCCCTCTCCTCTTACAAGCCTAGAAGAAAATCTCAAAGCCCTTGACTTATTATTTTTTTTCTCTCTCACCTCAATTGCCTCTTTCAAACCTCCTTACACACCACTTTCATGCCCTAGCTCTCTATAAAGTGGCGTTTCAGGCGCCAGTTTGGTCCCTACCCCAGCTCTCTATAAAATGGCGATTAAGGCGCCAATTCTGGTGCAGTAGACACCATAATCATAAAATTCGCTGTTTTGGCTCCAAATTTCGTCATTTTTACTACTTTTGCTCTAAATGCCTAAAATTGATATACCAGCAACAAAAACATGAAAATACTCTACTTTAAAGTACAATGTCACTAAAAATAAACATAAAATGTATACTTAAAACAACACATTATTTTATGAAGAAATTCCTAAAATCCAATGGTATAGCCCACCATTTGACTGATCTGTAAATCACGACATTAGCTAAAGGGACGTGAACTCCTTCAATAAACATTTGTTTGTACTTGACATAAAATTACTTTAAAAATGCCCTGGAACATTTGTTGCCTAAAGTTGTTTCCTCTGCAAGTAAATTACACTTGTTGGTCTATTAACGAAGAAAGAATTCCATATCTTGTTCCCTTGAGTGCTGTTGCATTTACCAAAAGCATTTTAGAGTATTTTAAGATCGAACAGCTTGTGCTGATAGATTAAAATATATGATAAATTTTTTACATAGATACATTATTTATATTGTGAACTTTGGATAAATCTATTGTTGTTGGTGTTGTTCTTGTTATATAGATATTTTCTCTTTGTATGGATTTTGCGTCTTATGCTTTTTCAAACTTGTCCTTTAAAGAAATCTGGAATTGTCATCCTTGATGGATGGTAATACCAGGCATTGCATTTGGTGCTTATTGCTTTTGTTCTGTAAATATATTTTTAGGGAGCATACATACATGCCACCTAATTCTTATGTATTTACATACCTTACACCTAACGTTTAAAATGTGAAATAAATCATATGTATAAATAAGATTTATGTAAAATTTGAAGTTTAGGTGTTAGATATGTAAATATATATGAATTGAGTGGTATACATGTAAATCTTCCCATTGTTAGTCCCTAATGTGAACATGAATTCCAAAGCAATCTATTTTTTGTCTCTACAAACTTCGAGTTCGTAGCGATCGACATTATTGTCTCATGTCATGCCAACAAATTAGTTATTATTTACATGAATAGTAATACCAACAATTGATTTTTTTTTCTTCCATCCCTTCTTTTTATTTTCCAACAATCCTTTATAAAGACTTTATTTCTCATATATATAACCATGCTCGAGTACAATGTTCTTAAAAAGTTATGTTTTTATCTCCCATACATTATCTTTGATTTTCTCCAACAAACTAGTGATAGCTTTCGAAAATGAAAGAAGGAAAATGTGACAAAGAAGTTGAACATAAATGAAAAATAAAAAACCAATCGATTCATTTTTCTCAAGCCACCATTTTCTTCTTTCAATATAGCTTTGTTTAAAATGTCTCTCATTATTGTAAAGAAATACTTTCTATATGTCTAGGGTTTCACCATTACCATTATTTTTCCTTCATTTTTTTTTATTTTTATTAAAATAAGAACATATTTAACATCATACATTGTGAGAGATTGCTCCCATATAGCATTGTGTCTATTCTATATGCATGTATCTTTAACAAGAGCATGAGAAGAATTATTGTGTGATCTTCTTCATATATTTTTCATAATACATTTTTGAGATGAAAACTATCTTATTAAAGTCGTCCATATGTTTTCTCAATTCTTTAGAATTGTCCATCTAAAGAGTGCACATGTATGTTTTCAAGAAGAAATTTGTGTGTGTGTGTGTGTGTGTGTGTGTGTGTGTGTGTGAGCTTTTGGCAATCTTTAATGGTTGATACCTCTTTGGTTACTTCTCTTAGTAATTTCATCTCTCAATGATAAGAAAATGACAGTTCGGGCTTTCAATTGAAATTTCATTGACTTTACCCTATCAATCATTATTTCTAATCATTCCCTTGAAAATGCATTGGACAATCCTTGTTAAACAAATTGTCATCATCTTAACTCTTCATAAATTAAAATCATTCTCTCAATTAAACTTCTCAATTTCAAATTTTGGCATTACCATGTTTTTTTTTTCCTAAACCCAAAAAAAATGGAAATTAAAAAAAAAAAAAAAATAGAAAAAGGATGGAAAGAAGATAAGGTAGAATGCAAAATCAACATTAACTGAACCATACTTCTTATTAGGTGCATACGAGGGTGCTCTGGAGACAGAATTTGAAATCATTGTGCTAGTAATTAACCCACCCTAATGGATTTGCCTTGAGGGATAGGTCAATCGGTGGCCATTGACGGCGCTTCATTAGAACGACCATTAAAAAACATTGCATTATAGGCACATCCTGAAAGCATTAATTAATGAATCAAAGCTTTAATGATCAAATTGTTATTCTCTGATTTGAGGTTATTGGAAAAGAGGAATAAAATCTCAATGTATAATTTTGGAGCATTTACATACATACCACACAATTCCTATGTATTTACAGATCTAACCGCTATACTTTACTTTTTTTTGTTTACTTTAATACTATCTAAATATTTTATATCAAATAAAAAATACCATCATTTTAACTTTTAAAAATTAAAATACACCTTTTCAAACTTAGGTATGGAGGCATGCATGTAAAAATTGAAAGTTTAGATGTTAGACATGTAAACCCATAGAGATTGAGCGGTCTATAAGTAAATCCAGCTCTCTCTCTCTCTCTCTCTCTCTCTCTCTCTCTCTGTGCATGTGTCTATATATATATATATATATATGCTTTGATGTATTAGTTTTTTCAAAAGAATCTTTGTAATGCAAATTGCTTGCGAAAAAAATGATTTACTAAACTGGAATCAGTACGTTGTTGACTTCACTTTTGGTTAATATTTAGTTTTTCCTCTTTAGTAGCCTAAGGTCTAGTCATAGGACTTTCCTATTGACTATTCTTAGAAAACTAGACATGGAACCCTCACCATTAGAAATTTCAAACTCTTTTCTACTCAACTTGAAGTTCCACATATTTGTCCTAACTTCTAGCACTTAGTAGGTGGGGTCACTATGGGGAAAACTCAAGATGAGTCACCCGTAAGACTGCTGGACCTTAGGATTGTCCCTGGTGTTGGTCTAGGGCTAAGGCTCTCACTTGCAATCATTTGTACTCACAATCACTAATTGCCCTTAACCAGGAGTTCTAGGCTTTGGTTCCTTGATCCTTTTGGGAGACTCCTGTAGGTGGTTCCCTAAACCCACTAGCTTGGGCTAGGGTTTAGCTAAGACCACTACACAGATGATCCAAAATGGGGTTTCCATTGGTCCATTGCTTATTGATGTTGGTTGACACTCAAACTCTACCAAGATACCCAACCTACCATTTTGCCCCTAAATTCCCCCAATTTACATAGATACTTTGGGAACCCAAATTTGGCCAAATTTTCCAAATCTAGCCAGAATACCCAACTTGACTCAAAAATCATTTCAAACACTTTGAAAACACCCAAACTACCCAAAATCCACAAATTGACCAAATTACCAAAATACCTTTCTTTAGCCCAAAATTCCAAAAATTCCAAAAAAATCCCAAAAATTCCCAAAACCTCCCAAATATTCCCAATTTCATTTTTCTCAACCATCACATGAATCAATTTGGCCAATTTGACCATCTTTGATCAAAACCCCCAAATTGCCCTTTAAAGGCCCATATTTTCCCCAAATTACCTCAAATGTCTAGCCAATTGGTCTCAAGTTACCCCAATTTCAATTATAAACTCAAATTCACTCTTGATATGACCAATCTATACCAAATAATAGCTCAATTGGTCCATGATTTGAACCCAATTTTGAGCTAAACTAAAAACTCAATTTTGGCCCATGACTTGGTTCCACCAAATTGAACCCATAACCCACTCAATTGGCCACAATTTGTGTTGAAGAATCTTTATAACATCCCCATACATCAAAATTGACCTTTAATTNTTCCACCAAATTGAACCCATAACCCACTCAATTGGCCACAATTTGTGTTGAAGAATCTTTATAACATCCCCATACATCAAAATTGACCTTTAATTGGCCTTGGTGAGACCTCAAATTCATTTGATTTCAACCTAAGTCCAAAAAGCCCTAAATTTGCCCCAAATTGGCCAGGTCTCAAAATCTCACCAAATTGAGGGCCTTAACCCCAAAATTTCCACTCCATCCCTTCATGAAAAATCTTCACAACATCTCCATTGATCATGTGGACTATTCAATTTGGATTTAGCCCAAGGCTATCCCAACCAAGACCCATGTCTAACCCAAGATGCCCAAATTGACCAAATTTCAAAAATCCCTCAAATTGACCTACCAATTGAACTCAAAATCACTTCAACCTACACCAAAAATCTTCATAACAATCATCAACACAATTTTGATCAATCAATTGGGTCATTTGACATGGAAAACCTAGCCCAAACCCAAACTTTGATCACTTGAACCCACATTGAACCCATGCATTAAAGATAGCCTAACTACCCAAAAGTCATCAAATTAACTCCACCTCAGCCATTGGTTAGACCCTAAGACTGAGCCAAAACCCATCTAACCACCTAAACTAAGCCATGGACCAAAAGTTCCCCAAATTAAGGGATTTTATTCCCAAAAAATGCACATGCTTAAGATACCCTTACCAAAACAAAGCCTAAAATCATTAAGTTACTTTGAAAAATTCCCATGGATGCCCTGAGCACCTCGCCACCTCCCCCTTCCATGGCCGGCCAGTCTAGTCTCCAGAGAAGCTCAAAACCAAGAGCCACCCCCATGGAACTTCACCCTATTCAAACCTAGAGTCCAGCTCAGCCAAACAAAATTGTAGAGCTCCTCTGCCCTCCACCTAAGCACCACAATGCACCCAAACATTTTCCCTGAGAGCCACCCCATGACCATTTTTATAAAAACTCACCTCCACGGCCATGGGAGGTGTGCTGAAAATTTCTTAGAGAGAGCCTCCTAAACTTCTCACAGAGCTTCTCTAGATCCCCTCAGTGTAATTCAACCCTCCTCCCCCCACTGAATTCCACCGTGGAAGCTTAATTTTGAGCTCA
>NEWO01000743.1:93683-113348 GCA_003013225.1 Phalaenopsis aphrodite
CGCCGACAGCTTCTGGCGACTCCGCTGGGGACAAGTTTTTCTCTCAATACAAATCAAGAAATATTATCTTCACATATCGGTAATATGTCCATGTCACTCTTGGATCAAATTACCTTTCTTCTGTTGGCATACTTTACCCATTTCTATCTTGGGAAAGTACAACTAACTCCTTGGACTTCAGGACTAACTGTTCAACCATCTTTGAATAGAGGGGTTCAGAAGGCCATTAAAGACTTTTTAAATTTTCATGTGGGGTCGGACCCACAATAGGTGTGTCGGTGGACTAATTCCACCTGGGCATTTTTTGCCACTAATTGGGTCCCGCACTGGGTCCTAAAATTGTTCACATCTCCCTCCCAAAATTTAGTTTGCTACTTCGTCAATTAAACCAAATAGTGTTGTGCTGCTCGCACTTTGAAATATTAATTAAATTTTACACCTTTTTGAACAAAGATGTTAAAATTACCTATAAATTAAGACCCGCCCGGTCTACAGATTAACCTCTATTTTCAGTGCTTGCACTAAAGATTAAGAGGTTTTTCGGCAATATACCTAACCCTAAAATTTTTTGTTTTAAAGCCAGCTGCGATGGCAATCTGCCAACGGACCGCAGCGCCTGTAACGTCGCTCCCACCATCAAGTTCGGAGCTGTATTTGAAGACCTCGAGGTCATCCTCGGGAAAGCCCCATTCGTTGTAATGAAGATTGCTGCTCCGAAAATACAAGAGCCGTCTACAGAATTCAATTTGAACTGCCTTCAGGACTTCCACGCCTGCAAGAAGGCTAAAGTTGCTGTCATCAAGCATGTTATCCCTGCTATTGCTAAGGGAAAAGAAGTGATGGTCGTTGAAGATTCGACTGAAGGATTAACTGTTCCACCACCTGTGTTTGAGATTTTAACTTGATGAGTCTACGGACGTTAGCATATTTGGACTTCGATGTTCAGGAGCTCATCCCCGATAAGATGATGTTAAGAGGATTCAACCAAAAGNAAGGACTGTACCACTGACCCGAACTCAAAGGAGGAACCGCAATAGAAGAGTTCGGAGGGCCATCAAAGCCCAAACTCCTGAAAACACACCCGTTGAGGAGAAGCCTCATCGAATAGAAGAGGTGTTAACAGAAATTTATCCATTCCTACAAGGGAGTAGATTCCATCCTCTGACAGATACTGATGGATATGAGAGTATCCGGAAGATTGCTGCTGCATTACCATCACTTCATGGACATGGTGAGGAGGGAAAGAAATTCATCCCCATCACTCGAGTTAGTGCAGTCTTCAAAAGGCTTGCTACTAAAGAAGGATGTTCGGTTAGTGAATTACTTAAATGAGTGGGACATGCAATTTCCCCTCATATGAAAAATGAAATTTTGAAGGATATTAAGTCCGCTAGAAAATCTCATAGGTCGACTATAAAGTCACCAACCCGTGTTCCCGTCTGGATCCGTTTGGGAAACCGAGTCGACACTGCTATAGTCACCACCGACCATACCACCACCAGGACCACAGGTTGTCGGTCGATTAAGTCAAGACTGGGTCCGAGAAGTTTAGCAGTCATTCTTGCGATCACGAAAAGAAAGACAAGACAATTACCTGACACTGTAGCCGGTCTACGCCACAGGGAACATACCTTCCCTCGACATACCGATGTTTCTACTAAGTTGTTCTGTCCTGAGACATCATCGTCAGTCGCTACACCGATACAGTTCAGTGAGCCTACAAGACAGGAAGTAAAACCAGTGCCTGAGATATCTGACATCGTCGCGACAATAGCCAGCGAGATGGAGGAACAAGTTGAGGATTTCCATCAAGGTCCTCCAGATCTTAAAGCAATCAAGGAATCGATAATTGAGGAAAAAGTTGAGAAACTCAGGATTGAGATTTCTAAGTTAGCTCGAGAACACGGAGTTTCCGTCAATAGTGACAATGAGGATTTTGATTACAGTGATCACTTGGAGGAAGATTTCATGGATGTCTATGTGATCGAAACCAGAGCTACCACATCTGTGCGCGAGGCTCAACCTCACACTGAAGAGAACGTCATAGATGAGCTGCGTAGGGTTATCCTCCTAACGGATGAGCAAGTTGTTCTACTAGAGAAAAGAATAGAAGAGATGACCGCAGCTATGATCGCCATGGTCACCATTCAGGGGCAATCACAAGCACCAAAATTGGCTTCTCCAGAGATTAATCAGTCAGACATCATACACATCGCAGATGAAAGAAGAGAGGGTACTTCGATAGACAAAGAAGAACAACCAAAGAAGGATTCTCCATTAGGTGCCATGCCAGAAAAAGCGTTCAAGCAAATGGTTGAACAAGTGCGGGAGGCCTTAGCCCAGTCCAAGGGCGATGCATCAATTTTAAAGGGTAGACCTTACCCAGAGGAGTTCGATGCGGTCCCTTTCCCTAAGGGTTTTGTGACCCCAAACTTCAAGATATTCGATGGGACTGGAAATCCCATACAACACATAGCACATTTTCGAGCTAATTGTGGCAACACGAGGAATAACGAAGCTCTACTCTACCAGCAGTTCGTCAGCAGCTTGTCAAGGATTGCTTTTGACTGGTACGCTGACTTGCCCAATGTGTCAGTTAAAACATTTTCTGAGTTGGAATAGTTATTTATGAAAAGATTTGCTGGGGCACAGCATCATGTGTCTATTGGAGAGCTCATGATGGAGAAGCAGAAGCCTAGTGAAACCTTGACAGACTATATTTTGAGGTGGAGAAACCTTANTTAAATTGATTTTTCAAGTTAAATAACATTTTTGGCATTTAAATGATTTTCAATAATTAAAATATAATTTGAAAAATTATAAAACATGGTTTTTTGAGTTCTCTATGATCAGGGGTACTTTCTAAAAATAAAATGATATGTAAAACAAAAACTTGATTTTTAGCATTATTTAGATATTTAAATAATTAAAAATCCCTAAAAAATCACAAAAATAATAAAATTCAGGGAAATGTTGTAAATCGTTTCCTAAGCACTTAGGAACAATTGTAATAGTTTTCCTGGTTTCCTAAATAAAGATATTGAATTTTAAAGATTAAAAAAAATATAAATGCTAAAAATGAGTTTTCACTAAAAATAATTCCAATAAATCAAATAAAATTCAGAAAATTTAAAATTTTCTCCTATGAGTTTTCTGACCTCAGGAGGACTTTTCAAAAATATAAAACTTAATTTTTTATATTTTAATATTTTATAATTAATAAATACCCCAAAACTTAAAATAATTCTTAAAATTCTTTGGTCTAATCCTGCCTCTAGTAAAAATTTCAAGAGAATAGGATTTATCTTGGTCAAGTTAGGAATTTTCTTTGAAAAATCTTATTTTTGCATGAAAATAATTATATAAAATAAATTAAATTTTGAAAAATCATACTTTCTCCTCTAATGTCTAATTGACCAGTGAATGAGGTAGAATAAAAATTTCAAAGTCATTTGAATTGAATTTGACAAATTATGAATTGTTAGAGCCTTAGCGGCAAATGTATAATTTTGGACATTTAGCCTTAATTAACATTTAGTCTTAATTTAAATAGGGAAATGGGTAACCTCTGATCTTAATTTGGATGTTTGAAACATAAGGGGTTAATTGGCAGAAACCAACCTCACTTTCCTAATTGAAAAGATAAGTTAATAAATTTCTAAATTATTAAAATTTGAAAGTTTATTAAAATAAAATGAACCTAAGGCTTAGGAGTATGACTTTTGAAGTCAATAATTAATCAATTTAATACCCTCATTTTGATTTTCAAATGAATTTTAACTCATGATTTATGACCACCTAAAGCTTGATCTTTTCAAAACTAATTAAGACACTCATATAGGTCTTAAGGGCTTAGTAATGACTTAGGCTAAATCAAGTTTCATTTAAATAAGGATTAGAAAAGTAACCATCATTGAAAATTAAAACATCTTTCAAACACTACAAGCCTATTTATAACCAAAATTAAAACATCTTCCAATAACACTAACTTGTCTCTTTAAGGGTCTTCACCCACATAATTTTCAAAATTAAATTACATATGATAATTACCTTACTTTTAGGGATAATTGAGACCTCAATGTTCATTGAGCATTAGGGTGTTTTATAGGATGAATTATTAAACAATATAATAAGTTTAAAAGAAATCGGGATTTTCCACCAGGCAGCGAGAGAATAGCACGGACTTGCTTCTTTCTCTAGATCTGTTGGATACCTCAAAAATCTATTAAACTTAATATGTTTTGCTTGGCAACATCATCCTTAATTAAACTCTTAAGGAACCACCAAGATATGACCAAGGGTTAGATAGGTCGACAAAATTTTACTTCCCTATCTCATATAAACTGCCTTAACATGCATTTTGAGTTTCAGGTAGTGGAACGAGAAGACTCGTCAGGTACGCTTTTACAGTTTTCAGCGTTGTCTTTCTTTTACTTTCATACTGTATTTTTATACCTGCAAATTTGCATGCTAAACAACAATGTCACCCCGCATGAAAACTAAAACTATCAGGATAGCCACAAAACCAAAACCAAAACCAAAATCAAGATCAACAAAGGTAAAATTCACCGCCACATCATTTAAAATATAAGACAACTCAAAATTTAATCACAAACATCACAAAAAACTACAAATTGCAACTAAATTAAGATGTCTATCTCGGATGATCTAGAATCCCTCGAAGGAGGTAACCTACGGTTGCTAACGAGGCTTCCTACGGTCAAAATGAAATTATGGAACTCATTAAGTTGAGTTTAGTAAATTCATTTGGACTAAGTGAATCAAATAGAAAATAGTGGTGTCGGAAGGAGGGAACCGTAGTATCCTACCGGTGTCGCTCTAATCAACTTTAATATGCCCCCATAAAATTTAAAGAACTTTAACCATAGGGCCACCTAATTTAACATCATAACTTCACACACTAAAGAACTTAAACTCATCGCGACAAGGAGCTTGGAGCTAGCATGGTGGGCAGCATGGTCATCTTCAACATAAAAAAACTATCTTCCCCAGCTCAACCAATCTTCATTCCTTAAATATAAGCAACAAAGTCATAGAACTTCGAGGCTACTTGCTTATTCAACGTAAATCCTCACCATATTTTTTAGGTCTTTGCACAGCCCTGTTATACATTATAAGCCTTAACTCGTCTTAGATATCTGAGGTTGTCGTCCGTCACGACCTAAATCATCACATCTTCCAGGCTATTTGTGTGATAGTTTCACACGAAAGTAAGCCTTAACTAATAAAATTGACAGGATGAAACACCTAAATATTTCTCCTCAGAAATGAAGCCAAACATTAGGATAGCTTGGGAAGTCACCGAGGTTCTCCTCTGGATCCATGACATCACCTAGTTCTTCCTCCTTTGGACTCCACAACAAAATGTTCGAAATTTGAACCAATCACCTTTTACACATCTACGTTCAATCTCATTGAAAAATCATACCCTTTGAAACTCCTTGAAGATAATGTTTCCTAATTTTTATCGAGAGTATTCTCAGGTGACTTTGGTCATTTAAGATGTAATTAACTATAAGGGCTTGCCCTTATAGGAAGCATGTTCGAACTCAACTTAATATAAACCCTATTTAATTCTTTATATTAAATAGTGGAACTTATCGGCAAATATAAAGGTTTCGCAGACCAAACATATGTCATATATCCCTTAGTTTATTTGATCGATCCTCATCCTCAAGTCTTGTGTTTATCCTTCGAGAGGGTTTGATGTACAACGCTCTTTCATTTAAACTATGAAAAATATGAGGTCAGTTTGATTTCATATTTTTTTAAAACTAAATATATATATAAATTAAACATTCTTCCGAAGCGGGGGACGGGATTTCGATCTCTGTGACCGACAACTTCTTACGGCCAACTCTCCAACCAAAAATAGCGCCGACATACCTGTAGAACCAATTTTTTTTAAACCATAAAAATGTATTATTTAGAATTTATAGATAAAATAAATATTCTTCATAAGGGTCATAATGTCTTCATGAAAATTGCACGTAGGCATTTAGTACATTTAGGAAAAAACATTTCAAGTTCAAATAATTTCACAAAATTGTTGAAGAATTATTACTAGCATTTAATATTTAATTTAGATTTGCATATCAATCCTTAATTATGTCATACTAGTCATTACAATAGAAGACATAGATACAACATCATAAAACAAAACTATCATGACATCAAATTCTACACAAATATCGTTATTTGTATTTATAGCGATCGGAGCATTAAAATCCACGTTATAATAATCTCTCATGAGAAATATTTCATGTACATTTTCCTCAAGATTTATATGACAATGTTCCTCATGATTTATGTCATAATCATCCTATGCAAACTTGTGTGCATTCATCTCACGCAACGCAGACATGTTGACCCTCTTCAAAATTTGCACCGTAATTACCATAAAAGTTTAATGAAATCAAGACAAATATCGTACATGTCACATAAGAAATCTATCTCATAACAGACATTTTATCTTTTTAACAAGTATATACACCCACATTGGTTCCTAGCATTACCATACCTGATTGCTTATGCAATCCATAAAATTCCTTAAGTATTTGGAGATGAAGCATAAATGTAACAATTTGAAGGAATAAAAAATTTGAAATATATTTAGGCCTCACAATCTTTCCAAATAAAAAATTATGATATAAACATTATATTTCCATTATTAAAATTTTTTAAAAAAAATCCAAAATAAAGAAGATTATAGAGGTATACAACAGTCAGAATTTAGAAAATTGGAACAAATCGGTAACTGGTCCGATCCGAAACATATACAAGATCATTCAGTCATTGAACAGTCATTTCAACCAATACATCGGAGAATCAATTTTCTCTTTTGAAAATCATGAATATTGTTTTTTATTTTATATTTTTATTTTATTCTTTATGCCACAGGACATTTATTTTCCCAACTAAAAATCATTCGTTAATTTTACATGTCATGAGCCACATGCCCCCAACTCGAAAAGGCAAAGACATATAACACGATCAAATATACTACTTCTGGAGGGTTCAACCAGTAAGAAAATTTTCAATTTTTTAGTGGAAAAAAATATAATGAAAAGAGAAAAAAAATTAAATATAAGAAAGAAAGGCTCAAATCCCTGAGATATTACAAAAGACCCAGAATCTTTTCTGGAATTCGCAAATAGCTAAGATTTTTCTTTATTAAAATTTAGAGGACTTGAGAAAAACAGGAATGCCTCAACCGATTTAACAGCTTCCTCAACCTTGCCGGAAGCATTTATAGACCTATGTATAGAGCTGTAACCAAGCTGAGTTGAGCCATGTGCGTCCCGGCTTGAGCTTTAGCTTGGGTGAATTATAAGATCTTTATAGCTCCAGCCACAGTAACAAATATATTTATACTTGGCTTAATTAATAATTTTAAAATTTAATTTAAACTTTATTTGTTTATATTTGTAAACAAGTGCTTCAATA
This sequence comes from Phalaenopsis aphrodite, assembly GCA_003013225.1. Lineage (NCBI taxonomy): Eukaryota > Viridiplantae > Streptophyta > Magnoliopsida > Asparagales > Orchidaceae > Phalaenopsis > Phalaenopsis aphrodite. The sequence goes on from NEWO01000743.1 coordinate 101,151, forward strand.
AGTTAATAAATAAAGTATACCTGGGCTCAACTCGAACTTTCAAGTCAAACAATTAACGAATATTGTAATATGCTAAAAAAAAAATTAATTAATTAAACTTTCAATTATTATCTAACTAATTACCACTAATTAAATAAAACTAATAAATTAAAAAATAAGCTCTCTTGTAATTAAAAAAATATATAATTAAATGCTAAACATGCATTTCTTAACAAAGAAAATTAAAAATTAAACTATAATAACGTATAATACCTGTATTGAAATAAAATTCTATTATCACTAAATAAATTTTTTTAAATATCATTAAAAAAATATCAAAATTAAATTAACTATAAGATATAAAAGAAATTATTTTTAAATAATAAACTAATTTATTCATGAGCATAAATAAAAGATTTGAATCATGTTTATCTATTATGCTCGATCGAGAATTAATTAAACCAAATTAGACTTGCTCATCTAGTGCATTGATTCATTCACAACCCCACCCATGAATGATACTTGACAACAAAATTTTTAAGAAAAGAATCAATGGTTCAAAGTTTGAATTCAAAAAGACATGTTTTCTAGTACAAAATAATACATCCTCATAAGCACAGAACTTATAAATAGATCCGAATATTTTTAATATCAATATCATTTTTTTTGGTACGAATAAAACCCACTCAAACCTAATTGAACCCGCACCAATCCATGAATTTTATAATGAAATCAGCACAATGCTTAAAAGCAAAATAAAAGCAAGGGTGTAGCCATAAGGTTTGTCATATGTAATTGTTTGCAATTAAGAATTAATCAGATGCAAACATTAAAGATTTATTGCATGAATACCTTATTATTACTTAAGCTAAAAAGTAAATTTATTACTTGGTGCACTTGATACTTTACACGATCCTTAGAAGTCATTTTCTATGGTGGAAGTTCTTTCTTTTCACAGTAATATAGCTTTACAAAAGAATATCCTAAAATACGCTTTCAGACAGATCATTCAAGAATTTGACCGTCGTACGAAAATACGCATAGTGAAATTCACAAGGAGGGAACTCGCCTTCAGATAATTTTGCAAATTAAGCAATATAAATTGTAAATTTTCTCACACTAAATTATGAACCATTTTGAGTTATTTTTAGATGCCATAAATATAAATTTTTTGCACATTTAAGAAAATAAATGAAACATAACTGATAGCTGAATGGAAGCATGCATCACTATCATGACATCAATGAAGAAAAAGCTAGAAATATCTTCGACTCATAGCCTCTTCCAAGTCAAATGCTATTTCTCATTTTCTTAAGCAAATATATTATAATGAAGATAAAATTTCAGAATGCTGTAGTAAGAAGAGTATATAATTACAGAAAAGAATGTACGTTATGATGAAATTTGCTCAGGTTAAAAACCTCATAATAATATTTATTTTTAGATTTACTTCTCATCAACAAACCTTTCATTTGAAGCAAAAGAGCTTAAAAGTGCCTCAAAATCAATTTAGGGTCCGTAACTGGGCTTCATTTAAAGTTGAAATGAAGAAAATGAATTGAGTATGTTTTCTAAGTTAACTTTGATTCAGAAAATAGAGATACTCATGCAGTTCTTTTCTAAGATAACATGATTCTGATGAAGAAAAAGCAAAACGATCAAATCACCCTGAAGTTAATAATCAGTTATAGAAAATGTTCAACGATAGATCAAACAATCTTGTGGAAGTTCACTCTTGATGCGGTCCAGTTCTTACCAACCCCGTACCACCATCATAGCATATCCAATCTCAAAAAAGAACTACCGTTGATCTTCAATCTCAAACAAGATATGTAAAATAGGTAAATATAGAGAAATTTACATACATGCACACAAGTTTTATATATTTACATATCTAACACTAAAAGTTTGATATTTACACTTATAATACATTGCTGTCGTGAACGTATGCATGAAGAGGTGTATTTCACTTTTAAAAATATGGTAATTGTGATATTTTTTATGTGATCTTAAGGATTTGAGTGGTGTGGGTGTAAATATGACTGTTTAGGTGGTGGATATGTAAGTGCATAAGAATTGTGTGGTATGTATGAAAATGCCCTTATAATTTATTAAATGCATTTAAAGAAATTCCCAGCAAGTTATGTATCCATGATACCCTTATGTTGTCAACCAAAAATATAACAAGTTGATACCGACCCAAATCACAAAAGAAACACAAATATTATTATTTAATTTGAAATTGGTTACAACGATTCTTCAAAACATGAAATAAACGACAAACAAATACAAAGACACAAGCCAACATCTTAAAAGTGTATCCCAAGGGCAGTGGAGGTTGGTGGAGTGGATCTGGAGGATTGGGACAACAAGTGTAAATGCGGGAAAGGGGCCGGCGGGGGTTGGAAAGTGAACTAGAGGAGGGAGGCGGTAGGTTAAGGTGGCAGGAAGGTTTGTTGGGCAGCTGGGAGGTAGGTTGGAATGTCAGGTAGCAAGCTGGGAAGATAGGGCAATAGTGGGGAAGGCTCGTCAAAACTATCGGATGGTGTGCATCGAGCAGGGAAGCACTAGTTACGATGGGAAATGCCTGGATATTAAGTAGACTAGTTGAAGTGGGTTGGCTAAGTGTTGGGAGGAATTCTGGGAAGGTAAATAGCCAACACTGGGTTGTTTAGGAAAGGCAATGTTGGGATGGAGTATGAGGAGCTGCGGCCTTGCTTGGAGAAGGCTAACAGCAGGGCTGAGAAGCGGGTGGACAACAACAAGGGTGGAAGAATAGATAAATATCTTGTTGGGGTCGAGCTAAATCCGGAACACCACCCGGACCCATGGAGATAATCACCACCTCAGACGAGGAACAGCCGAAGCACTAACTCGACGTCAGATATTGCCCTCAAAGGGGAAAATACCAACGCTAAAACCTGATTTCATATATCAAAAACAAGACCTCTATTTATAATGAGGTTGTGCCTTCGTTTTAGAAAATACTTAAAATTAGAAAGAAAATAAAATCAAATTTCAGACTTTAGGAAAGGCTTCTTGAAATAAGAAGATGCGGTGGACTATTGTAGGGCTAAGAAGCGGGTAGACAGCAACATGAAAGTATCAAACAAGGAACAGCCAGAGCACTACCTCAACGTCAGATAGTGCCCTCAAAGGAGAAAATACCAAGGCTAAAACCTTGATTTCAAATATCAAAAACAAGACCTCTATTTATAATGAGGTTGTCTTCGATTTTTGGAAATACTTAAAATAAGAAAGAAAATAAAATCAAATTTTAGATTTTAAGAAAGGTTTATTGAAATAAGAAGTGAGAATAAAATCATATTTCAGATTTTAGGAAAAGCTTATAATTAGAAATGAGAATAAAATCACATTTTAGATTTTATGAAAGGTTTTTAAAATAAGAAAGAATAAAATCAAACATCAGAATTTAGGAGAGTAATAAAAATATTTAGAAATTCTGAATTGGAAAGACTTGTATTAGGAAGGTACTAAGAGGAAAAGAGGGGAAGGGGAGAGAAAGGAAAGGGAGGAGCGGCAGCCCCCCCTCTCTTTGAGGACCGGTTGATCCTCCATAGCGTCTGCGACAGTCTCCCGGGATTGGGGGAGGAGCGACCGCCCCCCTCTCTTTGAGGACCGGTCGTTCTTTTATAGCGCCTCCATCAGTCTCCCGGGGTTGGGGGGAGCTTCTACATTATAGGTCTAAGCTTCTGTGTCGTTGTCAGCCCCCCTAGATCCCATTGACAACCATAAGTAGCCCAGTGTTGGTGAAATATGTCTTCTACTGTCACTAGCTTTCCCCCATTAAGGTTGTCCATGTTCTTGTAAGCAAGAATAGAAAGCAATTCTAAGATTGACCAGATCTCATCCTTCTCACAAATATGATCTGAACCTGTCCCAAAGCTTTCTTCAACACAAACCGAACAATGTCCAACATCCATCAAGTTGCCAAAGAATTTCTATCCAATTGGCACCTCAAAAAACTTCAGATATAGATTATTTGTTAAAACAACAAGCAATGCAGTGAATGGACTGAACAACGTTAACAGTAATGATGGCAACAAAATCAGATGAAGTCACAAAGAACTTTTTACCAAGTATCATGTTACAATCAACATCACCATCACCAGTTGCACCAAGCTCAAGGGGTTCATCTTTCGGTTCCAAATTGATCAATCCCATCCGTGATACTAATTCCTTAGCATAAGTCAGGTTAGCGTCTGAATGACCCCCACCAAAGTCTCTTAGGAGTGCAATTTAACATACAACCTTCTTTTTCACCAAGTTCTTCAAAAAAAATATGTTTGGCATAAGCTCCAGCAATACTATGAAGTGCATCATAGTAGAAGCTGAAATTTGGAGAAGTGAGAAGTTTTTAGACTGATGAAAAATCAAAAATTGATCTCCCTATCAATCTGTTCTGATTTGGCATAATCTGAGCCGAAGGTACACCACGTAGATTCTCCCAAGTCAAATTTCGAACAAGTAAATATCTCATATGCTTCTCATCTATGACAATTTGGTCCTCAGAAAGGTTGAAGATTTGCAAGAGTTTGGTTGATGTGTGATTCATATTATCTTCTGGGTCTTCCATTAGACTCTTCAAGTTTTGGAGAACTGAAATCTTCTAATGTGTTCCAATAACAAGAGCTTTATATGAAACAGTGGGGGTGAGGGTTTGAAGTGTAGCTGTCTGTGATGCTATGAGTCGGTTGTTACTAAGATCATCTACTGCAAATTTAAATTCTGACACCTGCTCTGCAAGAATTTTATGTCTAAACATAAAGTTTTCCATCTTCTATAAGAGAAAGAACCACAATCTCATCAAAAGTCGCATGTTCCTTTTGATTACAAGGAGGAATGGCATTGAATGTATCCACAAACAAGAGGGTTCCACAAGGGAAGACGTCATTGAATGAAAATTCTTTTTATAACTGCTCTTCAATGTCTGCAGTATACTTCAACATATCCAAATCCATGGCACTTACAACATTTTCTGGCTGTGACAGTCTTGCGGATTAGTTTCGCTGGAAAGTAGCAAAGGGGTCTCTTAGTGATACAGTCCCTCCTCTTCCGAAGCTAGAGTCTGCAATTTTTAACAGTAGTAATTTGGTAGGAACCGAAGCTATATTTCATGTTTCATCTTCATATTTTCTCATAATTCCCTTCGACCTTCCAGATCAAGGTCAAGAGTATCCTCCTACTGGATTTCCTGTTCAATATCCATAAGCCTAAGCTAAAGACGATAGAGCACTCACCGTATCTCGTTCTAAGAAGGCTAAGGCATCAATTTCCTCAATGACATGGCTAGGGTTTGGGATCTGCGGAAGGAAAGAAAGAAAGAACAAAGAAAGTAATACGAAAAAAGAGAAAAAAAAATATTGTGGTGGATTGGATAGGGAAGGATGCTAGAAAACCTAGGATCGTACTAGGTTTGGGCTAGCTCTGATATCAAATGATATCGGAGTAAACCCAAACTAAGACGCACGACACAATTTTACTACTGACTTAAAACAGGGGGTTACAATGAAGATCCAAAACAACGAAAAACTTATATAGAAATTAAAATATATTATGATTTAAAAAGACTTATACTCGGAAGGTGCTAAGAAGGAAAAAAGTAAAGCGGAGCTAAGGGAAAGGGACTAGCAGCAAGAAGATGAAAGAGATGCCCATTTGCTCAAAAACACAAGGAAAAGTGTTTTGGGATGACGATATACTCCTAGGAACCACCAATCAGAATAGAACCCTTTACATCACTGTAAGTATAGGAAAGCTTACTCTTAACTAACAAATCCAAGCGCATTGATTCATATTATAAATGTCAGACCTCCATTTTAATTAAAACCTTGCAATATAAACCTATTTGAGCTTAACCTCAATGTGTCTATATGAAGCTAGACCAGTGTCTTGTTATTTTTAATATGAGCCAATGGGCTTGGACTAAATAAGATAAGCTTTCTTTATTATTTAAATATTTTTCTTCAAAATAATCTTAAGGTTCCGAAGCCACTATATATTCATGAATTATTTCGCAAAAGATCATGTGTATACAGAAGACATGGTTGAAGTCATAGTCTTACTAAATCGGTCGCTAACTATTAGAACGTGAGTGTAAACAAAAAATAGATGCATTATTTGTCCTTTACATAAGTTATGAAATTAAATTGTTCTTGCTACACGAACAAAGACAAATAATAATAAATAAATAGAATATGCAGTAGAACTGAATTGCCTAAGAAATTTCCCACAAAAAAACAAGTATGTAGCAAATCAGACTAAGGAAAATAAAATCACAAGAAGACAAGCAAACTCAATTAAGGATTTCATCCACGAAACTACAGCTAATTCTACCAGCTACAAGTGATCAAATGTAAACATTAAAGGCATCAATCTAACATCTAAGCTCCTCTCCAACCTACCAGGCTAAACAAGCTCAACTAAAGATTTGAAAGACAAATTTGCGCATAAAAAATACCAGAAGTTGAGCTATAAGATGACATTCATGTCTAAAACAAACTTAGGATTTAGAAGACAACTTTGTACAAGGAAAACCAGAAGTAAAGATAAGTAGGACGAAGCTTACACCTAACATCCAGCAGCTCTCATGAAGTTGTCAAAGGGACTTGCAGGAGGAAGCCTCAGAGCCTGCCATGTTTGGCCAACCAATACCTGCTGAGAATTACAGAAAGCAGATTCAGCACATTTTCTACTTCTGATGGCATAGATTTGTGAGAGAAGAGTTCACCTTCCCATTTGTGGTTTGTTTGCTCTCATGGAGAGCTTGTAAGGGATTCTGAAGCACTTCATCATGGCCAGAAACTAGCCAGGTTGAGAGCTTCTTCCTCGTGCCCATACCGAAGGTCTCACACTGACTGGCCATAGTTCCATATGGGAGCGGTGAAGTTGAGACTGATGAGACAGATACTTGACCAGCTACATGCAATGCCTGATTAAATATGATCAGAGGTCACTAATTTAGGTGAAACATGAACAAAAGTGCCTTTGATGACTCAAATCATCAACAGGTTTCACAGATCAATGACTATACAGGAAAAAATAAATATTTTAAATAAATTAAACAGCTCAAAAAGAAGGATTTTTTTTCTTCATCATGCTTTTTATTACACCATGCAATTTAAAATTTCATAAATAATGTTTTATGAATTCTGAAGATGTGGAACATAAGGAAAAAAGCTAGAAAAGAAAACATTATATAGAACTAAATATAACAAAAGACCAATGAATTGAAGGTGAGGCAATTGGCATGTAAGTGATATGGGCCATATTCTCCTTCTATTCTCATTCTTAAGTTTTTTTTTTCTTTTCTTTTCACACAATTAATTATTACCTAAAATATAAAAAGTAAATGATCAAATTTAATCAATTTGTCATAACCACTCGTAGAATTTTTTAAAATCCGAGGTCGATCGGACAAAACATAAAAGTCCTTTTAAAAAAAAAAACTAAGTATATATATTTCACTAATAAAAAATACCCAATATATGCATTATCAGCAATGTATGTAATTACTTCCAAGCTCTTTGAAAGTCTGTGACTTATAAATTGCAAATATCTTTATATGCAATCAGAATACTCCATTGCAAAAACTTAGATGAATCTAATTAAACAGCCCAATAAATTAAAGATTCATAAAATCATGTATGCAACTAGTTTTAATATTGTTAAAAAAAAAGACTACTTTTAATAGTCTATTTGGAGGTTGTAGGATTGAAATCCAAATTCAAAAGAAATGATTCCTCCTAAGAGGAAGAAGTCCACCCTATATATGCTCTTTATTTCTTTGAAAGTTCATAAAAATATGAATTATACCTTTAAAACCCCCGGAAAGGTATTGTTTCGATTATGGGAATAGAGAACACAGAAAAAATGCAGAAAGAAAAAACTTTGTATATAACCAAATATAACAAAAAACCAATGAATGATGGAGAATCAAAGGCATGTTTGTGAGAAGGACCATATTCTCCTACTATTCTCGTATTTTCTTTTCTTCACAGTCTGTTCTCTTTTCTTTCTTCACATTACTGATTATCATTTCCAATATAAAAAGTACTTGTAGATTAAGTTTAATAAATCTTAATAATAACTTGACCACTCATCAAACATGTTAAAATACAAGATTGATCAAACGGCATATAAAAGTTCACTTTAAAAAATCCAACTATGTATGTCACTAATCAAAACTACCAATAGAAGCAATATATCAAAAACATGTAATAAATTTGAGGAGATTTGGAAGACACTAATATTGAAAATGCAAAATATCTTTCATGCAATCAAAGAAATTCATTAAGAAAACTTGGATGCATCCATATAATGGGCAAATAATCTTCAGAATTCATAAAATCACGTTTGCAACCAGTTTAATAAAGTTATAAAGAATAAATACTTTTAATTGCATTTATTTCAAGGTTGAAGCATTAAAATCTACAAGCAGACAGAATGGTTATTCCTCCTAGGAGGAAAAATTCCACCCAATAATATATACAATTATATATAATGACCAAAGAAAACCTTTCGTTTCATTGAAAGATGTTAAAAGTACCAATTCTAAGAGCTGCCCAACGCTCATGTATTGCGGCAATGATGACAGTTCAGAATTAGAGGGATGCAATCTGGGAAGACCAGCAGACACAGATTCAACGGCGGCATCACCATCTATCGATGAGCTCAAATTTTCCTAAAAGTTAAGATGAATATGATCAACCAGAACATTCCAAATTCAGTAAGGCAGCAGTTTGCATTTTGTTGCTAAAGTTTGAGAGAGATAACTTAAGAACTTGCCTCAGCAAAAGGGCAAGAGTCTTCAGAAATTGCAACAGATCTACCGACATCCCATCCAACAAATGGAAACGAGCTTAATAAACTCCAAGCCCCATCCTCCGGAGTGAAATTAGAAGAAAGCACCTTGACTAAGTCATTTTTGTCCATCTAGCAGAAATAACAATTAGTATTATAATCCTTCGTTCAGTTTATATGACAAGGATACACAGATTTTCTATTTTTTTCTTGCGGCAAAGAAATATATCTGTTAAAGAACTCACGTTGGTTGATATGGAAAGGTGCTGAACTATAACATCAATGAAATGTGGACTACATTCAATCATTATCGTTCTCAAATCAGCCAAAAATGACATTGAAGCACGTTGATCAGCATCAGAACCATACTCTTTTAAGTTGGATTCAGGTCTAGCGTACAAAAGAAAGTCTTCGCCAACTCTTAGATATGGGTCAACCTGAGAAAGAACATTACTGAGCAATGTAATAGATGCAGCAATCTGATGATATAATTTGCAAGTAAAAGCTCCAAGCAAAGTATAAAAACAAATTAGCTTTGGTTGGCCCTAAAAAAATTCCATCCTGCTCTATTGAATATTTAACCAATTATGAATTGATGATCTAGAAGACATATAATATTATCCAAAGTTTTTGCCCACTTACAAGCACTTTATAATCTAGTTTGATATTTCCCATAGGCATACGCCTCTACGGTAAATTAACTTTCTCCATCATAACAGAGCACTTTTAATTATGGCTAGCCTAAAGAATATGCAATGCTTTACCTTAGTTTTGGCTATTTCAATCGATAAAGAAATATATAATGCTACTGAAACAGAATAGATATGGGAGGGATGAAGATAGATCCGATCAAAAAATCAGCATTCAGGCGATACTAGTTGTAATAGGCTCTAGTTTACTTGGTCAATGCAACCTAACAAATTGAACCATGCAGTAAAGAAAGTTGTAGAATCAAAGAGATCCCATAAATCCAAAGTAGCAATTTGTTAAAGAGGCTAATTTTAATCTAAACATAAAATGATGTCATCACAATCAAGCAAAACACCCGTTCATGGGAGGCATATCACATCCTTACTTTTATTAGTTCTTGGGAAGCTTTAGTGAAACTTATATATTTGTCTGCCTTTGCAAATTGGGGCAGATGGCAAAGCTGCTTTGAGTGCAAAACATCCAATTATTGAGTTTTTCTTTGTTTTTCTTCATACTTTTCACAGGGCTGAGGTTTGATTACGTCCATCATCGCAAAAATAACTTGAAACAATTTTCCTTCAAAATTTAACCGAGCATATCTATAATAACAATTGCCTCGGATAATGATTTACCATGAGTACACCCACCACATAGGAGTATAGGACAAATACTTGAAGCGTTTATTTTTGTGAGTGAGAATAAGATATTATGTGGAAATCCCTTCGATAAAATCTGTCAGAGGACTACAATGTTTTTGTCACTTTCAATATCAAAGACCTAACACCGTATTACGAAAACCAAAAAACTTTGACGAATGAAGTCGGCACTCCCCCATCTCGGGAGACTGACACAGGTCGTGCATCGGGGTTAAACCATGGGATTCAGCCCTAGCAGAAGCAAGTCAAGCAAGAAGGCCGCGCCGATTAGACAACCTTGGGCAGAATATTGGCATGAATTACAACTCTCTTCTCCCCCTCCCCCTTATCTATCTACCATAAATTAGTGTGCTTGCTAAATTAAGGTTACTCTTGGTTTGTTATCAGATTTCCTCCTGTACACTTCTTCCCTTGTTAGGTTTTATCTGAGGACATGTGGTGCTCCGGCTGTATCCTATTCCTAGGTGATGATTATCTCTTCGATCACCTCCACATTTCCCTCCTCCCTACTCCTACGCGCTGGTCTGCAACTTCTCCTACCCTTCCTTGCTTTCTAGCAGCAAGAACCCTTTCATACACCTATTGATCCAGCTGTTAGTCATCCACCTCACTTCTCCCCTGCTTCCCGGCCGCCAAACATCCTCTCATATCCCTCCAAATCCTGCCTCCAGTCACTAGCTAACCCTTCTCCCTGATCCTAGCTGTAGGCCGACCTCTCCTACTCCTCCAGATCCCGCCGCCAGCCACCCATACCCCCTTCCACTTCAGCCTCTATCCACCGTGTCAACACCACCAATGTCCCCGGATCTTCCAACCTGGCCCTAGCCAGATATTGTTGTTAGTATTCTTTTCTAGTTTCATTTGATTCCAGTTCATAATTTGATTTGCTAATAATATTGTCTCCGTTTTAAATCCCGAAATCAGAAAGCTTAAGGATTTTTTAAACCATCTTGATTTTGTCACACTATGCCCACACCGATTATAAGAAAAATCTTTAAAATACTTGATTTTCGCTCAAGAGCCTATTTAGAAGCCCAAAATAAGCGAAAGCACTTAATTTTGTGAGGTCCAAGAAAGAAATAATGAAAGTTACATCAATTATCAGTGACCTCAAAGATCTAGCTCGGTGATTTTTGCAAGATATAACAACCAGCAAGCTGCCTCATGAATTGTTCATCATTTAGCAAAAACTTTGTATTTAGAGTAATTTTGTTGAAATATCAAATTTAAATTACAGTATTTATTGTTTTTTCTGTTAAAAATTATAATAAAAAATAATTTATTCCTATAAAAACTTATGAGAAATAAATTATTTCCTTAATATAAGGAGATAATTCCTTTCCTAATTTATATTTATTTCCTTGGATTAGAAAATATTTGTTTTCCTATTTAATGTTATTTCTTATATCTCATAATAATTATTATGAAATAATTATTAGAGATATCATGTGATATATCTTTTCTTTCATATCATTTACTTTTTATTATTTTTCTTATTATAAGATTCTTGTAAGGGTTAATTATACTCACGTTCATATTAATGAAACAATCAAGTATTCCACTTTATTCCACATTATTCAGAATTTAAACATAATATCAGAGCAGACAAAAAAAGTCAAAAAAACCCTCGCCTTCTTCCTTCCAAAGCCCGAAGAATTGCAAAAGGCGAAGCCCTCGTCCTCTTACATCAAGCTCGACGGTTCTAGAACCAGACAGTGACCTGCTTTGGATCGAGGCCAATCTCGATGTTAAGATTGACTTTCCAGCAGGATTCTAGCTTGAGCCCCTTATCAAAATTCATCTCCATGAATCTCTTCCTTTTTTATCATGTCGGAAAATACAAATGATTCTGCTACCTCTATTCAACCTTCCGCCTTGTCATCTGCTTCCGCACCACCCTCCTCTAGAACCACCGAAAATCATCCAGCCCAAATCACCACAATTCGTCTCAATGGTGATGATTTTCTACGCTGGTCACAATCGGTGAGAATGTACATTAGAAGAAGAGGGAAGATAAGCTACCTAACAGGGAAAGTCCGTGTGACAGCCA
>NEWO01000743.1:117133-150115 GCA_003013225.1 Phalaenopsis aphrodite
TCAAATGTCCTTGATTCCATCGGAAGATCAATTTCAGCCTCTGTTCCTCAACAAATCAGAGGACAGGAAAACAACATGAACTTCCTTAATACAACTCATAAACTAAATGGCAGTAACTTTCTTCAATGGTCACAATCTGTGTCCTTATTCATCAAATGTCGTGGAAAATTCGGTCATCTTACTGGTGTAATTCATGACCTCCAAAAACTGGCCCAACAGATGAAGCTTTAGAAGTGAAAAATTTCATGGTCATGTCACGGTTGATCAACTCCATGAAGACTTCGATTGCCGGATCATTTATGTTCCTTCCGCTAATGCCCTTTGGAGAGCAGTTCGTGATACATATTTCGATATAGGGAACTCCAGCTAGCTCTATGAGGTGTCCAAGAAAATCATTGAAGCAAAAGAAGGATTCATAATCGTGACCTAGTTGCATTATGGGTGGACTTCGACATATATTATGACTACACTTGAGAATCTCCAGATGATATCTCTCTTCAAAAATATTGTAAAAAATGATTGCATGTTTCAATTTCTGACAGACCTCAACAAAGTCATTGACGAAGTCTGAGGTCGTAACCTTGGTTGAGATCCTCTTCCTTCTACTCACGCTGCATTCACTGAGATTCGTCGCGAAGAGTGTCAGAGATTTGTCATGCTTGACAATTCTATTATGTTGGCCGAAGCATCCACATTGTTATCTAATAGTTCCCAACCCCGTCAGGTCATCCAATAACTGTGATTATTGCAACAAGCCCAACCACACGTGAGAAGTGTTAGATGCTCCATGGAAACCTGCATTCAAGCCTTAAAACAAATATTCCGCTGACAAAGGTCTCACCGCAGCACGGTACAACTAACCTCTACCCAAAACAATCCAGATTCTTTCAATTCTCTTAAGAATAAAATGGAGCAACTAATCATGATGCTTAGATCCAACCCGCTCTCTTCCAAGCCGTCAACCTCCCACGTTCATAAAAATACCCTGACACTAACTTTTTTTGCCCCTTCTAGTCCATGTATCATTGATTCAGGTGCAACAGATCACATGAATAGAAGCTCTCAACATAATATCCTTATCCAGGGAAAGATAATGTTAAAATTCCTGACGAATCTAAAAGTTCTATTGCTGGTAAAGGGTCTATTGCTTTAACAACAAGTCTAACTCTAAAATTTGTGATACATATACCTATGTTGAAATGTAACATTTATCTGTCAGTAAGCTGACATAGGACACTCCAACTAGTAATTGCAATTTATCTCGATCCACTAATTCTCCTATTATATTGTTACACAGTCGTTTGGATCATCCTAGTTTCCAACATCTAAAACAACTGTTTCCATCAATGTTTATTAATTAAAATCTTTCTAATTTCAGATATGAAACATGTTTGTTAGCTAAACATCATTGTATCCCTTATCCACCCCACATTTACACACATTCCGCTTATTTCTCTTATTCGCAATAACTTATGAGGGCCCTCTCGCACCCCTAGCTATACCAATAAACGGTTGTTTCTTACTTTGATTGACGACCACACTCGAATGACATGGGGTCTATATTTTAAATGATAAATCTCCTATTACTTTCAAAAACTCACACTTGCATTTTGATCCAATTTAAAACTCCTATTCAAGTCCTTCGAACTGAAAATGGTTGTGAATTTTATAACTCTATATTAGGAGAATTATTGGTAAATTAAGGCATCCTCCATCATAGCTCATCCCAAAACCCAACAAAATAAGGTAGCCGAGAGAAAAAAACTGACATCTCCTCGACGTTACTCGCTCAATTATGTTTCACTTCAATGTCCCAAAACGTTTCTGGTATTATGTTATTCTTACCAACACTTATCTCATAAATAGTTCCCTAAAAAATTCACCACTGTCGTATCCTTTTATCTATCTTGAGAACGTTCTTTCCTAACAACTCGGAGTAAACATGATAGCAGATCCATAAATGTGTTTTTCTAAGATACTCTGTCACTCAAAAGGGATAGTGATGTCTTGATCATACCACAAATAAGGTCTATGATAGTGTTGGTGCGTCCTTTTTTGAAAGTGTTCACTACTTTCTTAACTCAGCGTCACGTGGGGAGAGGAGGGGGGGGAGCTAGAGTTCTTGGACACCGTTCCTTACCATACTCCTGTTGATGTTCCCCCCACGTCACCTACCATCGAGGAACCTACCACCAAAGAGCCCTTTATCCCACTGATTCCACTGGCACAACCTCTCACTCTCTGTGTCTGCACTTGAAGCACTCATTCTGATGTGCCTACTCTAGAGCTCGCTAACCTCTTGTTGCACCCTGAATCCCCTCCGGACGACATCCTCAACACTGCTCCAACTCAAAATGAGGAATTCAGTTCCTTTAGTGAGGTACGCAATCAAACATATTCTCTCTATCCTATAGCAAATTATGTCTCCTTTCGCAGATTACTGCCAAAGTATAGAGCATTTGCTACGTCCCTGGTAAATCAACTTCCATCAACTATTGAGATTGCTTTAGCAAACCTAGCCCGGAAAGTTGCTATCATTGAAAAGATGAATGCCCTTAAGTGAAACCATACTTGTGACACTGTTAATCTTCCTCGGGGCAAGAAAGCAGTGAAATGTTGATGGATTTTGAGAATCAAATTTAAATCTGATGGATCCTTTGAACGCAACAAGGCACGGTTAGTCGGCAAAGGATACTCACAGCCTACTGAGTTGATTGCGAGGAGACATTTGTTCCAGTGGCTAACTTAAACACCATTCGGGTTCTCTTAACCCTGACAGTGAATCTGGATTGTCCCTTATTATAACTTGATATAAAAAATGTGTTCCTGAATGGTGATCTTACAGAAGAGGTTTACATGGTCTTTCCTCCAGGCTTTGACTTCAGTACCTCACAAAGGCAAGTATGTTGACTACGAAAGTCTCCATATAGACTGAAGCAATCACCACGAGCGTAGTTCGAAAAGTTCACAAAGGCGATGGTAGGACATGGATTCACTCAGGCTCGATCAGACCACACACTCTTCTTCCGACATTCCTCCAACAACCAGGAAGCTATCCTTATCAGTTATGTCGATGATATTGTTCTCACAGGGAATGGTCTACAAGCATTGAAATCTCTGAAAGGCATTCTTGCAGCCTCCTTTTAGATGGACTTGGGATCTCTCTAGTACTTCTTAGGCATGGAAATTTCTCGGTCCTCTCAGGGCATTTGTCTGTCTCAGCGGAAATATGTAATTGACCTTTTGACAGAGAACAATCTTCTTTTGTGCAAACCAATAGCTACCCTGAAGGATCCAAATGAAAAGTATCTAGATTTTCCCAAGGCAATTCCTATTAAAAAAACTCTCTAACAAAGCCTTGTGGAGGAACTCATATACCTTACTCATACACAACCCGACATATGCCACACAATTAGGATAGTAAGTCAATTCATGCATGAGCCTTATGAGCACCATCTTCAAGCATTCCACCAGATTTTTCACTATTTAAAAGACACACCAGGCTCGGGTTTATATTTTTCTTGCCACCTCTCGCAATATTGTTTGCACGGATGCTGATTGGGTCGAATCTATCCATGATTGGAGATCTATCTTAGGATGTAGCTCATTTGTGTGGGGAAGCCTAGTCACGCGGAAAAACAAAAAGCTATTTGTGGTTGTCCGAAGCAGTGTCGGAACAAAATTTCAATCCATGTCACTATAAATTTTTGAGGCTCTCTGGTTACATATCATGCTCCGAGAGCTGCGTATGACAGTCTCTGTTTCCCTAAAGTTGTTTTGTGTTAACTAGACAGCAATTAGCATTGCGCACAATCCGGTACAGCATGATCGCACCAAGCATGTTATGATTGACTGAGACATCATTAAGAAAAGACTAAAGTCCGGAGGAAATTGTGTTACGTTTGTGCAATCGAGTAGCCAACTGGCAGATATCCTCACAAAGAACCTTCCTCGACCACTATTCGATGATTTCAAGTTCAAGTTGAATATAACCGATACCAATGCTTCAACATTAGGGGGAATATTAGAATATTTTGATAGCTAGTAATGACAATTATTTAATTCTGTTTATTCTGAGTTATTTTATTTGATTTCCTTCCTTTTTCTATAATATTCAGTTTTATTTCTTTCCCCTTCTATTATATCCTGAGTTAATTTTTTTTCCTTTCTAGTTAATCCAATAATAGGTATATACACCCCTCTTTATATCAATAAAAAGCATTTTGGTTCTATTCTGACAAGCACTCATCTCCATATTCATCCTTTGCATGTAAGCCTTCTATTCTCGCATCAACAAGCTTCCATATGTAAAGTATCACTTAAATCAGATCAAACATTCTTCTTCTTTGACTATGCCAAATCTATCATCCCCAAGTATAGTACAATGCCTTCAAAAATTATTAAACTAACTTGACAAGTATACTCTTTGCATGTAGAGGTGTGGGCATTAGAAAGTTCTCAAACTGTGAACCAAGCCTTAAGATCATTGTTATGTTATGAACCATATAGATTCTACTAGAGCTATAAATGAACAAAGCAATTCACAAGCTACTTGTGGCTCGACTCATCTAGAGTTAGTTCATGATCGTTTGATTAACTAATCAAAAAAACTTGAACACTTTTGTCAAAGTTCAATTGTTAAATAAATATGCTTGAGTAGTCTACTGCTTGCTTAAAGCTTGTTAACAAAAAAGATGATTAAGGCTCAATCACAAAGTATCATTTAAGAGCTTAGGCACAACAAGTTCGCCTCCAAGATCTTCATTATGCTAATGATCTTCACATTAATAAACTTGAAAATACCAATATATGAAAATTTAGCTGACCTTAAACCAAGCTCAGACAATCAAATATCAAATGAATCAAGTTTGGACAGAAGCATCAAACCGCTAATTGAGATAGAGTAGAGCTAGAAAGAATATGATAAATAAGCTCGTGCAAACAAGTTCGTGCTCCGCTCAACTCAACTCAATTCATTTGTAACCCAAAAACTCTACCCATCATATATAAAGGATTAGCCTTAAATAGTTATGGAGCTTTTGGCCTAATTTCAAGAATATAAAACTATAGGTCATATTGACCCTATATTTTGAAAAAGAAGAATCAGGCATTGAATAATTATTAAACAACAGAATGAATCGATTTTACCCCACATATAAAACAATTAGAGCACAAAATGTTATCAAACTAAGTGCCTAGTCTGGTACCCCTACCTTGCATGTTAAGGATCAAGCCTCAAATGAGACTAAACAAATTTAATGATGGAAAAACCCAAAAAAAAAAGACTTGCAACTCCCAACTATAAAGCCCCATCTTGTATGTAGATGATCAGAGCAGTCCATAAGGTTCCCTAGATTGGTAAACTTTCACCAGTAAAGACATTTTACAAATACATTACAAAATACATTGGCGGTACTAATGATTTAATTGCTAGTCGCTAACTCAAAACAAAAAAAGGATTGATAGAACAATAGTGAGAAAATTGTAATTTTTTTTTTATATATTTGAACAATTTTTTAAAATTAGGCCTTGTCAACTCCACCCATCACATGTGGAGGATCAGATAATGGAGAACCAAGTTCCTTACATTTTAAGAACTTCGGTATTTGTATGACTTGAACAAGATGAAAAGTTAGGGGTCGATTCAATCATGAGAAGCTTCGAGACAATAAAAACGGTTTAAAATATTACTCTAGTATCTTCAAAAGCATGATTAAAATCTTGAACTTTCATCAATTTTCTTTTTTTTTTCCTACTTTGTATTCTTCAAGGTATGTGGCAGTCTTTTTTTCACATTTTTCGTCTTCCAAAATTTTCCTTTCTTTTTTTTTAGTATTCTCAATTTTTATATTTCATATTTTATGTGCTCCGCAACATACCAAGCAAAACATTTCAAACTTCTCATTCAAGTATAACATGTAGATATCGAGAGGGATGCATGTTAACATTTGAATCAAAAGATGAGTCCCTAAGTTTAAAATTAGGTATTTTTTATGTCCTTGCATCAAAACCATGATGCTTTCTTTTTGATGTGATTGCATCACACCAAAAGTTTTCTTAAAAAATATGTGCACCACTTTTGAGTCATTTCCTTATTCAACATTTTGTTTGAAAATTTCATTGAAACACCAGCACACACATATAGCATATACTACATACATCTAAGCTTTAGCATGTAGTCCTAAATAGAAGAAATTATTGTGCAGAGTCCAGATGTAATTCTATATCTGGAAACTATCCATATTTCACACATGTTTGACATTTATTTTATATTTAAATATATAAGATGCAGAGAAACTCGACTCGACGGCATGATCTATTCTTTAGATAGAAGTGTCGAGCATTTCAATTTCTTCATTACGAGAAAATTTGATGTTTAGAGCTTTCCCATTTTTTGGGTTTATGGTTCATCATTTATCCCATTCACCCAAAATTCAGCTTAGGTTAGCAAATCGGTTTGAGTGCAACAAAGAAAAAACAAGCTTCAGTATATAATGTATGATAGGTGATTAACTCTTTTTTCTCGAGTAGGCTACATACACACGTTATTTTAATCAAAGTAGTTTTGCTGCACATAAATATTTTATCTAAATTTTAACAATTTTTTTTCTAGTTAAATTTTTAGTGTTGCATAACAATATGAATTTTTCATTTTATAACTGTATTGTACTATAATTTTTTTGGAGTACATTTATGTTGTACTTTATGTTTTAACATATCATAAAAACATATGAACATATTTTGCAGACTAAACATCATGAGTTTTGCTTGAAACTCTATTTCTTTATTTTTACATGGAGTATGTGATGGTTTAGATGAATTATTTTTCAGTACAATATGATTATATACCATCTTTTTTAGAATACAACCATGTTGTATTATATATTTTGCCCGAATAATAATATAATAGTTTAATTTGTTCTTCTAAACCTAATTTGTTTTTTATTTTTTACATGAAATTTAGGCTAGTTTGGATTTAACTTCAGTTCAACATGATTGTACTCAACTTTTTTAAGGTATAACTATGTTGTACTCCTTTTTTCAACCTAATACATATTTTATGAACATATTTTATAGCCAAAATAAGTTGATTTGGTATTATAAACTCATCTATTGTTATTACATGATATATAAAGTAGTTTGGACACATTTTTTACTATAATATGATTGTACTTTATAGTTTGACAAAACATACATCTTATGAACATATTCTATCGCCTAAATTTGTTGATTTGTGGTTGAAATTTCATTTGTTTATTTTTACATAAAATTTAGGGTACTTTGGATGCATTTTTCTTAAGAGCAATATAGCTGTACTCCAACTTTTATGAAGTACAATCATCTTATGCTTCATATTTTGTTATAACACAGGTTTTATGAACATATTCAGTAGACAAAATGCGCTCATTTGTTTTTCTAAACAACATTAATTTGTTATTACATGGCCTAAAAGATAGTTTCGATGCATTTTTTTCACTGCAACATGATTTTACATTAAAAGGTTTTTTAAAATAAAATCAAGTCAATACTCCATATTTTTACATAAAATACACCTTATAAACATATTATGTAGCTTAGAATTATTACTTTGTGATTGAAAGCCCATTTGTTTGTTTTTACATAAAGTTTGGGATAATTTGGATAAATTTTTCTTCAGCATAATATGATTGCACTCCAAGTTTGGACAAAAATTACACCTTATAAAGACTTACTGATTTGTAATTGAAACCTCATTTGTTTGTTTTGACATAAAGTTTGGGATAATTTGGATTCATTTTTCTTCAGCCTAACATGATTGTACTCCAACTTTTGACATAAAATACAACTTATAAAGACTTATTGATTGGTCATTGAAACCACATTTGTTTGTTTTAACGTAAGAATTTTGGATAATTTGATGGCATTTTTCTTCAGCATAACATATTGTACTCCAACTTTTATGGAGTACAATAATGCACTTTATATTTTAGCATAGCAAATTATAAACGAGTACAAAACTACTTTGTATTTTATGAACATATTCTGTAACCAAAATGAGCTCATTTGTTTTTCTAAACATCATTAATTTGTTATTACATGGCTTATAGGATAGTTTAGATGCATTTTTTCACCGCAACATGATTTTACTTAACTTTTAAAATAAAATCATGTTGTACTCCATATTTTGACATAAAATAAACCTTATAAACATATTTTGTAGGTACTGAAACCTCGTTTGTTTGTTTTTACATAAAGTTTGGGACAATTTGGATGCATTTTTTTCAGCAAAACAAGATTGTACTTCAACTTTTGACATAAAAAACACCTTATAAAAACTTATTGATTTGTAATTGAAACCTAATTGATTTGTAACTGAAACCTTTTTTTTTTTAATTTTAACATAAAGTTTGGGATAATTTGGATCCATTTTTCTTTAGCATAACATGATTGTACTCCAACTTTTGACATAAAATACACCTTATAAAAGCTTACTAATTTGTAATTGAAACCTCATTTGCTTGCTTTTACATAAAAATTTGGGATAATTTGGAGGCATTTTTCTTCAACATAACATGATTGTACTCCAACTTTTATGGACTACAACAATAACGTACTTTATATTTTAGCATAGCACACATTTATCACGTTGTACTGAAGAAAAAATATTCTAAATTATCCCAAACTCCATGTAAAAATAGAAAAAAGAGGTCTAAAACACAAGTATATAGGCTACAAAATAAGTTCATAATGTGTAATGCCAAAATGTGAAGTACTGCATTGTTTTACTCCAAAAAAATTGGCGTATTATCATGTTATACTTGAGAAAAACGCATCAAACAACTCTAAACACTTCGTAATAACAAACAAATGAGATTTACAAGAACAAATTCACGGGTATGTTATGTCAAAATGTGGAGCAAAACAAAACTGTACGCCTGAAATGTTGGCGTACAACCATGCTGTATTGAAAAAAAAAAAAATACATCCAAACTTTCCTAAATTCCATGTAAAATTAAACAGATTAAATTTCAAGCACAAATCTAGGCTACAAAATATATTTATAAGGTGTATGATATGTCAAAATATTACAACATTGTAAAAATTTAACAATAAAAATTATTTTCAAATATAAATAAAATAATTATGTGCAATGGAACTACAATATTATTCTACATATGAAAAATACATAGGGTTAACACAACATTGTAGAAGTTTAAGAAGATTTTTTTTTCAAATACAGATTAAATAATTATGTGCAATGGAACTACTATGATTAAAATAATGTGTAGATGTAACTTACATGAGAAAAAGAGGAAGATGAGCCAATCAGATATCCTATGTTGTATATTGAAGTTAGTTTTTTCTTCATTGCGCTCAAACCAATTTGTAACCATAAACTAAATATTGGGTGATGAGGAGAAAGGAAGAACTCTAAACTCTAAACATGGGATGAGCTTTAGACATCAAAATTTTATGCAATGAATAATTTGAAATGCCTGAGATTTTTATCTAAACATTTAATCGTCTTGGGTAGGGCTTCTCCAGTATTTATGCATTTAAATATAAAATACATGTTGGACACGTGCCAAATTTGGAAGTTTAATGCAATATTTGAATAGTGAATACTCAGTTCCCAAGCTAATAAAAATTTTGTTCCAAAAAAAACAGTGAGTAAGAAAACAAATTCAAACAAAATCATAAAGGCGAAACTAACTCTAGTCTGCTCCGAAACAAAGAATTAGATCTTCCAAAAAAGAATTATGAGAACCAAAAGCCAGCTCTAGAACAAATTAAACTAGTCCGAAAACTCACATGGCAAGCTATTAAATGCTTTAGCGAATCTATCAACTCAAGAATATCATAGAGCTTTCCCGTAAAAGCAAGTAGAGCTGCTGAAAGTGTAAAAAGTGACCTTTGGGATGATGGAGGCAATGCTCCTGCAAAATGAAACATATTAAAGAAGCAATACCAACAAAAGAGATGAGTAAAGGTACCTTCACTGAAATAAACTAAAAGAATAATGTGCGGACAACAAGCTCGACTCTTATGCTCAATAAACTATCCCATTTTTTTCTGAAGAATAAAAAAGTACAATACCATTAGGGTCCAATGAGGCATTTAAAAGAGACAGTAAAAACTGAAAGAACTGGGCAGTGGTGCTATGGTTTGTATTCTGCAACAGAGAGATGCAAGATGAGCAACTACACAAACAAGATAAAGAGAAAGCTAGAAATAAGTGAAAAAGATAATATTGTCCATCACAAAACATTATGAAAACTATGCACAGGCGCACAAAACTAAAACAATGTAGGAGTGCTTTATTAGAATTGTGCATGCAAAATCAGGTCCAGATTGATATAACCGAAAGATAGAAGAAATGTGTTTCCCTTTGTTCTGTACTTCTGTTAACAAGAGGTTTGGCTGATTTAGTTCAACTATAGCAAACCTTATTTGAGTGAGTAGAAACTGCAAGGCAACTGAATCTTTTGAAACCGTTCACGTCAGAGAAAATAGAGATTCGCCCAATCTCCTTTCACTTGTTCCTTTTTTTTTCTTTTTTTTTATTTTTGCGAGCTCAAAAACAAAAAACATATAAAATCTACTTCAAGCATCAATGTTCCATCCTGTGTTAACATTTTAGTAACCAAAGCGGGGGCAGAAACTAGGTCCAAATGATAATTATCCGCATCATAAGTATCCAACTTCTTTTCTCAGCTACCATGTCAACCAGCTCCATAAACTTCTTTTCACCCATACTGGTGCAATTTTCGCATTGCTTGATTTACTAGAAAGTCTAACCCAACAAAAAAAAGAATATAAGCATCCACGCAACTAAATTTTACAAAACTATCTTTCAATTTCTCCAATTCTCCAGCTAGAGGTGTAAGCAAAGTATGTCATTCGGGCCACCAAACATAGCTCAAGTTCATAATGGCAAATAGACATCTACCAATTTGATTGTGTTTCAGCATCATGTTTACTGATTGAATCACGAACTTCCTCTCAGGAAACTATTCTGAGTTCCTAAAAGGCATATGAGGATTGCTTTTAATGTAGATGTTGTAGAAAGACAATAAGAGAAGAATCTGAGAAACAGCCAACGATGGAGAGGAGAAATGAACTATGGCTGCTGTCCAGCAAAGAAAAAGTGCAGTGAATACCAATCAGCAGCAATATCGCCAAATATATAAACGTTGAGGATGATCCACCACCTCTTCCCGATCAAGCTAAGAAACAGCCAACGATGGAGAGGAGAAATGAACTATGGCTGCTGTCCAGCAAAGAAAAAGTGCAGTGAATACCAATCAGCAGCAATATCGCCAAATATATAAACGTTGAGGATGATCCACCACCTCTTCCCTATCAAGCTAAAGGCACACCACTTGAATAGGATAAATGATACGGCTCTCTCAAGGAGAGAAATTCCGAGAATCAATCTCTAATATCATTAAAATCCAACCATCAGGTTCTAAGAAACATACTTATCTTAGGACATAGATTAAACACTAATTCTAACTCAAAGCAATGTCAGCCCACACACACACACACACAAATAAAAAAATATATATAAATAAAAAACAAAAAAGGGGGCCCACACAACCATCCCATCTCACTGGTCAGGATAATTCTCATAATCAACAATTCCAGGGAGGAAAATCACACCTTCCAATAGATCAGTTTTATAAGCATTATCATTAATCCTATTGATAACACTAAAAGGACCGTCAATTTTAGGCCTACGTTTTCCAGAAAAACCTACAGGAAACCTATCCTTCAATTGGAACCCACGTTATGCCACATTCGTTAAAGATAATGCCTCTTTTGGACTTATTAGCTTGTTTTTGATATTTGGTATTCTGTCTAGTATTTTTTTTTCTCATTTGCTTATGTGAGGTCTGAATTTCTAGGAATCCAACCTCTACGTTAGCACTAAGCTCACTATAAGGAAGAATAGGTACTAACGGTGTAAGAGGGTGTTTCACATGTATACAATTTCAAAGAGGTTGTGACCTATGGACTGACTAGTGGACCTATTATAACTAAACTCAACCTAAAGAAGAGACAAATCTCACTCGGATGTTCCTTCCCACAAAACACTCAAAAAAAAATTTTACAGATTGAGATTCACCCACCACATTTATCTGCTCACATGTATGCGGATGTCTTGTTGAAAAGAACGGAAAATTTGTACCCAATTTATCATAAGATTCTCCAAAAGTACTAAAAAATTTCACATCATCATCTATACTGATAGTATGGACACAACTTGAAAACTAACTTGGGGCAAAGTATGAAATGTGTGATCTTAGAGAAATGGTTCACTACCACAATAATTGAATCATTACTCCACTAGGTCAAATGGATATCCACAACTAAATCCAAGCTCATATTCAACCAAGGTAATTCTAGATTGAGAAAGAGAGTAAACTAAACCATATTTTGCCCTCAAATGTAAGCCAAGTACCATATCATGCATTATCAAACATGTCTCTCCACATCTCATACCAATCTAGGCTAATCCAAGTTCTTTTTCACTAAGAAAATAAGCTTCTCTCTATCAACATGTCCTATCATTTAACCATAATGGCACACTTGCATTATGCTCTCCTTAAGTGAACTTCATGAGACGCAAAGCATGTTTTGGAAGAGAAGATAACCATGAGATCCATGATATTGATCGTACGGGTCCAAATATCTTAAAAGTCCTCACCAAGGACTTACATATTCTTCAACACTTCAAAACTAACAACCTTCAATAGCATGGCAGTGAAGTGATGACGACTCAACATATTAGCTATTTTATTCTAACTCCCAACTTTACGTTTGAGCACAAAATGAAATGAAAAAAGAAAAAAAACAAAAAAACTCCAAACAAAAGCCACGCATGCCCTACAACTTGCTCTGGTTGATCGGGCTCATTATCAATGACGATGGTGAAATCATTGGCCAATAAAATAGTAACTTCAATTGTTAAGGGCTCTCATAATGGCATAAAACTCCTTATAGATAGAATATTTTTATTTGGGATCATTTAGCTTCTCACTAAAGATGAGGTAATGTCAAACTTGACTCAGCAAAGCTCTAGTTCTCAGACTGGAGGCATCACACTTCATCTTAAACATCTGATGGAAATCTAGAAAAGATAGAACAGAGGTCCGAGTAGCATGCTTCTTCAAATCATCAAAATTAGTTAGGCTTCATCTAATCATGAAAATACGTCTATCTTGAAGAGTTTAGTCAAAAAATGTCATGATGGAGCAAAAATTTCTGATAAATCTACTATAAAAAAAATCAATCCATTGACATAGCATAATTGAGTGATTGACTATAGGTTAGGCCAGTTCATACTAACCTCGATCTAAGCATGCTCCATCTCAACATATCAAAGTTAGCACATCCACAATGTAAGAAAATACCACTACCATAAGTCTAATCATGAAAATATGTCTACCGTGAAGAGCTCCATGAAAAATGTTATGATGGAGCTGAAACCTTTCTATCAATGCACATACGACTTGATTCATCCTTATTGTGCAGGATTAAAGCTAATACAACCACATAGATTGCTCATCTGATGAATTAATCCTCGGATCATCAAATCCTCAACCAACTTCTGCAGCCCTCATACTCTAGTACTGGCATCCAATAACCTAGTTGGTCAAGGAGCAATGATTTTGGGATGAGATTTGCTATGTTGAATCTCACACAAAGATGATAATATAAATGCTATGTTGTCAGTTAGATAACCTAAAACTCCTCCAATAGAGGCCTCATTACTTCAGGCATCGACACCTCCATTTCAATGACTTCCAACATCATTAAGGCTATTCTTATTAGGACCTCTCATAGCCTATAAATATGTAGCATGGGCCACAATAGCTCTCATCTCGATTTGAGTACACATCACTCACGACTCCTTCAAGGAAAAAATGCAATACACTTCCCATTCATGCTAAATTCCTAGACAGTGCGATCATCATGAAGCATCCTTTATTATACTAGCATAGTTAACCAAATTTAATGTGATATGACTTCATAAGCATGACATCACATTACACTCGAACTTGTAACTTTTTTTCAACTAGAAACTCTACCAAAGAGCTATTATCAATACATATCTCATTCATTTTAAACCAAGTCAAGGAATAGGGCTGAGAATATTATTGGAAAATAAGGCTTAATTTATCCACCATCTTTCTAGGCATTACATTCTAACAATTACATTCATTTATAAGCAAATTGCATTCCTTCCCTTTCATAGTACATGTATGAAAGAAAATATGTCCAAGTCATTAATGATTCTTGAGCTTTAATTCGAGAACTTGCTAAACAACTCGAATCTCACAATAACTTGTGGGGAGCTAGGACCCGTCCCTATACTCCTCTCTAGAGTCACCATTATCTGACTCTTGCATTGCAACCTGCTTGATAAAACAAATTATCCTTTTGTTTGGGAAGTGGGATGCATTGTGTCCATATCTATACAAATTTAAATACTTTGTGGATGGAAATGTTCACGGATTATTGACTTGATCAATTTTTGTTCACTCCTATTGCTTCTCCTCCAGAGAGGGAAGTGTTGGCATTAGTTTGGTGCACTGTTGTTGCCCAACCCCATGATTAAATAATGTTTGAAGTATGGAGTGGGTTTGATACTACCATGGTATTTATACACTTTCAAGACTAAGGTCTGAACATCCTACAGGGTCCAGTAAATACGTAAATGTACCACATGATCATTCAAGATACTGTGTTATAATGCTCTCTGCTAGCTCCACCAACTCAAACTTCAACATGAGTTGTTGAAACAAAATGGTATAATCATCTAATGATAAGTCATGCTATAAGTAATGAAGTCTCAAGAACATGACCTACTTTTATTGTGCTGAAAAATACTTGCATTTTTATATGTTTTTCATTATGAAACATATTGTGATCTTGCTTTTTCCCTCACACTAGAACAGATGCTTCAGGTTCTCCCAACAAAAAGAAAAATTATTCTTTAATTTGCTAGCAATTAACTTCAAATTTCTATTAGGTGTGTCTTAGTACTAAAAAAACCATTCCATTATCTAGAGTCACTCAATGAACTAATCCAATTTCATAAAACCATCAAAATCCCATAGATCGACTTTTAATCCAAGGTTATTCTCTCCTCACATGCTCAATTCTAAATTGAAATTGCATCCTCATCGCGTAAGGCTTCTTCAGAACAAAGGTTCTCATATTCTCCATTGGATTGATCACTGTGCTGTAAGTAATTTTCTTGATTTGCCTGTTTCAAAATTAACGTGTTTGCATTGCAATTGGAGAATTTCTTGTTATATATCTTTTATGGTAAGCTCTTATATATTTATTTAGGTGTTTCTCCTTAACAACATGATGACTAACTTCCTTTTAAGCTTTCAACTAAAATGAAATTTTTGGGCCTGAAGTTGAACGAAAGTTAGATTCAGCTGGAAGACATAGGGATGATTTTGTTATTAATGATAAAGTTGTACGCATAAGGCCTCCTCAACTTCCTTTTTACTAATTCGACGATAAAGATGAAATATTTTATTATTATTAACAATATTCAAATCACTAAAGTCGATCATATTTTCATAAACTTCATTGAAAAATTTATCAAAATAACTCATCCACCTATTTTGGATATTTTTTTCTAAGAAAAACACCTTTTGATTTCATCTTTAATCCACTTAATTTTAATCATTAATTTTATTTACTCTTTGATTGACTAGTTTATAAATATATTGTTCACCGTGTTTTTTATCTAATCTATTATAAAAATCACTAAAAGCATAATTTTTAGCGTCACATCGTTTTCTTAGACTCCCTACAGACCATTTTATTTTTTTTTCTCAATTATTTATGCTTTTACATTTAAACCAATTTTTATAACAAAATTTTTTAAATTCTATCTTTTCTTGCACATTTTTATTCCACCACAATTTTTTTTTATTTTTACAAGTTTTTCCATTTGATGTTCTAAGTACATCTTTTGTCACTTATTTAATAGTATTTTTTTTTTATCCCACATAGAGTAAGCTTCTTCATAAACACCTAAAATCTCAAAATTTTAAAGTTTATTCATTAAAATAATTTTATTTGTGTCTTTTAGGTACCCACATCTAATTTTATGACGATGGTTCCTAGTATTTTAAAACTCTTTATCTGAAAATTCAGAACTAATAATCGATATTGGGTATTTAAATTCTCACTTGATATGACCTTACAAGCTTTTCATTCTCGACGATATCTTTTTCTCATAAGAAAATAATCAATTTGTGTTTTATTATATCAATTCTTATAAATAATAATATGCTCATTTCTTTTCTTTGATAAAGTATTATAAATAACAAAATTATGTGCTAAATCAAAATCTAATATGGCTCTACCTTCTTTATTAATCACTCCAAAACTGTAAGAATATTTTTAAAATCTTCTACTACTTTACTGACGTATCCATTTAAATCTCTTCCAATAAAATTTCTTTCTTTAAGAGTTATTATTTGTATTAATTTTTCTAGATTATTCTAGAATTTTTTTTTGGAAATTTATATCAAAACCTACTTGAGCATAAACATTTGTAAGATTAAAAATCTAGTATCAACAACAATCTTAAAGGCTATAACTCTATCTCCAATTTTATTACTTTTTTACAACAATTATCTTTATATAAATCATAATATCAACTAATTTCATTAATTTACTTTTAAAAGTACATATATTTCAAGATCTTATCTTAATATTAGTTTCATTGACTTACTTCTTTACTCTCATCCGACTGTAATGTGTAAAATCTTACTTATTTGACACTTTTTCACTAAAATAAGGTCATACAACATGTCGTTTCTAGGGGACCCCCTAGCATTTATACAAATGATTAAAAGTATTCATGTAATGATTTTTCGACAATTTTTTCACTGGTTATCGAATATCTAACACAACCCTCCACTATTAACATCTGGAGCTTGGGGTCCGGCAACGGCAAGGAATATAATACAAAAAAAAAAGTCTAAGGCTTAAAATCTTTAATAATATAAAGGGCAACATTAAAGAGTTCCTAGTAGGCGTATGAGAATTCTTTTTAGTGTGATAGATGTAAAATGGCAATAAAATAAGAAGATGATAAACGAAGAAGATTGGTGGGGAGAAATGAGCTACGATTACTATTTGATAGAGAAAAACTGTAGGGCAACCACTTGACAATGATAACGATGAGGTACAAAAATCGAGGTTAATCCACCACCTGTTTCCTATCAAACTATAGACAAAACTTCCAATTGAAATTGAACAATACTACAGTGAACATTACCCAATAGAAATATTGATTAAGTATAACCTTCGAGCATGATCTATCCCATGTTCTCCTGTCAAGCTAGATCCATACCACTTGAATAGAAAAAAAAGATACATAACTCTCAAGGTGAGAAATTCAAAGTAATAATCTTTAATATAATAATAAAATAAACAAAAGTTCATAATCAGGTTCTAAGTAGTATACTTATTTTAAGATGCAAAGTAAACCATAATTCTAACTCAGAATAATGTAAAAAGAGAAGCACACAATGTTGTCCCGCCCTGTGGGTGAGATAATTCTCGTGATCGGGAGTATTTGGTGGGCAAATCTTGTGTACCATCTTCTAGGAAAATGCAGGAGGTCCTTCCCACTAACTGACATTTGCATCATGAAATGAACCAAGTGATTGGAATATGGCATATGCTCTTCTGTCATCCCAACTACTTGTTCTTTCTATTTATAGAGTGCCTTGACTCTTTCTGCACTACCTCGAACCTAATCCACAGAGACATCAAAAGAGAATGACAGGTTTCCCCAAGGTCCATAAGCTCGTGTCCTTTTTCTTGTTGGCATTTATACTAAAATAAATCTCTCTCATTCTTATCTAGCCCGAATAAGTAAAAACGCTTGGACCACAGTTTAGGAAACTATTCGCAAGACAAACAGCATGCATAGCCCATTACACTCATGAAGAAAAGCAAAACCAATCAACCCGTAAAAACTTCTCTCTAGATGTCTTTTAAAGCACAACATTATATAAAAATAATAATATGATAGCTAGAAAATTTATCCCGAATTATGAGACAAAAAAATACATAAGACAAGAAAAATATGAATACCAAGGTTGAAGCATCCTATCAATCATAAAAATTTTAAAAAATACTATGATCAACTTACTTGAAAACTTGTTACTGCAAAAGTGTTGTGACGGTTTTTCTTTTTTCAAATTCTTATCTCGTCTAAATGATTGGATTTGAAATCTCTAGATGATCAATTAAAACAAAAGCTACTAAAAATAATGATCATTATTGTGTTCCCAAATTGAGAAAGCTACAATGTCATTCTCAATTATAACACCATCAAATGATGAAGTGCGACGTCCATATGGCCAACAAGAGCAAAACACAATACTCTCTAATTCCAAAAAAAAAAAAGTTTAAAACTAGTCCCAAATTTCAAAAGCACACCTGATCTAATGAAGGAAGATAATCCACTAGGGGTTAAGGTCAGTCTAAATAGTCAATTGAGATGTCTTCAAATTTAACATAGTGCTAACATCCAAAAGATGAGGAGCCACAAGGAGACGAGTGCAGTTGCATCGCAACTATCGCCACAAAAAGTCTAGTAAAATAGGCAATGTCAAAATCAACTTGCAAAAGGTTTCTACAAATAGAACCAAAAAATATAAAATTGATTAATTGAAGTGATTTAAATTAAGTCACATGAATGAGAACTAAATAAGAGTGATAAAATGTACCTCAAAAGAGTCAAAATAGAAGAAACCATGTTAACAAATGCATCAAATAGTTATTTGATATAATCTTATACTAACATGATGATGATCAATAAGCCCTATTGACGTGGGGCTATCTGAGGGTTGAGCAAGCTAGGTTGCTTGGACCAGTTCGGCCAAGTGGTTACTTGGCGAGGCCAACTCCTATTTTGATGGCAAGGGTAGTTGCCCAAGAGGAGGGGCCACCCTCTCCTAGTTATCTATTATATATTTGTTAATTTTTGTTCTAAGTTTAGCTTTGCTTTGATATTTTCTATAAGGACAGCCCTCAGCAACCCTTTCCCTTTCTAAGAATGTCTTCGACAGTGAGAAAGTGTTATGACTGTAACTCGCCCCGAGGTGTTGTGTATCTCTTTTCTTTCTTGCCACCACTGCTCCTGAAGCCTTATTGCATCTTTCTCCAGCCATCCTCCTGTTTGCAACAACCCATCCAACCCACCTGCTATTGTCCATCCCCTATTTTTTTCCCAAACACCAACGCCAGGATCCTCCACTGTTTTTGCCGCAAACTCAACTCCAACCACAATACAAACTACCGCCACAATCAGTAGTGCCACCAACCTCCCTACTCCAACTTTCTTGTTGAGCCACAGGTCATCCCCAGGTTCTCCTACAGTGCCACAAAACCACTTATCTCCCTCCACCTGCAACCACCCCCATGCAGCCACTAAGTAAGACTCGCATCTCCCTCCACATGTAGTAACAAGCCGACCCCAATCTCGTTTCCACCCTGCAACCAATTTCACACCCCACATGCCTTCCCGTACTGTTATTTCAATCCCTCTAGCCTTCTACTATTGGTTGCCGCACTCCAACCAGCCCACCTATCTATTGCTCAACCGCACTCCACCACCTTTCCGTCCTCAACCTAGGTTGATGTTTATGTTTGTGTTGTTATTTTCTTATTGTTATGAATTTTGTTTGTCACTCATTTGAAATTCAGCAATAATATTTACATTTCAATCGTGGTTTGAGTTAGCTCCAATATCATTTGATATCAAATCTAGTCTAACCCTAGTCCTATCCAGGATTTTTCTGGCATCCGCACCTACCCAAGAAACCTCCACAAAAAATTTTCCTACATATTCTCCAACCATAGCCAAATCCTAATTTTCCTTAGTTTTTTTTCAAAATCAGCAACCCTTAATCATTTTTTTTTCCCACTTTCACCTCTCAACTCTAAACACTAGCCACGCCGCCAAGGAAATATATGCTCGCACCTATTCGGAAAGAGAAACAGCAAGAGATCTGCTAACATCAATAGAGGCTTGGGATATTGAGGATGAAAACTAAGGACACATTACCAACAATCGTGATAGGAAAAGTTAGAGCGAAAGAGGCGAGAATTTCAACATGAGGATTTCAGTTAAAAGAAAAATAAATCATGATACTTTGGAATCTAGTAACAAAAAAGATTGAGAGAAGAGGACACAAATGGAGGACAAAAGTACTTGGAATATACGCAAATTTAGATGGAGATATGAATTTAGACGACTTTATCGAATTGCTACAATCAGTTGAGAGATCCTTGAATACAAAAAAGTACCAAAAGATAAAAGGGGTGAAGTTTGCAACTATCAAATTGAGAAAGAACACCTCCTTGTGGTGGAAAAATTTGCAGAGGCAAAGAAAGAATGAATGCAATGACAAGATTACCAAGCGAGAGAAGATGAAAAAAAAATCCCTACCTCCTCACTATCGAC
The DNA here is from genome assembly GCA_003013225.1 of Phalaenopsis aphrodite. Taxonomy (NCBI): domain Eukaryota; kingdom Viridiplantae; phylum Streptophyta; class Magnoliopsida; order Asparagales; family Orchidaceae; genus Phalaenopsis; species Phalaenopsis aphrodite. Next base: position 137,634 of record NEWO01000743.1, read on the forward strand.
AGAATATGTTTTCGAGATTCCACCACCTGCAATAGAGAGATCTACTAGTGGAGAAATTCAAGGCACAATTTGACCAGTTGCAGATGAAGTATGATTTGATCAAACCAGAAGAACACACCATAACCCATTATCTAAGGGGTTTGAAGCCAACTATCAACAACATTGTGCAGCTGCAGCCTTATGGTTGCTGAGAGATGTCCAAATCTTGGCCCTAAAAGTGGAAAAGTAGCAGAAACAGAGCAAGCAACCAGATCGCCACCTACCAGGCAGCCACCCACAGTTAGAGACACCAGCAAAGACATGCCTCACAAAGTTGAAAAAATTGGTTAGGATAAGGACAGAGCCACTCCAAGTGAGAAGAAGACCGAGAAGAGTAGCACGACTACAATAGACCCTACTAGAAAATGCTTTAGATGTCATGGATTTTGGGACATCACCTCCAGTTGTCTGACGAGTCAAGTTTTTCACCTAGCAGAGCACAATGGAAGAATTTAGCAACGAGGAGCCAGTCAAGGAACGGAGAGAGGTGTATCATCCTCCACCAGATGAAGGAGAGAGGTTCGTGGCTTGACAAGCCCAACAGACTGAGGATACTAGTGATTCGATTTGGCTTCACTACAATATATTATACACCTGTTACATTGTGAACAGGAAAGTGTGCAGTCTCATCTTTTGAAATGAGCAGTAACAATGTGATCTCTACACAAATGGTGAAAAAGTTGAGCCTCATGACTCAAATACTCTCAATTGTATTCTCTGATGTGGTTGAAGAAAGAGAACTGGGTCAGCATTGACCAATGGTACCTAGTGGAGTTTTTGACTTGGAGCAAGCTGCCACATCAAGTGTGGTGTGGCGTGATACCCATAGATGTCTATCATTTGTTATTGGGGAGGTTGTGACAATTTGACCGCAAGACTCAGCACGTCAGATTCAAAAACATATATTCCTTCACCAAGAATGGAAAGCACATTATCCTTCTCCCATCAGCAGAGCACAAGATCACAGTTGCCCTGACCAACAGAGCATCATTGGCGGGAGCAGCTTAGGTGATGACAGAGGATGATAGAGCTGAGACACCAACTCCAAACATGAGGCAGTCACGACAAAAAGCATTTCAGGATATCACGATTCATACATTACCAACATAGCCACCACCATTCAGTGATGTCCACGTTACCCTCAGTTCAGATCAAATTGAACTTATCGTGGACTACTTTGGGAAGACTCAACGGTCTAATGCAAGATAAAGACCCAAATCAGCTCAATAGTGGGACCCCTAGAAGATTGGATCGATAAGGAGGTGTGCTCGCAAGTAGAAAAAGCACCTCTAGTGTTTTGGGATGCAGCGCAATCGCAAGTAGAATACAAGTGCTCCTCAAAACATTGTCAAAGACCTGTCACCTCCCGAGTGGTTCCAGCCACTTAGTCGTTTTCAAAGTGCAGACAGAAGCTTCGACAGATGAAGTCGAAGCTCCCCCAAACCTGGGAGACTGACACGGGGCTCCCTGAAGGCTAAAACGATCGGGCCTCTCGGTTCAGTCAAGGGGTTACTTGGGTCGGTCAGCTCCTATTCTGGGGGCTAGAGTTACCGCCTCCCCCTCCTAATTATCTATCATATATGTTCGTTATTTTTCATTCTATGTAATTGAGTCAAGCCAACTCGTGAGCTAGCCAGAGCTCAGCTCGATAAGTGGCTTGTGAACTGAGCATGATGACCTAATAAGCAAGGCGCAAGCTAGCCCCGAATTGACACTTTAGCTCGGGAGTCGGCTCGTTTAATATATATATATATATATATATATATATATATATATACATATACTAAAAATATATTAAATTTTAAAAATTTTATATTAAAGTATTAAAAATTTTTAAATTTAATATTTTATATTAAATGATTTCTTATTATTTCTCTCCTAATTGCCCATTTAATAAGTCATTTTATTATAGCACTACATTTAACTATACTACTTTTTCTCTTTTATAATAAACAAGTCGGCTCGTGAGTCGACTCGAACTCATAGACTTAAGCTCGAGCTCGATAAAATTAATCAATATCAAGCTCAAGCTCAAACCGAGTTTGACACCAGCTTGACTTAACTCGTTTACACTCCTAAGGTTAGTTTTGTTTTGAGATTTTATGTCAGGACAACCTCTAACATCCATTTTCCCTTTCTAGAGTTGTATCTGATGGTGAGAAGGTGTTTCGGTTTTAACTCGTCCCGAGGTAATGTTTATCTCTCATTTCCTACTTGCTACCACTGCTCTTGCAACCTCCAAGTTATCACATTCCCCACCAACCAACTATCCTTATGTTTATCACAACCCATCCAACTTACCTGCTACTGTCTTTCCTATTTCCACCAACCACCAATGTCAGGATACTCCACTGTTGATGCAGCAACCGCCAAAATCCCCCTCCCACCTGCCAGTTGTGTCGCTACCCCTCCCTATAGCCTTCTTGCTAAGCCACAAGTCACATCCCTAGGTTCTCCTGCAGTGCCGCAAAACCTCCTATCTCCCTCCACCTGCAACCACCCCCTTACAACCCCTACAAACTTTTGCATCCCCCTCCACCTACAGCCACACCCCTTGCAGTCCATCGCAAATCTCATCTCCCCCAACAAACCACAATCCCATTTTGACATTGCAACCAGCTTCACACCCCACTTGCCCTCATGTATTGTTGCTTCAGTCCCTCTGGCCCTCTACTGTTGGCTGCCACACTCCAACCAGCCCACCTCTTCGCTACCTAGCTGCAATCCACCACCTTTTTGTCCTCACCCTAGAGTGTTGTTTATGTTTGTGTTATTATTTTCCTATTTTCAAGTATCTTTATTTGTAACACTTTTGAATCTCAGCAATAATATTTGCATTTCTATTGTGGTTTAGGTTTAACTCTATTATCACCTACGAAATAGTCCTCCAGCAAATAAAAATTAAACATGAATCTATGAATTACCTCCAAAGTGAGACAATTAAAAGAGAATTTCCAAACAATAAAAAAAGAAAAGGTTTTGTAAGAACAGAGATCTCTTCATTGAAGAAGAGAGAAAGCTTGCCTTGATAAGAGAGATTTTTTTGTTGAAGTGTCATTGTATTTTGGCAAAAATTAATGAAAACTGATCAGCTGGAGAAGAATGTAAACATAAAACACTGAATTCACAACCTAAATTTACAAAGAAGCTAGAAGTTCCTAAGGAGAGAAAGAATGGGGAAGCTTTACAAAATAATGAGGGGCCGCAAAAGTAAGTGGCAACAAAGAGCTGACAGGGGATTCATACAAAACTCTAGGTGCAGTCAATGTGGGAGAAGAGGAGGCTGATTAGGTATCAAGGGTAGCAACAGCCAATATGTGCGGCCCAAAGCCAATAATGATGACAAGTGACATGGATTTAGAGAAAGAAAATGAAAAAGTTACGAGAATGGAAGAATTGATTTGCCGGTGAAAAGAAAGGAATGGTCAAAGCCCTACCTAAATGAGACATGTGACTATAAATGAAAGAACACACGCACACGCATGGAATGGCTAGGCATGAGCGCCCCCAATAAGATACAAAATGAGCTATTGACGGGCATGAGCAAGATGAGAGTTGAAGACTCAGAAGACATGTGACATACAAAAGGCAAACTCACCATGAACAAGAGCGCGGGTCACGATGAGTCGAAGACTACGGCAAGGCGGGACAAGCACGCACTAAGAAGTTTAGAAAGTAGATAAAGAATTGCAGCATTTAGATTTCATATTACTTCCAAGCTAAAGTAAAAGTTCAACATGCTTTCAATGAACAACCGTGCATCCAACATTAATCAAGTAGAACATTTGCCAAAACTAAATCAAACATGCAACACTAATTTGAAATTCAACTGACTTCTCTTTCGACTTCTACCTTAGCACCATACTTAATTAACAGCAAGTTAATGACCTCAAAAGTGACACTAGAAATCATGACAATTCTTATAGATAAATTCCTCAAGCAAGTCATAATACTACCCTAAAATTTTAAAAATAAAATATTATCTAACACAACAATGACAACAATAATAGAACACAAAAATTCAAAACACAACATAGAACATAGTCCACAACATCACATAACTACATTTGTAGCAGTACTACAGAAATAATTATTAAGTTTGAAGACACAATACTTCAACTTTGTTGTACCTTCAGTAGTTTAAACACATAACAATGAGCAAGTTGGAAACAAACAAATAATTTCCCAGATAATCCTTTAGTGCAACCGTATTGGAAATCAAAACCAAGCATGCATTAAAAAACATGAAACTATCTAAACAACATAGTGGACAAAATAAAACGAAGATGCACTGACCTTATGGAACTTCAATACAAAACACGTTATAATAAAATGTTTTTACGACTGAAAACAAGAAAAAAAAAAAAAGTGGAAGCAAAGACCATGTTTCCAATCAGCTCAATGAAAATGCCTCCGCTATGGGTAGAAGTAACTAGTTTTGCCCTATATTGGCGCCAATCCACCAATATAGATTCACAATGATGCTGAAGGATTATTGCAACACCGGACCAATAATAACAAAAATCTTACTCAAAACTCAAAAATAACAGAAGAATAAGAAGCACAATCTTAGTGATCCGCTACCTTATTTTTCAATTCAATAACAAAATTGCATGATCCTTATTTTTTAACACAATAACGAAATTGCATAAAGATTCATTGTCAATATTTCGAGCAAATAGGTTGAATGTCTTTTTCCTTTTCTTTCATTCCAATATATAATAGTCTGTACAATCTCTTTTAGATAACTTAATAAATATTCCTAATCTAAATAAGGAGAGAATATGTACAATTAAAAGAAATAAATCAAAAGAGAGAAATTTGGAAACAATTTAAATAAGAAAGTTTCTAATTATAGGAAACTCTTAATTCGGTTGTCTGATTTATGTGATTCTTGATTGATATCCCCTCTCAAATTGATGCTAACAAGAAACTGATGACGCTCTCGAAAAAAAGTCTTAGTAAATATAACAGTCGTTTGAAGACATGCTCACTTTAGACTCCTTCGCTATCACCTTCCAAAACACCTGATCATTTTCCTTGCAGACAAAGAACAGAAAAAACAGAGAGAATCATCTGTTGAACCATATCTGATGTGAGAACTGATTGATTATTGTCGGCAAATGTGGACGTCGAACCAAGATTATGAGTAGGATATCGTACCATGAAGAGCTTATATTTGCAGTTTTAAGGCCGTGTAAGACACTCCTTAATAATATGTTTGTTGTTCATGCAATAATTACAAAACTTCTTACTACATTGGCGGGCAAAATGACCAAATTCTTTGCAATTGTAACACTAATTTGTTTCCTTTCCTCGGTTTTGAGCATCATATGCAACATTAACTATTTCTGAGGATCCACCAGTTGTACCGATAGCAGCTTATGTCGTCAATCTTTGTTCTTCGCGACGTAATTCATTGAAATATACAGCCAAACAAGGAACCGAATCTCTATTCAGCAACCCAACCCGAGTAGTTTCAAATTAAGACCTGAGCTTTATCAAACACTGATCACGGCGACTCACTTCATGAAAAGGTTTAAGACAAGCTAAGCTCTCCTATGACACCTCAGCATAGATAATGTCAAAATATTCGCTCCATAAATTTAGAAAGCAAGAATAATATTGTTCAAATGAGAGAATAACTTAACTATAATTACTAATATCAAGTTCCAATTGAAAGCGTCTTGCAGTAATATCTTGATTGTAGACGTTCTTCATGTATTTCCACATTTCTTTAGCCAACCCAAAGGATCGTAAATTGTTCACCATATGAGCCTCAATAGATCCCAAAAATCCAAGAAACAATCCAAGCATCCTTTGCCTCCCATTGACAATAATCTTTCGGCTTTGTAGGTGCTAGAGATGACCCATCAATATGCCCCCAAAGCTCCTTTCCTTTCAAATACATCTTGAACTGAAATTCTCATGCTGCATAATTTTTTTCCCGTAAATCTGATAGCTAAGATTTCAGCAGACATTCTAAACAGAATTGTCACAAATTGATTAAGAAAGTTGTTGATCAATATCAACCTAAAGCCAAAGAAAGCTAACAAATCAAAAAAAGTCTAAATCGTTGATCGAGCTCAACCTAAGAGATCCAAAAAATTCAAATCGTTGATCGAAATCAACTTAAGGATCCAAAAAAATCCAAAGAAAGCAAAAAAAAACCCAAAAAAATTGTGCACTGCCCTGAATTCGGTCTGAGACTGAAGGAGAAGAATCCAAAGTTGAAGCCTACGATCCTGGAGTGCAACGATCTAGAAAGGATCTCGGTGCTGAAATACCCTGACTATCCTTGAGTACCGAAGCCGAAGATAAAGTTGAAGCTGACGAAGCAGAAACGGACGACGTGAAAAGGTGGACGAGATCGCGGATTGCAAATGAGACTTGGATCATAGACTTGATAACCGGTTGTGGGATTGCAAAAAAGACAATAAATGGACGGGATCGCAGATCGCAGATCGCAGTTCGAACCAGGCACGGGATACAGAACCAGGAAGAAGCAGCGAAGGCTAGCGAAGCTGATGATGGCATTTGGATGAAACCGAAGTGGACAAAGCGGACTAAGTGGACGAAGTCGAAGCGTAAGAAGCTGTCGAAGATGTCGCAGAAGCAACGAACGCTAGCGAATCCCTTTTATTCAAATAAATAAAAGAGTGATGAATCAGACGCAGATAGGTGGACGAAGCGAGGCGAAACAGTTAAACAGGCGAAGCAATTGAAGGCATATTGAAAGCTAGCAGATGAAGCAGTCGAGGAGGTTGAAGCAGGCGAAGGAAAAAGCAGGCGCAATCAAAGGTGAAGCAATCGATGGCGAAAGAAGGTAGACGAAGCAACCGGCGAAGATGGAATGAGCTCGAAGATGAAAACAAACAATTCAGAAAAGAAAAATTCGACGTCGCTTTGATACCATGTCAAAATTTTCGAGCAAATAAGCTGAATGTTTTTTTTCCTTTACTTTCATTCCAATTAATAATAGTTTGTACAATCTCTTTTAGGTAACTTAAAAAGTATTCCTAATCTAAATAAGGAGAGAATATGTACAATTAAAATAAATAAATAAGAAGAGAGAATTTTGGAAATAATCTAAATAAGGAAGCTCCTAATTATAGGAAACTTGTAATTTGGTTGCCTGATTTATTTGATTCTTGATTGATATCTATTGCTGCAACAACAAAGTCCTTTAAGTTACCTTAAGATGAAAAGAAAGAACTGTCAAGTGGAAAGAAAGAGCAATGGCTTCATAGTTTGAAGGTAAGTTATCTGGCTGATGTGCTTGCCTCCAAAATGCAGGAAGCAATTGACCAATTTGATCTTCATTTAAGATAAAGAAACTTGATTCCTGCAGCGGCAAAAGAAGAAATAAATTACTTAAAATTAATACATAAAATGGAGAAAAACAATATAAAGATTTACTACGATTATTTTTACTTGTTTTTGTACATAAAAAACTGTCAAATATCTTGAATTACAAAACTATTTGCATCATGAAGCATATGGATGGCAATGTCATAGAAGTTGGAGAACATTGAACTATTCGGAAATGGAGAAAATGTACTTACTGTCTCATGCAAAAAGTTCGACATGGCAGTCCTGTCAATGATTGAGCAACTTAATTTAGGAAAACATGGTGAAAATTTATGATGCCATCCATGTTTCCATTCACCTTTGTACATCTCTTTTATGTTCGTTTCATTTTGCATGTCATTTCCTTTCTTAATCCCATTTCCATATTCCCTTTGGAGTTTTTCAAGCAGAGCAGTTGTTGCAGCAAATGCCGGTGTGGTTCTGAAATGTAGTTTCTTAGTTTCATACAAACTCTCCGATTCATATTTTGGATGAATTATAGTTCCAGCAAGGAGGACGGAAAATATCATATGAGCACCCACACGTGCCTCAGCATCTGGATGCAGCATTGCCTTAAGAAGCTGAAGCAAAAGCGCCTCAGGAAATATCTGGAGAACGGAACATCAAAAGGCACTAAGCTCCATTGTCATAGAAAAAGAGAGAATCAACCTTTGGACAATTCAAACTAAAAGAAAAGAAAAGTGGTTAAAAAAATATAACTTTTTCCCAAAATTGATGATTAACCAAGCTGTGCCCTCGAAGAATTTTCACTTATTATTATGCTAGAAAGAAATTTGAGGATATTAGAAACTTTTCCGCTACAAATATCAGAAAAGGAAAGAAATAGACTCACCAATTCTGAATGTGATCGAGTGGATGTCAAAGAAATAATATGAGCGAGGATCAGCAAAGATCCAATTGTTGCCCTAGCAACAACAGCGTTACTGGCAAGCTTTTCAAGGGTTATAGTCATCATGTCATAAAGTGGGCTTGCATCTCCAATCTGGAACAAATAGAACAAAAGGAGATACAGAAAATGCAAATAAGCAGATAGTTTCCAAAATGTCTCCTTGTGCTAAAGTAAACTTATAATTCCAGCAAACAAAATAATTCAAAATGCTAAGACCAAGTGCCATAAACCACCTCTGATCATAAACATACTCACCCCTTTAACAATCTCCAATAAGCAATCTTCAATAGAATCTTGAAGCAAGGAGTTCCAGCTAGCTTCCTCAGGTCTCACAATTTCAACTGTAAACTGTAGACTTCTTCTCAAATGTCTACATAAATTACTTACAACCCCAATTTCAGCAACCACGGAACGTAATCGTAGTTGTTTAACTAATGAAGTTGCAATCTGACAAATGTTGGACTTTAGTTGAGGATCATGTATGATATCCTTGTTGTCAAGATGTCTGACTAAAGCAACCAAAATAAATTGTTCATTTCCTGAGAGTCAACAAAAACATTGGAAAATACCACATCAAGAATTTCATATATATTCAAAGCAAATGAATATTTAATATGCACAAAAGAGGAAACGTGAATAAGAACGAAAAAGGTGAAACAAAACATTTAAATTCAACATAAGTGTGCAAATTAACTTTGAATATAGAATGAATTACCAGAGACTTTTGATAAGCATGCCATTCTCAATAAAACATTCAGAGCAAGGCCATGTTTTGGACCCCAATGCTTGTGTGTGTCAAAGTAGGTAAACATTGGATCCAGAATCCGACGCATTGTTGTGCTCTCCTTTGCTAGTTCGGCAAGTTTTTGAATGCATATTTGTGACCACACTTTTCGGTTTTCATACTCCTCTCTGCAACAAAAACGTGGATAATCAACAATGTGTCCGTCAAGATAGATGAACAAATAATGTATAAAAAATGCCATCAACATGGATCAGATCCACAAGAAATCTATAGCTATGATTTGAGGATTGAAACTAAGAGATTAGGTATTGATATATTGTGATACATTGGATCACACTTCATGGGATTGGATCTACTACCAAGCTCTTAACCAACAAGATCAAGCTAGACCATGCCACAGAGGCCTCCACCAAGTCCTCTCAATTAGATATCATAAAAAGTAGATATATATATTAGGAGATGATTCAAATCAAGTTATATTGTGTTATTTTAAGATATTGTCTACGGTATGCGATACAAAATAAGAGCACATTCACAAGCATAAATCATAAATGAGAAGCATATGAATCTTTTATAGTTATTAAAGTTTCACTGATGGCTAGGTTTTCTTTAGTGAAAACGGGTGCGTACCACTAATTAATGGAAAAGATTATAAATCAATTGAATAAATAAGTATAGTTTTTCTTTTCTTTTCTTTTTCTTTTTTTTTTCTTTTTTTTTGTAGGCAAACCAAATTATTGACACTAATGATCATCAAAAAGATACTCCTGAAAATGTCACTATTGATCATCAGAAGAACATCTCCAAGAGTATCCTACTCTATTGCCTCAACCTATGTTAAGCCACTCAAAACGAACATTCCTACGTTATATCTTTCTTATCTCTCCAAAGCCAAGGTACTTAGTGAAAGGGACAATACTTTAATAGCTTCTGAGAAAATTTGGTTAGGCGTACAACACCATGGATATTGGCAAAGAGTTGTGATTGAACGTTTCCCTTCATATTGTTTGAATTGTCGTATGTTCGGTCACTCCATTTCTCAATATCACCATCTACACCCCCATTTAATACCAAAAAATCAGTGCTCAGCCAGAGGCAGTGATTCCCCCTCCTTTTAATCTACTCCAAGTTATTGACACTATTGATCATCAGAAGAATACTCTTGAAGATGTCATCATCCTCACAGGTAAAACGTCAACCATTCAGCCTCCGCACAATGCTCATGATGTAGGTTCCATCTTTCCTCCTATGGAACCTCCTTTCGTGCGAGCAGGGGAAACATTTCATACTTCACCTGCCCTAGAACCTATCATTGATGTGCAATATTTATACTGTGTTTCTACCGCCTCATCAGATCGAGCAAGTTGTTATTGTTAGTCAGGCACATGGTCCTCAAGATGTGCAACAACCTACATCTGTCCAGCAAGCTTTGGACCAATCCACTGATCAGATGAGAATCTTCGGATGAGGAATGACAAATTTATACATCCAAGAAAAAGAAGAATGGAGGCCTACTACCGAACTTGATGGATGATACATTAGTTGTTTCGGGTAATGGTAGCAAACTGAACAATTTGTTAGTTGGCTCCCGACCTAGAACTAGAGGTAGAGGCAAGGCTAAATTGGATCATTCGCAAGCTAACTGAATCTGCGAGTGTTGGCCGACATTTGGCATACAATTTCTCTTTCTACATTTTAATATTGATTTTTTTGGTATACATGTATTTCTTATGTGTGTTGTATGGCGAGTGATTAGGGTGCCGATTTGGGCCCTTTCATCCAACCCATTTGTATCTTTCCTTTTATTAATATATTCGCCTTTGGGCTTACTAATATATATATATATATATATATATATATATATATATATATATCCTCACAATTTTAAAATCCTAAATACAAATTATTAGTAGAGAGATGTTACCTAAAAATGTGGCATAACTCCTCANAGCACATTCACAAGCATAAATCATAAATGAGAAGCATATGAATCTTTTATAGTTATTAAAGTTTCACTGATGGCTAGGTTTTCTTTAGTGAAAACAGGTGCGTACCACTGATTAATGGAAAAGATTATAAATCAATTGAATAAATAAGTATAGTTTTTCTTTTCTTTTTTTTCCTTTTTTTTTCTTTTTTTTTATAGGCAAACCAAATTATTGACACTAATGATCATCAAAAGGATACTCCTGAAAATGTCACTATTGATCATCAGAAGAACATCTCCAAGAGTATCCTACTCTATTGCCTCAACCTATGGTAAGCCACTCAAAACGGACATTCCTACTTTTAATCTTTCTCGTCCCTCCAAAGCCAAGGTACTTATTGAAAGGGACAATACTTTCATAGCTTCTGAGAAAATTTGGTTAGGCGTACAACACCATGGATATTGGCAGAGCTGTGATTGAACATTCCCTTCGTATTGCTCGAATTGTTGTATGTTGGCAAAGAGTTGTGATTGAACAGAGGAAGTAGGTACTTATTGAAAGGGACAATCCCTTTGTATTGCTCGAATTGTCGTATGTTCGGTCACTCTATTTCTCAATATCACCATCTACACCCCCATTTAATACCAAAAAATCAGTGGTCAGCCAGAGGCAGTGATTCCCCCTCCTTTTGATCTACTCCAAGTTATTGACACTATTGATCATCAGAAGAATACTCTTGAAGATGTCACCATCCTCATAGGTAAAACGTCAACCATTCAGCCTCCACACAATGCTCATGATGTAGGTTCCATCTTTCCTCCTATGGAACCTCCTTTCGTGCGAGCAGGGGAAACATTTCATACTTCACATGCCCTAGAACCTATCATTGATGTGCAATATTTATACTGCGTTTCTACCGCCTCATCAGATCGAGCAAGTTGTCATTGTTGGTCAGGCACATGGGCCTCATGATGTGCAACAACCTACATCTGTCCAGCAAGCTTTGGACCAATCCCCTGATCAGACGAGTCAATCTTCGGATGAGGAATGACAGATTTATACATCCAGGAAAAAGAAGAATGGAGGCCTACTACCAAACTTGATGGATGATACATTAGTTGTTTCGGGTAATGGTAGCAAACTGAACAATTTGTTAGTTGGCTCCCGACCTAGAACTAGAGGCAGAGGCAAGGCTAAATTGGATCATTCGCAAGCTAACTGCGAGTGTTGGCCGACTTTTGGCATACAATTTCTCTTTCTACATTTTAATATTGATTTTTTTGGTATACATGTATTTCTTATGTGTGTTGTATGGCGAGTGATTAGGGTGCCAATTTGGGCCCTTTCATCCAACTCATCTGTATCTTTCCTTTTATTAATATATTCACCTTTGGGCTTACTAATATATATATGTGTATATATATATATATATATATCCTCACAATTTTAAAATCCTAAATACAAATTATTAGTAGAGAGATGTTACCTAAAAATGTGGCATAACTCCTCA
>NEWO01000743.1:177975-200793 GCA_003013225.1 Phalaenopsis aphrodite
AAAACAACATGCTCGACATTTCACTCACACAAATAAAAATGCAAGTAAACAAAACAAGAATGAGGAACAGGATTCACGGAAAGGAAGAATCAACTCTCATATCGGTAAAAGGAGACTTACCAGGGAAGTAGTAGTATACGCATTTGTAAAGCATTTAAAGAATGCACTTCACACATAGGGATAGAGAAAAAAACTGGAATTTTGTTTCCATATGCAATGTCCAATGAATTTGGCAAGTCACAGGGTCTAAAAATACATATATCCTACAAATGACTAAAATATGAAACTCAAAACCTATCAAAAATCATTTAAATATATAAAGCATCAATTCATTATTCAAGAATGCACCATACATCTAAAGTTCATCTCTCGGAGTGAAAAATCCAATCATGATTCCATCATTTGGATGGAGAATTCGACAACTAGTAAAAAATAGGGTCAAGAGATAGTAGCAAGGACAAAGGCTGTAACTGGAACATAAGGAAGCAACAGCAACCTTAATAGGATAGGAAAGTAATGTAATGTAGGGATAGAGTGCGAAAATAGCGCTTTAATGAGAAAGCAATGTAAGAAATTAGAGAGGCAATATCAGAGAAGCACTTGGTTGAATAGGGGCAGAAAGAAGGTTAACTACCTTTATTACTACAATTATAAAATAGTAAGCGTGTTATATCGCAATGCAATGAGTTGATTTTAATCATCACAGCAAAGAACTAATCCTAACGAAGTAAGAAAAACATTAGAGACTTCGCTACTACAATTATGAAATTGAAAGTATATTAAATTGAAATTCAATGAGCTGAATTGGCCCCCTACAGCAAAGAGCTAATTCTAACAAAATACACAAAATACTAGAGAATGCACTCCGTTCGTATAGGAACCATAATCAAAAGCATTTTTTAAGCAAAATAAACTAAAACAAATGCACACATAAAACTCATAGTGGTCGTTTCTTTTTGTGATTTTAATCTGTGTACACTTGTAAATTTAGAAGTGAAAAAGTTTGGCTTCAACAATTTGAGCATTTAATATTCACCAAGTTTAGCATAATTGTGATGCGTTTTATAGAGTAATCCACAAGTTATCACAAACAGAACTTTCATGCCACTGCGTGTAACACCACTAATATCCATCATCAATAGTGAACACAACCTCAACATAAGTGATAATATCAGAAACAGGTAGAATACCCTATCTGGCAAAGTATTGGAAGTGAATTCATGAGGAGAGGAGAGAAGAGATAACTCATGTCGCAAGTAACAGATTCTTGAAATAACATTAGATAAAATACAATGAAAACACAACTAATACAATTATTTCAAGAAATGTTTAGTTTGTAACCATTAATCCCAATGAATTGTATTACTTTAAATCGCCTCGTCTTCTTACGATTATTTTTTTAAGGATCCATAAAAGCAAACGTTTCAGGTTTAGACTTATAACTTGGTTTAAAGTCCACACGCCTATGTTCACGCTAGCAACAGACTTATGATTGCTACAATTACCTAGTAGTTTCCAATAATATCTTCATGCACATGTTGTACAAATGAATGTGCCACTTCCTAGGCCTAAATGCAAAAGACAGTTCAACGAGAACTAACAGATTTCTTAGGCCAAAATACAATTTCAGATGTACTCAAATTGGCCGATCAATTAAATGATAAATTATATGCAAACTCAACCATAAATAATATTAGATCCCACCTAGATGTTCGTTTTGAGTCTAATTGAGATGGCTGCAGCTTTTCAAAAAAAAATGATTGTAAAACTGTGGTGGAAAAAACTTAGAAATATGCAACAGAAGTTATAAATATATATTTTTTACAAAAAATTAGACAGCAACTTCCTCACAGCCACCATACTTTAACAAGTAAAATTGAAAAAAAAAAACAGCTTCCCATCACAAAAATTTCTATAAATTGGCAAAAAAAGTTCCCCAAATAGAGTTATGGTAATGCTCTGAAACGCAAAGCAAACAGAAAGCTATCCCAAATAGACCCTTAAACAAATTACATAACAGATCACCCAAACTCCAATTAACTTCAATTTGATAAAAACGATATAGCAATAAGTAGTTGAGATTTTAAATTAAGTTTTCATTTCTTCCATAGAATTTTCTAAAAATAACAAAGTACATCTACATTTGATAATTATTTTACACAAGATATGTAATTTAGCTACTTCATTAATGTATACGTTTGGCTATGTACATATCTTAGTAATCGAGAAACTTAGAATATACAAGCGGTCTTTGAAAAGCAACCAACAATTATAAAAAGAAAAACAAGCTTTTATAGTATCATTTATGATAATCCTACAACAAAATCCATTCTCACATCCTCGCAATATTTACATGGGATTAACAACAACTATATAAAAAGCCACTAATGCATTTATATGATGTCGGTCAACTTTTTGATGATTTGATAATATGAATATGAAAATAATTTTTGAAATTTAATTTAATATAATAACATATTTTTGTTTTGAAAGTAGTATATTTTAATTTTGAAAAAATGAGACCGAATGGATCTCATTAGTCCAATAGTTTGCAGAATCGTGTCCAATACCGCGAATACTACACCTTCCCGAAAGATAAGTGTAGACCTAGGCGATAGACTCAATCCTGCAAACTAAGAGATTTGTGACACCCGTTTGGCCTGCGAACATTTTATGTGTGACCGACAAGTTCCCCTATCTAATACAATGATTAAATAGGGTTTATTTTACCTGGGTTCCAAGTTCCCTATAGAGGCAAGTCCCTATAGTTAATTACATCTCAAATGACGAAAGTCACGTGAGAAAACTCTCGATAATAATCAGTGGTTTTAGTCTTCAAAAATTCAAGGTTTAAGTTTTCACAGTAGGACGTGGAAAAAGGCAAGTAAGAATGGCTCAAATAGGAACAGTTATTTCAGGAGTCCAAATAAAAAAAAAGGTAGGAGATGTCATAGATCCTGAGGAGAATCCTCAGTGACTTCCCAAACTATACTACTGTGTGGTTGTACTTTTAGAGATGATGTTATTTGATAGTTCAATCCCGCCAATTTTATTATTTGGGACTTACATTTGCATAATACTCGATTATGCAAATAGCCTGCAGAGATAAGAGGGTTTACGTAGTGTCACACGACAACCTCGGAACCTAAGGCGGGTTAGGACTTACACTGCACAACATGGTTGAACACGAGCCTAAAAAGGGAGTGTGAGGATTTACATCGTGCTGGGCAAACTACCTCGAAGTCTTATGGATTGTTATTATACTAAGAAGGGATAATGTTGAAGAAGATCTTGTTGCTTGGTTTGAATTTCTCGCCGTGTTGCCCACCAAGTTGGCTCCACGTTCTTGTCGTCAGGACGACTCCAGGTTTAAATGTTTGAGATTGGTGATTTGTGTTTCACAGTTTTGGTGTCAATGTTTAGTTTTGTTTTGTTTCAGTTTTGGTTTCAGTATCGGTTTTGCATGCAGAATAATCAAATTGTAGGTAAATAAAAATGTATTTGAAAGGTAAACTGCAGTAAAGTAAAATGTTGTAGATAAACTGTAAAAGCGTACCTGGGCATCTGCTACTGTTATGTTATTAATGTTGCGAGCATAGCATGATTTGCAGGAGATTTAAATAAATTTGTAAGAAAACTAAACAAGACGAGAAAACTTAGTCCAAAAGTCAGAAAAATGAGTCGTATAAATCACAAGCAAACGAAACACTTCGTCACATATGAAAGATCAGGACTGGGTATAAGACCTTGGTGGAAGTGGGGGCTTAGAGCTGGGTTGTGTGCTTCCCGATCTTGAACAGGAGTTATCGGCCCGACAATCTACAGAAGGCAGTCTTTAACCTCAATCCATGTGACTAGCCGTGGACCTTTATAAATTTTCATAAAAAGATTTTCATGCAAAATTTATTATTTAAGTTTTTTTATGCAGAGTTCTTTTAATCATGCAAAAGAAATTTTTGTTTTATTTTTATAAATATTTTGTAAAGTCGTACAGTCCACAGACTAGTCACTCTAATCGTGCTAGAACTACTGACAACCTAATAGTGTCGGGAGCAATGATCCCATCAAGATTCGGCTAATAGTATCATGGATCTTTTCTTCTCCCTTATTGAAGATCCTTGAGGTAGGAGATACTATTCTAATATTTTCACTTTGTATCCCTCGTTTAAGCACACATAATCAATGTCGTCATCGCCCTCGCCACTTCGACCCTAGACTCATCCTAGTCCGATGATTCATATGTGGCGTTAACAAATTTTCCCAATTGTCAGGAGGATTTGAGTGTAATATCCAAACTCAAATCCTGATGCACTGGGTTTCATTGTATGTTAAGTCATTGAGGGAATTTCATTGTTGATTTAATTAAGGAAGCATGGGTCACGTCTTGGTGCATCGTGTCTAGTGTCTTAGTCAGTTTGTGAATTAGGGTCAAGTGTCTAGTTTCACTGTGCATTCGAGGATTAGGTGAATGGACTCTTACGTAGGGCATGCTCCTGAAACCTTGGGAGGTTACACTTCAGAGATTAGGTAGATGGGCTCTCACTTAGGGTGTGCTCCTAAAATCTAGGAAGACCATGCTGAGGATTAGGTGGATGGACTCTCACCTAGGGTGTGCTCCTAAAGTGTAGGAAGCCTAAATTGAGGGCTAGGTGAATGGACTCTCACCTAGGGTGTGTGCCTAAGCTATAAAAAGCCTACACTGAGGACTATGTGGATGGGCTCTCACATAAGGTGTGCATCTAAAGTCTATGAGGTCTACACTGAGGACTAGGTGGATAGACTCTCACCTAGGATGTGCTCATAAAATTCTAGGAAGTCTACTCTTTAACTTATGCTTAAGGTGATTTAAGGTTTTCTATATCTTCCAATTAATTAAATCATCAATCCCCGTCTTTATGACTTAACCATTTAAAAAATGGGTAAAACAAAATAAGGATGAGGCAGACCCACTTCCAAAACAAGTAAAGTCAAGGGAGAAAACAACGAGTGGATCGACCTAAAAGTGTTTAAATAACAATCAATTGAAACTCAAAACAGTGGGCAAAAAGGGGTCCGTAAAATCAATTATAAGCTGCATGTAAGTCGGCACTTAAAGGCTACATAAATCTCGCCAAAATAATGTGTAGATCGTCTCAAAATTAGCCCACCAAAATGCCTCAAAACATTGATTAAAACAACCCCGCAGATGGTGGGTTTAATGCCTCCAAAATAGTAGGCAAAACTCTCAAAATCAGCCCCAAAACAATAGACGAAGATCTCAAAATAAGCCCTAAAACAGTAATTTTAAAATTCCCAAACAGCTCTCATGTAAGCTCAAAGCATTAATCTTAAATGTCCCAAAATCAGCTAGGAAATTCAGTCTAAAATAGTGTGTAAACTCTCCAAAATCAGTTAACAAACTGGCTCTAAAATAGTACATGAATCAATAGGCAAAGCCCCAAAAATCGCAATTTTTAAATCCACCAAACAACAGGTAAAACAACCCTCAAGGGAGGCATTCAGAAATAAAAGAACATAGACCCGCAAAGACGCATTCAAGCCCTAGAATAACGGTCATCTCGAGCCTCGTAGTATTTCTTTTCGAGTACTCGAAGCATGAAATCAATAAATGAGTATTTAAGATCAACAAGTAAATGGTCACTACGACTTCACAATATTGCATTTAAGTACTTGAAACATAAAACCAACAAAAAAATGTTTAAAATCAGCGATAACATATAATTGAAATATTGTTTATATTTCTCCAAAAATCAGTAAAAATGTATTCATGTGGAGAGGATTCCATTTCAAATTTATGTAAACAATTTGATAGTCATAAGATGCAATAGATGGAAGAATATACTTGTCCTTATCTTACTTCGACACAGCAGAGACACAACAAGAAATGAAAAGGAATGGGAAAGGGAGGTTGTTGTTCGCTGGCGAGAAGAAGGATAGCAGCTTCAGTCGAGTGAGGAAGAGATTCGGGCGCTTCTCCTTCGTGCGTGAGGAAGAGGGAGGTCAAATCGAGCTGGGTTTCGCATGAGAGGAGGACGAGGGCCTCGATGGGAGCTTCCGAACAGAGAGGCCGCGGGCTTCGGTTCGTGAATGAGCGGAGGCCGAAACTGTCAGACAAGGAAGGAGGTGACGGAGGGCTTCTGGTCGCACGAACGAAGAGGACCGGGAACCTCTGTCGCGCGAGAGAGGGTCTGTCGAGCACAAAGAGGGTAGGAGGCTCGAGCGAACAGCAGATCTGCTTCGATCGGAGGCTTCGATCTAGTCGCAGAGAGGAGCTGGTGAGCGAGTGAGAGTCTTCGGCGCGAGAAGGAGGAGGTCGCGCGAGGGGTAGGCGAGGCAGGGGAAAGTTTCGGTGCAGAGGCAAGCGAAGGAGATGAATCGTACCGAGAGGGGACGAAGAAGGCGGGCTTCGGCTGAGTAGGCGTGCGGGAGTAGGGTAGCTGGCGAGCGAGACTAGTGCAGATGGGTGAGGGCTTTGGTGTAGAGAGTGGAGTGAGGGACTTCGTTCGATGTCGAGGAAGGAGAGACGAGCGCGAGTAGAAGAGGAGTTTTCAAATCAAGACTGCTCTGTCGAGAAGAAGCAAATTAGTATATCGAAAATTTAAAGCGAGCTGTTACCTGAATGATTGGCGGGGAATTAATTTGTTTCCATTCACGCAGCCTCTCAATTGGAAAATCCTAACTCTCCATTAAGATAGAGATTAAATGTCACATTTGAAATTCAAAATTCTAAAATTCAAAATGTTTAACCCTTGGTCAGCCCAAGTCCAGCCCGAATCAAACCTGAGTTGAATCATGAGTTGAGCCCGGGCTCGAGTCCCGCTAAAAAAATGCATCGATTTTCGTGTCATCTGTGCTCGAGCGTAACCCTAGTAATATGGGTGTCCTTCCAAGCTAAAATTGACGTTCCGGACGCATCAGCGCAATCCGTTTCGTCATCCGGGGTCGTCCAGACAAGCTCGTCGACGGTCGGGCCAAAAATGTGTCAAATTCGTGCATGGTGTCGCGAGTGCGTTGCTGAGTCACCGAGGGTTCACCTAAGGTCGTACGATCCTGTAGGAACTCATTTTCGGGCCCTCTACGTGTAAGTCCTTAACTATTGCAACTAGAAGTTGAGTGCTTGGAACCACTCATGCGAGTTCTTCACAAAAATGAGTCAAGAAGTGGCTTGAAGTTCTACGGGAGGTGAGCTCCATTGCTAGTCCGCTAGGATGGTCAATAAGAACTCCTAAAGCTAGATCCAAGGTTCTAAGAGTAGGAGACTAAGACCTCACTAAAAATGAGGTCAACATATGCTAATTATGTAAATATGGCCATCTGCAATAGAAGCTTCAAGGCTAATTTGATAATGCTAACATTAACCAAATTTGAAATAATCCTAGGGATGGATGGACTATCTAATCACTTCACAACCATTGATTGCTCAAAAAGATAGTAAAATTTGATGTCCCTGGATTTTAAGAATTCTAATATGTCGAAGATGGAGAAGTCTTATCTATGATGATATCTAGTTTAAAGGCATGCAAATTGTGAGCAAAAGAGTATCAAGGTTTCTTAGCTCAAGTCATTGATATTGTGAAAGAACCTTAGAAATTGGGGGATATATCAGTAATAAATGTGTACTCTGAAATATTATTAGACGAATTGCCAAGTTTGCCTCCAATAAGAGAGATTTATCTATCGATGTAATATCAGGTGCAGAATTAGTGGCAAAAGCACTTTATAAAATGGCAATCAAGGAGCTGCAAGAATTAAAGAGTAAACTAAAGGACTTGTTGGAGAAAAAATTTAACAGGCCAAGCACTTCTCCTTAGGTAGCTATAGTACTTCTTGTTAAGAAAAAAAATGAAACTTAAACTTATGCATTGATTATCGAGAATTAAACAAACTCACAATCAAGAACAAATATACATTAACAAGAATTGATGATCTTTTTTATTGTTTGAAGGGGTTTTTGTCTTATCCAAGATTGATGTGCGCTCAAATTATCACTAGTTAAGAATTAAAGAAAACAATATAACGACGACAGTTTTTAGCATTAGATAAATGCATTATGAGGTCATGGTGATGCTTTTTTGGGATGTCAAATGCACCTGCAATTTTTATGGATCTGATGAATGGAATCTTTCGACCATTTCTAGATAGATTCGTGATTGACTTTAACGACAATATTCTAATATATTCCAGTGATGAGATTCATCATGCAAATCATCTTCAAATTGTTCTGCAGACACTGAGGGAGAATCAACTAAAAGCTAAGTTATAAAAGTGTGAATTCTGGTTACAAAGTATCGCATTCCTGGAGCATATCATTAGCGGTGAAGGTATCACAATCAAGGTTAAAGCAAATTTTGATTGGCCTAAACCAACCACTATTATAAAAGTTCAGAGTTTCCTATGCCTGGTGGATTATTATAGAAGATTTGTTGAGGGTTTCTCTCAGATCGCAATGGCCTAGTTCAGTATGATTCAGAAGGAGGTGAAATTTGAGTGGATAGATCGTTGTGAGGAATCATTTTAGAAGTTGAAGATGTGTTTGATAACAGCTCCAGTATAGATTATTCCCTCAGGGACAGAAGCTTTCTGCTTTATAATGATGTGTCTCTAAGAAAACTTGAATGTGGGCTTATGCAACACAGAAAGATAACTGCTTATGCCTCTAGACAACTGAAAACTCATGAGAAAAACTATAAAACACATGATCTGGAGCTAGCAACAGTTGTATTTGCTTTGAAGATATGGAGGCATAATTTATATGGTGTCTAGTGCGAAGTGTCATAGATCACCAAAGTTTAAAGTATATTTTACACAGAATGAGTTGAATTTAAGGCAAAAGCGATGGTTTGAACCTATCAAAGATTATAATTTGGATATACAATATCACCCACGGAAAACAAATGTAGTCGCAGGAGCATTAAGCAAGAAGACAAGTGGAAGGGCTAACTGGATAATTACACAACAAGAAGAATTGATTAAAGATATAGAGCGCTTATAATTATCTGCAGTGATATCAAATGATGAAAGTTTTGCATTATTGAATCAGATGCTCTTCTAGCCAAAATTTAAAGTATATAATACAAGATGCATTTTCAAATGATACAGAGTTTCTGAAAATATTAAACCAGATAAATGAAGGTCAATTAGGGAAAAATAAGATAGATGAAGAAAAGTTGTTGAAGTCAGGAATAAAATTTTGATTCCTAATGTGAATGATTTATGAAAAGAAATGCTTCATGAGGCACAATATTCGGAAACACGATGCATGCATAAAACAACGAGATGTATCAATAGCTTAAAGGCTTATTCTATTGTTCAAGGTGAAGCACAGTGTAGCAGAGTTAGTAATAAAATGTGTTACTTGTCAAATGATTAAGACTGAGCATCAGAAGCCTAGTGGGTTATTGCAATCAATCCCTATATTGTAATGAAAATGGGAGGAAATTGCCAAGGAATTTGTGATGGGGCTACCAAGATCAAAGCAAGGATGTGATGTTGTATGTGTGGTATTGTTCGTCTAACCAAGTGCACAATTCTTGCATATCAAACGGATGGATTTTGTGGATAATTTAACTATAATTTATGTTAAAATTATTCGACTGCGTGGAGCCCCAAAGTTTATTGTTTCAGATTAAGATAATTGATTCACATCCAGATTGTGTAGGAAAATTCAAGATACTTTGGGTATTTAACCGACATTCAGTATAGCTTTTTTATCCCAAACTGACAATCAGTCAGAGAGAACGATACAAATATCAGAAGACCTGCTTCAACTTTAGGTTCCTAACTTTGGTGGAAACTGGGAAATGCACATCTACAACAATAGCTTCCAAACTAGTATTGGTATAGCTCCTTATGAAGCCTTATATGGAAGAAAATGCAGGACACCTTTTTGTTGGGCAGAAACGTGAAAGAAAATAAATTGTTGTTGATTTAGTTGATGAATTAATTGAGAAGATCCGGTTAATTAGTGATAGTTTGCAAGTTTTTCAAGATAGACTGAGAAAATATTATGATAGTAAACATCAACCAGTGGAATTTGAAGCGAGAGAGTTGTCTTTATGAATGTAAATCCTATAAAGGTGTTGAGTGGTTTGGAAAGTCTGTTTTTATGAAGGTCAATCCTAATGTTAAACATTAACGAAATATGCACAGTAGTTGTCGTTCGAATGGGACTTCCACCTCCCACCGCAACTTGAAGAGGGAGTATTTTCCTCGTCTCATCCCTTCAGTTCACACACGAGAGACAGAGAGTACGAGAAAGACAACTTGAAAAATAGAGGAAGAAGAAATGGGGAAGAAGAAAAAAAGAAGAAAACAAAGAACAAGAGAGGAGTGCAATAAATTCCAAAACTGCGACTGCAAGGTACTTTCCAAGCTCGAGGGATACCTCGTTCTACCATTTCCGCGTGAAACTAGTGCGCAAAAAGCTTGAGCAGCACGTGAGAAGGATTTTCATGTGAAGGATTTTCGCTTCGCTTTGCTAGTGAATCATGCTTCGAAGCACGCTTTTAAAAACATTGGATTGAATTTTATCAAATATAACAGCATTGATTCATTTTTTTTTTCAATTTTCTTTCCAAACAACTCAAATATTCTAAACATTGCTTTTACTTTACTTTGCATGCACTTGATCAAACAAAGAAAATATTTCTCTTGCATTTATATTATATGAAACCAAATAGCCCCTAAGTATTCCTAATAAATTGCATTTAGAACGCATTGGATTTCATTTATTTTGCATTCCTTTTTTCAACCAATCAATCGACACCTTAATAGATTTCAAAATGATCATCCCATATTTGCCTTATATGGCATAAGAAGACTTCTCAAAAAGAGTTGAATCAAAATCACCAAAGCCAATCAAGAATGGTGTGCCACATTAACTGGTAAGACAACATATAATATCTTGTCAGCATATATGATAAGTTGAATGGGATTGGGTTACAAAAAACATAGTTTTATGTACCCAAGATATATCGTAAAGCTATAGATAAAATTTAGTTTTTAATTTTGTGTGTTCAAGAGCAATTTGAAGGCTTATAAAGCTTTCATCATGTTTAAACTTAGTAAGGAATCATATTTGAACTTGGTTGTGGCATCCATATCATATGATCATTAAACAGTTCTCAAGCAAAGCATTCTCATAATCATAAATTCCTTCTTTGAATTCATGCACATCTTCCCCATCATCATCCTTATTTTCTTATTTTTAGACATTGATGTGTAAATTTCTACTAAGCCATTTAGTTGCAAGCTTGACCCATTTAGTGACATACAAAACATGTCTTTACATAGCAAAAACATTTTTTCCTGACTCTTTCCTAATAGTAATGTTTTTAACTTTTGATGCGCTCATTTGGTATAGACTAATTTAGCAAAAAGAAGGATTTCCTATTTACAAATAAAACCATTTAGATGCAAGAAACGTGTAGAGTTGTTCAAAAAATAAAGCCAAATGAAAATCCTACCAGGAAAATTAACTTAATGTGGTATCAACTCTATGATAAGTTCAAGATTAAAGAAATCCTACACTTAGAACGTATTGTTTTCAAATCCTCCCTAATTTCAAAATGTGGCAGCAATTCTTAAATTTTATTCATGTACGCAGTTACAACCTTGGTTCGTTATTGTAAAACGTTAAGCTCACTAGTAATAGAGCACATAACAATAAGGTGAATATTTTTCTTTTAACAGCAATTTAATTTCATAGATCTTTTCAAACCATGTAATTTTTGGTTCTAACCCCAATCATTCTACTTGTAATTCCACACCAACCCAATACATCTTAGCTTGGTTTGTAAGCTTTAATTTGGTAGATCTTATTTATTGCACACGAAACATCATTAGTCAAAAAAAGAAATTTTTCATGTTCATTATCCAATCAAAAAAAAGATTTGGATCTATTCTACCATCCAAGGTTGACACATAAATTGTAGCTTTTCCAGTTATTTCTTCATCAATATCATAAGGTTGTGGTGTATAGCTGTCAAAATTTTCGTTGGCACATTCCCTACGGAGCATATCCTAATTGTTTCAGTCATGTTGGGCGTCTCATCTCCCAAATATGTTGTTAATCAGAACAAGTGGCTAGATTCATCATCAAGTTCTTGCAAATGTGTTAGATTAGTTTCCAATGTGTCAACTCAATTTGATTTCTTATTATGTTTAGTTGATCATATTTTGCCAATAACTCTATTAGTTGGATAGTTAAAACATCTTCCAAATAGTTTCACATTTATAGCTCATTATGGTATCCCAGAATATGGTTTTAGAAGAATTAAGCTTCCATTCATATTTTAGAATTGCAAAAAGAATTTTTGGCCGTCTAAAACTAATGAAAGAAGAAAACTTTGTTAACTTTTTGACAAGGCATCACATCAAGCTCAAGGCTAAACCAATACAAACAGGAAACAACATTTCAATAAACAAAGAATAACTAAACACTTACATTTGCTCCTTACATAAACAAAGAAGTTTGCAGTAGACCTCCATGATAACTTTGATGTAGTTAAAATGCTCATTTTGTAACTCTTTGTAGCATTTTTGCTCAATAAAACTTGATATCTACCCAAAAAACAAAAAATTTTAAATCATTCATAATTTAACAAAGTTTCAGAAGAAATCAATGAATTTTCCACAACCTTTGGGATTCGGGAAGGATTCTTCGCAGCATATTCGCAAAGCTTTATAATCTTCCTTTCGTTTGGGATTTCATCCTGCTGAAGTATGAAAGATTGTATATCTTTAAAGCTGCATAAGCTATTTAAAAACGGCTAAAAAAAACGAGAAATTATTCTCCATACGTTCAGCAGAACACTCACTTCCCACATTAATAAGATCAGCAAAACTCTAATCCTCTATTATTCAGCAAGTTTTCATCCTAAACGCTCCTCAAATAGCATACCAGACCAAAAGACAATCACAACTCCTTCCCAACGACCAAACTAAATAAGCCCTAATGGCTTTCCATGGCTGCCTTTCTTCAGAAATTTATCACAAATTTTGTGAGTTTCAAAAATACTAAAGAAATGCAACTTCACCTAACAAATATTGGACTCAACTCCAGAACAAAACTTTTCAATCTGGAAACAAGGACAAGAAATACAAGCAAGAAAATGGCATGACATTTTGATCAGATGGAAGAGACGTAAGAGCCAAACAAAAGTCAAGCAAGAACAAAATAGCCATTGAGCAAAGGAAAACGTCGATTCTTACAAGGTTTTTTATGAATATTTCCGAAAGCAGCTTCTTGTACCGCTTCACCGGCCGCCGAGAACTCGGATTCAACGCCGGACAGCAGAGGCAAACATTTTCGCACGCAGGCAAGAGCTTTCTTGAGATGTAACCCATACTGTGAATGACAAGGAAGAACCCTAAAGTGGAGTGAGGAAGTAGACCAAACCCGCTACAGCTTCCCCCTTATCTCCATGTAATAGCTTCCCAAAACAGCGATGAAACTAACATAAACCAAGTTAGAAGAGCCAAAAGATCAGTAAAGGAAGGCCACGGAGGAGGGTAAAGAAGTGTTTAGAAGCGAACAAAGCAGCATTCTCGGCACAGGACCCTTGCACGAGATCTGCGTCTCTGTTATACGTAAAGAAGGAGATTCTTACTGGGAAGAAGTGATTCTTCTCAGCTCCTTGGGCTTGGAGTATACACTCTACAGAGTAATGATTTAACGGCGAAAAACAGGTTCTCTATTTCCATCGTTGTGTTGTGTTGAGAGAGAAAAGAGAGAGACAGAGACTGGCATGGAGGGGCCGAGGGACAGGCAATAGCCGTATAGCTCTGCTTTCTTACAGTTAGCCAGCTCCCAAGCTTTCGTCAATGGAGACGGCTTCCGTCTTGTTGTTTAGCGAGGATAGATCAGTTCTTAAATTTTTTTAATACCCAATTCTAATTTATTATTTAAATTTATAATCTAAAAAACCGAAACCGATCTCCATTTTTTTCTTTCCTCCCGAACTTGATGTTATATAATTAATAAGTCATTTTAAAATATTCATAATTTATTGCTTAAAGTAGAAAATGATTTGCTCAAAACTTTTAGTCTTGTATTTTATAATTTATAATTCATTATTTTCTTAAAAATCAATAAATTATGAATTCTTTTACTAATTTAAATTAAAAATTTATGTCAATAAAGTTTATATGTGAATTTTACTTTAGCATTTAAGACATTTCTTATAAATAATTTAAATGTAGTAAAATAACTAATTAAGTGTTAATATTATTTATCATTCACATAAGTTAATACTTAAAATAGTTATTTTAAATAAACAATATTAACGTAAATATTTAATATTTTTATGAAAATGAATCATATTAATTATGAATATAAAATTTAAAAACCAATATGTGTGTTTGTATATATGCACAAGTATTCCTTTTTTTTTTTTTAATTGAATGGTTTCTTTTATAAGAAAAAGTGATGAGCTACACCAATAGATTCCCACCAAAAATATTCAAATTCAAATCACCAACTCTAAATGCATTTTTATTTCATCAAGTTTTTTTGATAAATATGGAGTAATTTTTTTAGGTAAAATAATGACATTGAGATTTTCTTTAAGGGTGATGTGTCATCAACAAATTTGACCATTTCGAATGAATTTTGAGGGTTTTGACATGAATCTTGAGGCATTTTTTGAACAATAATATGTTCTGATTCAAAATAAAGTAATTCAATGCTCTGATTTCAGCGAACTTAAGAGTTGAATTGACTAGATCGACAAAATAACTCATTGATACCAAAATTAATCCAATATGAGGTAACTCCAGCCTAGATCAAGTTGTTAACCCCCTTTTATAGAATTTTTTATTTTTATTTATGGGGTCAAATGAATTTTGAATTTGATGTATAGAATTTTTTTTTATGGGGTCAAATGAGTTTTGAATTTGATGTATTTATAATCAATTTGAGCATCTCGATGAGAGGAATCTAAAGGACTCAAGATCACTCAATTCTGAGGCCATTAAGACTATCAAATCATTCTAAAATTTTATGGGACATTTGATTGGATAGTTATGGGATTAATTCGCCGAAGGACGAAAATGATCCTCTCCTAAAACTTATAAATAGACACCTTCTCCTCACTTGAAGGGAACGAGTTGAGGGAGTTAAAACTCAAGAGTCATTATGGACTGAATACCAGACGACAACTTCCATCCTTCATAACCGCTGGCCACCGTCGGTCGCCCCCTACTCTCCATCGTTGGTGAATGTCATGTTGTAACCAAGTACTCCCAACATGGTGTAACGAAGCATCTGGAAGTAGTATGTGGAGTATTCTTAATAAGGTGCAATGATGTATCATAGACGTAGTATATTGAAGACCCGGTGATAACTCCCAGTGGTAATTATTCTCGATCATTGCATACAAAAAATAGTGAATCCTTTTGTACGTTGTGTACAGACAAACAGTATACTTAATATAACATTATAACTCATTTTTTCTATTAGCAAGATAAGGGTACATTTTTTACTTGTGAACTATGGGTATGTTTGGGATAGCTTTTTGCTTGCTTTGTGTTCTAAACCACCACCACAAATTTATTTACGGAAATGCATTGTTGTTGCATTCTAGAAGTTTATGTGATGAGAAATTGTTCTTTCACCTAACGTGTTAAAGTGCGGTTGTTGTAAGAAATTTATTGTTTGATTTTTTTTGAAAAAAATTTATATTTATAATTCACATCACAGCTTTCTAAGAGGTTAGCTTCTTCACTGCACCTTTACAAACAACTTTCTTTGAAAGCTGCAACCACCCCATAAAAACTCTTATAGTAGATCATTTTGACTAATCCTACCCCAATTTTTTTTCCCTCTTCAAGTTTTTTCACATATTATTTTTTGGTGTCTTATCCTATTTCTTTTTATTATTTGTACGTATGTTGGATTTTGTACAAAGATATGACATTAAACTATTACTTTATTACTGTGAATTTTTTGGAACGCACCAACTTGGTTACATCTGTGGGAAACAAAATTTCATTTATAGAAGTTCATATTTCGTCAATGTTCAACAAATGCAATATGTGAGCTTCGCGCTCTAACACTTATCATTTCAGGGTACACTCCTTAAGTGTTGGACATCAAGCCTTAGTTATTTTTCCTAAAGATACACATCATCCTATTAGTAAGAGAACTTCCCTTGCACTACTTGAAGATATATGAATAATTGAGAAACCTCAAAATGATATTCTCTGACTTCTACGTGAAGTTTGCAACCCAAGGTTATACATATGGGAGGGGCACACCACATTATAATCCTTTGAAGAGAGGTATGTAGGTTACACTCTTCCACATTCTAGAGCTCCCCTTTAGAAGGCTGAGGGACACTATCAGCTCTACACATCAACCTGCTACATTCAAGCCTGGCAGCAAACCCACAATATGCATAGAGAATGCAGCTTGATGACATATAATTCATAACGAGTTATGATGTATAGTCCTCAAGGACTTTCCAAGTGGGTATAAGTCATTTCTAAACTTAGTGTGGATCTCAAGGGTCTTCTTTGGAAGCTAAAATCATTCCTCAAGGCTCTATTCTAATGGAATTTAAGTTTCTGAGCATTGATGCTTATGAAGGGACTTTTAAGCCATATAAACATGAGTATCACTTCAAAATCATCATGCACATGCAATGAGTTCTTGATACTCTCCTTTATCAAGTTTTACCCCTAAATCTTAAAGTTCAAGAATGAGCTTAGTTTTACTCACTTTTAGGAGGGAATATTAATACCTTCAATGCGCTCACCAACATGTTTGTAGGGTAATTTATTACAAATTGAGTGATCATTAAAACATCCTGTCATCTCTTTGGGATCCATCAAAGTGAGGGGGAATCACTGAAGAATTATTTTTTGTGATTGTCTATTAAAGTTTGTTAAATCATGGGAGTACATATTGAGTTATTAAGAGGTATACTTTCAAGGAGACTGCACTTTAGTTTTTCTACTTATCTCAAATGTGAGATACAATTTATTCATACGCTAGTCTCATTCAACATATTGTGACACAAATTGATGTCAGCAAAGCTATTAATACACATAAAAAGTACTTTTGAGATATTGTTTAAGAAGCGTAATAAGAATCACGTAAATATTGTTGAGTCATCTCAACGGAAGAAGTTTGAACTGCGGGAAAACCCTAGTTTGACCCCTTGATCATAGATGCACGAACCACGACCCAAGAAGGAGTATATACTGCTCAACACTTCACATGTTAACATCCTTATGGTGATTAAGGATAAGAAAACTCTTAAGTGTCACCTATGTTGAAGCTGAATATGTGAAATCAGAAGCTCTATAGTCATTTCCACTAAATTTAAGGCCATGATATCAAAGCATGCTTTCAAATTAAGAGAAGATCAAAGGGTTGATCCAATAAGGATTTCTAGGCCAGTTCATTCAAAGCAAAGACCTCGCACCAGTAAGACCCCTATTAGAGGCAGGATGCTCATAAGTAATAGGACGACAATCATCAGATTCTTTCCAAGAATACAATGATAGTAGGAGGACCACTACTGATCAAGCAAGCTCTCATTACGATATATGAATAACCTTCACCAAAGAAAATTCTTGTCAGTCACTCCATTACATTTAATGAATCTGTGATAGGGCTAAATTCCTTGACCAAGATTGATTTATTATGAGCTTGAGGATCGATGAACCTTCTTATAATGTCAATAGAATCATAGTCGATGTCTTATTCTACATAACTTTTATGGGATTGTCATTAACTAGGGAAAAGTTGGAGCTTATTGTTAGACCTCTCTACACCTTTAATAATCAGTTTGCGCATGTCAAAGGACAACACTCTCCCACTTATGCTATAGTATTCCCCCAGCAAATGACTCATATGATCTAATTTCTTGTAGTCAAGTTGGAATCATTGTATAATGTTGGATTATCGAAAACTTGACGTTAAGTAAGTTGGTCAATCACACAACTATACGTGTCAATTAATAATGCAGTTAAAGAGTATTGTGTATCGATCATATGAGGAAAAGGCTAAAAAATATTCTAAAGAGCAAATCTTCAGTTTGCTAAACATCGCTAACAAGAGATGAAGTTTCTAAAATCCTCCTATAAAATAAAAATAAAATTAACGAGATTGAAAAATAAAAGAAAGCAGCAAGCATATAAATCTTATAATTCTTCAAGAGAGATAAGGTGTATGCCTTCGTGATTTAGGAATTGTGGTGGTTTATAGTATTTCTAAACTTTCTCCTATGTGATAGTTGTTAACGGGGATAAAGTTCTCCTTATGTCTAGGCCTAAGTCAAATGAAGACTAGAACCCATGAAGTTAAGTTCTCTTAAAACTCATGACTTTCCACAACATTATTCTGATCTCCTCTTTAGGTGGCATAATCCTAATATATTATGCTTGTTTTTACTAGAATTATGTAGTTAACCATTTTGTTTGTCTACACAACTGGCAGATGTCATAGATCAAAAAATATATTAATATGTTATTTGATCAGATCATGAATAAATTAAATCTGACATAGAATTGAAAGCTCAAGAAGATGTTATTGGGAAGAACAAATCAAGAAAACTACAAAATCATGATTCTTTCATAACATAGATGCGAAAAGAACCTAGCCACTCATGTTAGAAAGAATGATGGAAATAAAATTTATAAAAACCATTATTGAGTAAAACTATAAAATAAGAACTTACAAAATATTTTTTTCCCATCTTTTATAAAAGCAAATCTCTCTCTTATACAATCTCCTTTCAAAATCAATAAGAAAAATATAAGAGAAATGGAAAAGAAAAAAATCCCTTAGGACTTCAATCCCAAGCAAGGAATAAATCCTAAGGGAGCAACTCTCAAGTCCTTCTAAATTCTATTTCCAGCCACCCCTAATGGCTTCTCCTTTCTAAAGATGCCCTAAGACCTATTTTCATAACAAAAAATCTCTTATTTGGCAAGAAACTTTTTTACAAAAATATTTCTCGCTTCATCGACATGGCCATGCCGAAATTCGGTGTGGTCACACTTGTGATCTGGATTAGGTGGTGTGGTCATGCCCGATTGGGCTTGGTCACATTGGGACTTTGACAGAGTGGTGCGAGCGTACCATGTTTGGGCATGGTCACCCCGCTGACATCAATATCGTGGCGTGATCACACTTAGTTCAAGCATGGGCACACTTGTTCAAAACACTTTTTTTTTAATTTTTCTCATTTCAAAATGCACACAAAAATTTTTGTAACCTACACATCACTAATAAAAACCTTCCAAAAGTGCAAATGCATGATAAATACAAAAAATAGTAGGTAAAATGCATGAATAAAATGTGGTGAAATCACGTAAAATTGACTCGTGTCAATAACTGTAAACTTATCTCATTGCTTGCCCTCAAGTAATCTCATAGCTTAGCGAGGCCCCATGAGATTATACGAGTCACTCTTGTAGGTTTCTTAAGCATGCAACTTGGCTATCAAAGTCAAATCAAAGTGTATAATTGGCATTTTAAGGTCAATCATAATTAATGTTTAATAACTTATTCATTTTCTTAATTCCCTTCGTGCTGCGGCTAGTAAATCTCAATAATTCTTAAATTGATGGAATTAAAATATTTTCACTGGTCTACGATATTTTAAATCAAATTAAGTGTAACTAGCCAACCCAACCCTTCTTTAACTTTATCTTGAAGATAATCTTAGAAGGATTTCATTAAAGAAAAATGAAAGAACTTATTGCTTGAGATCTATTAAGGCACCTCCCCAGTTTTTTTCATATTTTGTGCCAATAACAAGCTTCTTCTCAGACATTTTTATCTTTTTTACCGTTTCTTTTATTTTCTTTTATTTTCTTATTTTTCTTTCTTTTTTCAAATTTTAGTAAGAATTAATATATCTACTTAGAGACCTTTTTCTGTTCTTTTCAATCACTATGAAATGCTAGTTTTCCCTAAGTGATAAGTCTCAAGAAAATAATTTTTTTAATGCAACCCCTCTATGTTATCATTCAAGTAAAAGTTGAGATAGCATCAAACTAGCTTAGCAAAAATAAAAGAGAATTAAAATATCTTTGGTCAGCTACTTAACATTTTAATTACTCATTTTTAATCATCTTGAGATTTTTAGGTGCATTTAGAAGTTGTTAAGTTCTGAAACAAAGTTATTTTAACTTTGAATTTAATCTTCCCTTAATGATATTTAACTCTTTTAAAAAAACTTTTGATAAGCTAGCTGACTTGTATAAGATTCCTTATAGGAGTTCCCATATTAACATTTAGGGTGTGTTTGGGAGGGCGTTTTGCTACGGTGGCATTTTGAAAACGCCGACATGTCGTTCGGTTTGAGCGTCTCGCATGCGTTTTCAAAACAGAGTTTAGGTTTTATTAAAGGAAGTTGGATGCGGGATCGACCCCATGTCCCGCTTCTTAGAGGTGCGTTTGATCTGGAAATACCTCCCGTGCCCTTCTGCTTCGTGTGGCAGATGCAGGAAGAGAGTGATCCAGCGCGATCGGAAGAGCCTGTTAACTATGCGCTCAATAACAGATTCCACTTCTGTGGCTGGAGACGAGAACGATGTTTGGAAGAGCTCCTCTCTCTCTCGCGACCCTAATGATGAAGTCATCCTCTCCCTCTAGCTCTCGCGACCGAAGCCACACCTCGGTCTGTCGCTGGCAGACCTTGTCGGGGTCTTCTTTCTCTCCATCTCGTGAGAGGGTCGGCTAGGGAGGCGAGGATGGGATCACGACTCTGCTTGACTGCTCGGCTCAAGTAGGTTGCTTTCCATGTTTCTCTGATTGCTTGTTAATTATGCATCTTTAGAAAGAATTGTGGCTTATATTAGTTTTTAGCCTGGAATTTATTTTGCTTGACTAATATATAGATGTCAATCTTGATTTTTTACAACACAAGCCTGCCAATATTTGTGATCTCTGTAAAAAAACTTGCAAATAAAGGGCAGATTGGTCATTTATCCAGAATCAGTTGTTTTCTAAACGCACAAACCAAACAACCAGTTAGCTTATCCGAATTAGTTGATCATCAACAGATTATCAGAATAATTTGCTTATCACTATAAGATGGATAAGCTGCAGCTGCCCCAAACAGACCCTTTGTTTCTTACCGAGTTATGTGGTCTTTTGTTAGGCTCATAAAAAATTAATGTTTTTACCCCAAACTTACTTATTTCCATAACATATGTAACATGTAATAAAATTGAACTTGATAACAACAAGTAAGAGTAGAAATACATGAGTAGCCACATGAGTCTCAGAGAATATCACTGTAGAAAATCAACATCACATGTATGTAAATGTATCAAATGCATCATCCATAGAAAATAAGAGAACAATAGATGAATAAAAATGACAATGCACATATATAACTCAACATATATTCTTTGACTCCTATCTCACAAATGAGAACCAATACTCCTTAGAGGGAACATACACAAAAAATAATGAAAAACATGATTAGATGACTGATGACACAAAAATCAACACAAATGTAGCAATCAAATAAATAAAATACTAAGGTAACACTTGGGTTGCCTCCCTAGGTACAGTTTGGTTTAATAACCTTAGCTCGACGAGACTATAGTGATCAAACCTATAATGGGTCTCTAAGATCCAATTACCATTTTAATAGTCCCTAATCACTCGTCTTAATTACTAACAATCTTGAAAAATCTTTTTCGAATGTTTCCACTCCCCCAAATTCTTCCGAAGTACATCAATCCCTTCTCACCATCTGGTTGGGGTTTTGCAGTATCCTCTCATCTTCTATCAAATAAACATCAATACTCACAATGGGTTAAGTGAGGTTTCCTCCTATATTCAATTCTACATGCTGGTCCAATTTCCTGGTCATAATGGGGGCCTCCCCTTAATGAAGAGAACAATCATCATCTGTTATATTCCTAAAGAATTCATCCACTGTTTCTTGCTCTTCGAAGTTTAATTTTTCTAATTCAACAAATCAGCTTTTCACCACCCTTGCCACAATTTCTATTTTATGACTCTGATCCACGCTAGAGGCTTGGAGAAAGTCAGATGATTTCAAAACATCACATGTTACTTCTTGATCGTTTTTTCTCAGAATCACTTTCTCCTCTTGGCCATCAATAATTACCTTTCTTTTAGCTAGAAATGGTCTCTCAAATATTAAGTGCATCTCCTTATCCTCCTTTATGTCCAATAACAAAAAAAAAAGATCGGAAAAATGAATCTTTCCATAGTAACAAACGCATTCTCAATAATTTCCTATGGAATGTCACAGATTGGTCAGCTAATTACATGGTTAGAGAGGTGGGTTTGACTTTTCCTAATCCCAATAGCTTGAAAATGGCTAGGGGTTGTTGACCTCATTTTTGGTAAGGTCTGTTTCCCTCTCTACAGCCTAAGATCTCGTCATAGGACTTCTCTTTTGGCTCTCCTAGAGGACTAGTATTGGGACCCACACCACTTAGGAATCACTTCTTAACTCCTTGTAGTCTCATATGCGTAGTTTCAAATACTCGAGACTTAGTTGAGTTGATTAGAACCAACATATTGAAACTCCAGTTAAGTTCATATATAGATCAAAATGCCTTAAGAGGACCCTTTGAATTTTAGGGTTTTTAATTCTTTGCAACAAACACACATTCACACTACAATTCATACCACATACACATTCACATACGTACCAAATACAAATTCACAAGCATGCACTATATACATTCACACACATGCACCACACACACATTCACACACATACACATTCACCTCAATTCACATCACCTACACTCAAACCCACCTTCAAGCCACAAATTGAATACCTTGGTGAGTGTTTCTTAATGATGGATATT